>OX401909.1:12142500-12512500 GCA_947859195.1 Drymonia ruficornis
TGAAGGAAAAGGGGAGAGCGGGGTCAGCGAATTTTTAGTCATCCATATCTCGAAATTGGTTATGATTGTTCATTTTAAATAATCAGACTGGGGTTTCAGCGTTTTTAATATTTTGAAGGAAAAGGGGAGAGCGGGGTCTGCGAATGTTTAGTCATCCATATCTCGAGATTGGTTATGATTGTTCATTTTAAATAATCAGACTGGGGTTTCAGCCTTTTTAATATTTTGAAGGAAAAGGGGAGAGCGGGGTCAGCGAATTTTTAGTCATCCATATCTCGAAATTGGTTATGATTGTTCATTTTAAATAATCAGACTGGGGTTTCAGCGTTTTTAATATTTTGAAGGAAAAGGGGAGAGCGGGGTCAGCGAATGTTTAGTCATCCATATCTCGAAATTGGTTATGATTGTTCATTTTAAATAATCAGACTGGGGTTTCAGCGTTTTTAATATTTTGAAGGAAAAGGGGAGAGCGGGGTCAGCGAATGTTTAGTCATCCATATCTCGAAATTGGTTATGATTGTTCATTTTAAATAATCAGACTGGGGTTTCAGCGTTTTTAATATTTTGAAGGAAAAGGGGAGAGCGGGGTGTGCGAATGTTTAGTCATCCATATCTCGAAATTGGTTATGATTGTTTATTTTAAATAATCAAACTGGGGTTTCGGCGTTTTTAATATTTTGAAGGAAAAGGGGAGAGCGGGGTCAGCGAATTTTTAGTCATCCATATCTCGAAATTGGTTATGATTGTTCATTTTAAATAATCAGACTGGGGTTTCAGCGTTTTTAATATTTTGAAGGAAAAGGGGAGAGCGGGGTCAGCGAATGTTTAGTCATCCATATCTCGAAATTGGTTATGATTGTTCATTTTAAATAATCAGACTGGGGCTTCAGCGTTTTTAATATTTTGAAGGAGAAGGGGAGAGCGGGGTCAGCGAATGTTTAGTCATCCATATCTCAAAATTGGTTATGATTGTTCATTTTAAATAATCAGACTGGGGTTTCAGCGGTTTTAATATTTTGAAGGAAAAGGGGAGAGCGGGGTCAGCGAATGTTTAGTCATCCATATCTCGAAATTGTTTATGATTGTTCATTTTAAATAATCAGACTGGGGTTTCAGCGTTTTTAATATTTTGAAGGAAAAGGGGAGAGCGGGGTCAGCGAATTTTTAGTCATCCATATCTCGAAATTGGTTATGATTGTTCATTTTAAATAATCAGACTGGGGTTTCAGCGTTTTTAATATTTTGAAGGAAAAGGGGAGAGCGGGGTCAGCGAATGTTTAGTCATCCATATCTCGAAATTGGTTATGATTGTTCATTTTTAAACCGACTTCAAAAAGGAGGAGGGTTCTCAATTCGACCGTATATTTTTTTTTTTTTTATGTGTGTTCGTGGATAACTTCGTCGTTTATGAACCGATTATGATAATTCTTTTTTTGTTGGAATGGAGATATCCCAGCGGTGGTACCATGATAAGGAAACCAGGATCTGATGATGGCATCCCAGAGAAATCGAGGGGAACCTTCGAAAATCGTAGGAGCGACTAGTGCGTTTGTAATTTATTTCATTAAGTATTTTAAAGCACTACTATTTAATGAAGGTCTGGATTCGATCTGATGATGGAGCCGAAAGACAGTCGAGGGAACTCCTCAACGATTTACAACAATTACCTGGTGTTTGGGCTTGATTAATTTGTATTGATGAGAACTTTACACCTAGATGGGTTGTGACTGTCATTAGGGGTCTGATGATGAAGACGAAGGACAGTCAAGGGAACTCCTCAACGTTTTACAGTAGCTACCTTGTGTTTGGGCTTGATTAATTTGTATTGATGAGAGCTTTACACCTAGATGGGTTGTGACTGTCATTAGGGGACTGATGATGAAGACGAGGGACAGTCAAGGGAACTCCTCAACGTTTTACAGAAGCTACCTTGTGTTTGGGCTTGATTAATTAGTATTGATGAGAACTTTACACCTAGATGGGTTGTGAATGTCATTAAGGGTCTGATGATGGAGTCAAAAGACAGTCGAGAGAACTCCTCAACGATTTACAGTAGCTACCTTGTGTTTGGACTTAATTCATTTCTATTGATGAGAACTTTGCACCCATATCGTTTATAAGTGCCATTACAGATCTGATGATGGAGACCATAGACAGTCGAGGGAATTCCTCAAAGATTTACAGCAGTTACCTTTTGTTGGGCTTACTTCATACGGTTCAATATGCCAAAATGTTCATTGGAATGGCGCCACTAAAAATCGTGAAATAAAATTATTTTTATAAAAAAAACAAACCGACTTCAAAAAAACCTGGATCACTAAAAAGCCTGAAATAATATTTCTATTACCACCTCTGCCTACCCCTTCGGGAAAACCAGACGTGATGGTGTGTTATCGAGTATTTGGAGTCGGTGCCAATCTTGGTATGCCAAGTCTACCTACTATAAAAATAAGAAGATAGATTGGCACCGACCCCAAATACTCGATAACACACCATCACGTCTGGTTTTCCCGAAGGGGTAGGCAGAGGTGGTAATAGAAATATTATTTCAGGCTTTTTAGTGATCCAGGTTTTTTTGAAGTCGGTTTGTTTTTTTTATAAATAATCAAACTGGGGTTTCGGCGTTTTCAATATTTTGAAGGAAAAGGGGAGAGCGGGGTCAGCGAATGTTTAGTCAGCCATATCTCGAGATTGGTTATGATTATTCATTTTAAATAATTGGGGTATAAGCTGAGCTGAATATGGTAGGTACTACTTCAGTTTGATCCCATAAAAAATCATTTCGTAAATCAACACCCAAAAGGGGGAAACTAAAGGTAGAAAAGTACGGCAGAAAAATATGTTTGTACCCGATTGACTTGAAACTTAGTATGCATAGGGTAGGTGAGGGATGAAGGGGAAGACGTAAGGTAGGGGGAAGTGGAAGGGGGAGGGGAAAGGGAAAGGGAAATGGAGGGGGAGGGAGCAGAAGGAAGAGAGGGGAGGAAAAGGGGTGGAGAAGGGGAGGGGGATTTGGGATTTTGGCTCTATATACCTACCTACCAAAACACGCATTCACCGAATTAGGTACCGTGATAAAGTTTGTATGGCTCCAATAAAAATCGTGAAATCAAATTATTTTTATAAAAAAGCAAATACTGACTTAAAAAACCCTGGCGCACTAAAAAGTCTTAAGTCACTTGCCCGGTTTTTTTTATTTTGAAGTCTACGCGGACGAAGTCGCGGGCAAAAGCTATATATAATATAATAAAACCAGCGCTCAGGTGAGGCAGGCATAGCTTTATAGGCTAGTTTTTCTTATTTTTTTTATTTAAATACCTAATTCTGTTTTGTTTTTATTCACAATGTGTTAATGCCTGCCTGCGCACATAGCGTTGCTGTTTGAAAATGTATACAATTATTCTTTTTCTTTTGAAAAAAGTAACCATTGAGTTTCTGCCGGCTCTTCTCAATGGAAGCAACATTACGAACCGCTAGTAACGATAAAATATTTTTGCTAATTTGACGATTTATAAACGCTACTTACTTATAGCTTACGTGAATAAATAAAATTTGAGTTTAAGTTTGAGTTTGAGTTCAGGGTGAACATTTGGCTCGAGCGCGCCCTGTCGAACTAAGCGCGGCAAAGCTGCCTCGCGGGGCGTGCGACATCTAGATGCGGCTATATAAAGGTGTATTACTTACATCGACATCAATCCCAGGCTGCGCAAAGATCCTCGTGAAAGGATACTCCTTAGGCAGGTAGCTGAAGAACTCCTGTCTGCCTCTATACCACTTGACGCTGTACAAGGTCTCATTGCCTTCTAATGTCCATTTACAGCCGAGAAGCACTGTGTCGCCGAGCTTGACGGCAGAGGGCGCTATTAGCTGCACATCTCTGAGGGCTATGGCATCTGGAACCAATGAAAAGAAAGGTTAAAGGGCGAGTTGTATGTAAAACCGGCCAAGTGCGTGTCGGGCTCGCACATAAAGGGTTCCGTACCACCATAGAATAAAAACGTCAAAAATATGAAGTTTCTTGTATGGGGACGCCTTTTTTTTTTTTTTTTTTTTGTATGTGTTGTTGTAGCGGCAACAGAAATACACATTCTGTGAAAATTTCAAGTCTCTATCTATTACGGTTCGTAAGATACAGCCCGCTGACAGACAGACAGACGGACAGCGTAGGCTTAGTAATAGGGTCCAGTTGGCACCATGGGTACGGAACCCTAAAAAGAACCCTCAGTGGACAGAATTGAATTAAAAACTCGTATTGGGTAAGATAGCGAATTTTGATTGTATCATTGGCGGCGTCTTCATCAGGCGCATGCCTCGCGCGAGTTCTCACTTTTGACGTCGGAACGCATAGACGTAATGTCATAATATGAGTGCTCGGGTGAGGCATGCGCGCCATATGGACTTCTATTGAAGATCGAACCTTGATCGGAGCAATCGCAATGTCAGGCGGTCATACATATACCGTGGTAATGCGTATTTCAGACATGCACATGTCTATTATGCTTATTTCTCTGAGACCGAAGATTACGGTATGCCTTGAAAGAGCACTAAGTCAGTAATTTAAGGAATCCAAAAAAAAATAGTTCTTTGTATAGAAGCGTCATAACCGGTCAGAAAAATTCACAATATAAAAGCATTTAAAAAAGTAAGTGCTTACAAATATTATTCAATTACATATACAGGGTGAATTTGAAATCATGGACATCCTTTTAAACTATAACTCTACACATGATTCAGAATTTTTGGGAAAATAAATAAAAAAATCTATTGATGAAAAAATATTGCTCGAGTAAGCAAATAAGCGAACCCGTTAACTGTTATTCCTGACCTAGGCAATACATTTTTATCAATTGATTTGTTGATTAATATTCCCGAAGTATTCTGAATCATGTGTAGAATCAGCCTTTAAAGGGATGCCCATGATTTCGATTTCACCCAGTATAAAGTCATTGCTCGTAGAACGGATGGCCGATGGGGCCGAAAAGTTCTCGAGTGGCGGCCGCGCACTGGAAAGCGTAGCGTGGGTAGGCCTCCCACAAGGTGGACCGACGACCTGGTGAAGGTCGCGGGAATCCGCTGGATGCGGGCAGCGCAAGACCGGTCATTGTGGCGAACCTTGGGGGAGGCCTATGTCCAGCAGTGGACGTCTTTCGGCTGAGATGATGATGATGATGAAAGTCATGTCAAGAGCCTTAACAAGTTACCGAATTAGAAAACTTATCTAAGCTACAACAATGTTTTAAACTTAAATAGTTATTAAGTACCTCAGTGTGTTTTTACTCAGAGCTAATGTAACAACTGATACCAAACGGTAAATCAATTTAGCAGAATAATACAGAAACCTATTGTGCCATTTTCTTTTTCCCTTGCCACCGGTATTTATATAAGATCAGTGGTTCGAGTGGAAGCGAATAGTGATATAATAGACTGATAATATTTTAAGAGCAAATTAAGGAAGTATTAACAATAGGGGGAGGATAAGAAGCAAAGCTTATCCGATACAAGACATCGCTGCAGTGCTGCTATAGAAGACGTTCGTAATTACTTTTTTTTAGGTTTTGTTAAAAGCAGTGGTAGCCGATTGGTTAAGCACGCGTCTTGCGGGCTTAAGGTCATGGGTTCAAACCCTGGCTCACACCCCTGGATTTTTCGAAATCTATGTGTGAATCATAACTTTAATATGATTATCACTTGCTTACGGTGAAGGAAAACATCGTGAGGAAACCTGCATGTCTTTAGACATGTGAAATCCACCAACCCGCACTGGGCCAGCGTGGTGGATTATGGCCTGAATCCCCCTCGCATTGAGGGAGGCCCGTGCCCAGCAGTGGGACGTTAAAAGGGCTAAATTATTATTATTATTATATTTATTAACATTGTTATCTTGGCCAAGGTCGCTAAATAAAGCACTTACTAAAGCAAATAATAATATAGCACACGTTGACTCAACTGCAACTTAACATTTAAGTGGCCCCAAAGTTTATTTGCTCATTTTGCTAGCGGCAAACGGAAAGCAACACAAACTTTCCCACCCCGTAGATGTTGAGTCATATATTATACTCTCAAACAGTGAAGCTAGGGGTTTTTCGTGGCTGCACAAAACCACATAACGCTTAACTTAACCGCTCTCACTGTCCACGAACCCTCAACCCACCACTACGCTTTGACCGCAAACAATTACATTACATCAAGCGACGCCGGTGGCCCTAATGCAATTAAGGAGACAGACGCACGACCGATTTATTTATAATTATGTACGAGACTCAGGTGTGGGAGAGGTAATGGCGATATTAAGTGGATATGAGCACTGAATAAGTTACGAATTAACGCTCGTAATGTATTACGGAGGCTTCTGATATCAATCAAGCTTTTCTTGGGAGATGGAGAGTATCATAAATGGTGAGCGAAGCTGCAAAGAATATACCTATATATAGCGTTCTTTTATATTGAATTCGTTCTCTACATAGAGTCTACCAGTAAGACTAACTTGAGACTTAAATTCAATTCAATTCAATTCAATTCAAATCATTTATTTTGTTTAGGCCTACGGGGGCACTTACAAATTGTCATTTTACATTTTTTCCTTAACTTTTACCGCCGGATCGGAAACGCGACCTCGACTGAGAAGATCCGGCAAGAAACTCAGCGGTCTTGTCATTTTTACATTGTTTTTTTTTATCGCCATTTACTTATTTTAATACATTGTTTTTTTTATCGCCATTTCGTATTTTAAGACTCTGTGTAGAGACAATATCATAGAACACAATTTTGATAGTGGCGAAAAATAAACCGTATCCCAACTTAATATATGCGAATGTGTTTGTTTGTAAGTTTGACTGAGCATTGCGCAAGAACGGGCTTAATTTGGTTTGGTAGAGAGGAAAGTTTTCTCTTGAATAACGCGTATTAATAGCTGGTTTAGTTGCGTTTTGTACGATGGGTGAGAGAACCAAAAGCCCAACCTCCCCAAGCTTAAGATAAGATTACGTATTACGGTAAGATGATTGCAATACCAAAAGCATCGCTCACCCGTTGCCGGCTTGAAGAGAAGTGAGACAGAGGGAGGGGTAGAAGGGGTGGGGGGGGGGGGGGGTTGGCCTCACTCATTGTATGAAACGCAGCTGTAACAGCCACTTTACGCCGATCTTCTGTGATTTATTCCAGAAATAAACATTCAATCACTTTGTACGTTACGCAACAATAAACAAACAGTATTCACTGTCCTCACATCCCCCGGAAAACGGAGCATGAAAATAAGCATCAAAGGGCCCGCAAACATGTATTACAGAGTAACACCGCGCGCACCTTAATCCGAAATCACTCAGTAAAGGAAACATATTTGGTCTCCGTTCGCACAACAAATCATAAGAGGTCCAACCGGTAAGGGCCATAAGGGGTCCATAAATTACGTGAGGTGATTTTTGAAAATTTTCGACCCCCCCTCCCCCTTGGTGAGATTTCATGAGATTTTGCTCGACACCCTCCCTCACCCTCTAATCTCACGTGAGATTTTTCAAAAGCTATATTCTAGAGGGGAACATGTGTTACTTAATTTAATAAAAAAAGTTAAAGTTAAGTTTAGTTTAAAAAAAAACGTAATTTATCCCAGTTTTCTTGCAATTTTACACTGTTTCTTGCGGTAAAAAAAAATTACGTGAGAATTGCCGAGACCCCCCCCCCTCTCCCGCACGTGAGATTTGGTGAGATTTTGCTCGACCCTCTCCCCCCATAAATAATAATAATAATTTAGCCCTTTTAACGTCCCACTACTGGGCACGGGCCTCCCCTCAATACGAGGGGGATTCAGGCCTAAATCCACCACGCTGACCCAGTGCGGGTTGGTGGATTTCACATGTCTAAAGACATGCAGGTTTCCTCACGATGTTTTACCTTCACCGTAAGCAAGTGATAATCATAAATGCCTCACGTAATTTATGGACGCCCACTTAACACACCGGGACGTCAGGCGACGTCGCCAGCCACGCATCCAACTAATCCGCGACGTGGCCCGTCCATCCCCAGGTCTGATACCTGTCATATATTTCAATACGAATTAGTTGGATGCGTGGCTGGCGACGTCGCCATGGCCGGTGTGTTATGGCCCTTGGTCCCCGTTCGCATAACAAATCGCGACAGGTCCGACCGGTAATATTGTTCCGATCAGAAGCCTTCCATTACCTGAATAGGCCGGCCGTCCCCGATACGATGCCAATTATGTTTTATATAAATCTCTCTAACGTACCCGATTGAATTATACGGGTGGAAGTTTTCGAATTTACCTTTCTCGAATTTGTTATGGATGTGAATCGAAATCGATACCTGCGGGCCTAATAAGGTCGCTATGCAATATTGCTTATGAATTGCTTTTCCAATTCATTAGCAGAATCATTTTGGTATTTGTCATTAGCATTGACATTGACGATTTGCAATTCTTCTTTTGATTTTCATAGAAAATAGATGAATTGCGAATCATCAAGCGATTCATAATATGAATTGCCACTAAGTGACCATCTTACGATTTTCGGTGAATCATTTAAGATCTTAAAGTGAATCATCTTAGTGACGATATTAGCCCCGCAGGGGTTCGGCTTCCGGCACTTAACGTAGCTGTAATAGCTGCTTTACGCCGATCTTCCCCCCTACCCCGGTCGAGCAAGCTCGTATATAAGCTGCAGTCAATTGGCTACAGCTTGGCTATACCACCAATAACGCACGATAACGCAGATATTTGGACTTGATTGACCCTATACTTGTTAGGTCGAAATATTATTATATCGATAACGATAACGAACGATAACGACAAAAGGCGGCTGAGTTTAATAAAACAGAGATTTTGCAACCATAATATTAATAGCGCGCTAGTTTCAGCAAATTACGTGTAATATCCATTCGACCACATTACGTGGGCTGTGGTCACGATTGTTTTAACGGAAACCGAGCTACAGCGCGTTTCACGGAAAACATTTCAGTTTATTACGTTTTAATTATTTGACGCCAACATTGTTGGAACATTAAAATACAGCTTGGGTGACTGAAATCTTAGACAATAGGAACTTCGAACCATGAATTCAGGCACATCTTTTTTTGTGACTAAGGTGGCAAACAAGCGTACGGCCCGCTTGATGTTAAGCAGTTACCGTAGTCTATAGATGCTTGAATACCAAAGGCATCGCTCGCACGTTGCCGACGTGAAGGGGACCACTCCCCTTCACTCCTCTTCTACAGAGGGAAGGGGGGGGGGGGGGTTGGGATTCCAGTTCTCTCACTCATCATACAAAATGTCTAATACAGTTATTTACGCCGATATTCCGTGAGAGAATAATCTGAAACTCCACCAAATAAAAAACTCAAATTAAATTTCAGTACACCTCTGCTTACCCGTTTGAGGAATACTGGCGTGAAGGTGTACAGCATTCTAGTCACAAGACACACTAATGCAATATGACAGGGTATAAAAAGTTAAGTATAATGTTACGACACCGCGAGGTATCGTGTTATGTACGGCTACTGTGAGTTAATTGATCACAGGGGAACACTTCCAGGAAACTAGCAACCCTTATATCATATTGCGTTTACTATTAATGTAATAAAGATAACAGAGGGCCTACTCTATTACAAACGTAAACGAAATTTCGGACGAAATTCGCGCATTTCCTACTACGTTTCTCATTGATTCCGACATTTCTTACGAACGAAATTAGTTTGACGTTTTCATCGCCGTCGAATCTAAACCTCAAACAATTTTCGTTCGCAAGAAATGTCGGAATCAACGAGACACGTAGTAGGAAATACGCGAATTTTGTCCAAATTTCGTTTTCGTTTGTAAAAGAGTAGGGCCTCAGGATTGTGGCCATGATATAGATACAGGGCTGAGACGCGCTAGCTGCAATCACTAATCGGTAAATGATAGGAGGTTAAGCAACGTTGGCAATGTCAGTCAGAGATGGGTGACGATTTAGTGGCATTTAAACTGAGCATCATGATTCGGAGGGCACGTAAAAATTCGGTCCCGGTTGTTGTCACCTAGGCTGAAGTTGGCCTTCTCAGAGGCCTTCGGGCGGCTTGAATAACTCTGACACCAGGTTAGCCACTAACGATACGAAGAAGAATAGATAAAACGGATCGAGAGCTGAGAAACAGAATCGCCAGACGAATACCAACTGTCTGGTCGAAAACTAAGCAACACAAGGGCTACTGGACTGCGGGCAATCCTAGTGACACCTAACCAGGGCATATTATAAAAATACTTAATGAAAAAATTAACAAATGCCCTAATCGGCCATACGATTTTCGAAGGTTCCCCTCGATTTCTCTGGGATGCCATCATCAGATCCTGGTTTCCTTATCATGGTACCACAATTGGGATATCTCCTTTCCAACAAAAAATGAATCATCAAAATCGGTTCATAAACGACGAAGTTATCCGCGAACACACATAAAAGAAAATACTGTCGAATTGAGAAACCTCCTCCTTTTTGAAGTCGGTTTAAAACGGCTGTTTTCAAAATTTACCTCTTGCGGGAACTGAACCCGGGACCACCCGATGCAATGAACTTACAACTGTTGTCTTGAACTAGAACGTAAAATTAGGCAAGTTATTTATATCTCCCATCGTATCAGTTAACTGCCATCTAATTACAAATGTTGAAATCTATCAAATCTACTAAATATATTTTATTCCAGACTATCTGAAGTTTAACGGTATTTTTCATATATTATAGCAAATGGGCCAACAGATTTATCGATAATTTTGCGTAAAATTACCGACTTCAGCCTTAACTTGTTAAGCGTTGACTAGTGACGCATTTGACTAGATCTGCACTTAATATAATTTGAAACTGAAGCGGGCGACTTGAAGTTCATTACATAAATTAGAGAACGCTGGTCGAGGTAATAGCATCGTTTTAAATACCATTGCTGCGCCAAGTTTATGTGGCAGTTTAGCTTATATTCTGCAATTACTTGTGGGTAATGTATTAAAGACATTACCAGAAATAGAGAGATGCAAGACTGTCTAGTTTGTCCCGCTAAACAGAGCTCATGGACATAGTACGACTCAGTCGCTCGCGGTTTTGCCAATACGGCTCATCTCCCGGTGAATAAAGCCTTCTTATATCAGTTAATTTTCGAATTGCGAATGCGATGACAGATGTGTGAATTTCGCTGCATGTAGTGGGGTGCTGAGCACAAGTTTCTCTCACAAAACATCGGCGTAAAGCAGCTATTACAGCTGTGTTTCGTACGATGAGTGAGAGATCCGAAAGCCCACCCCCCCTGCCCCTCCCTCCATCTCACTCCCCTTCAGGTCGGCAATGTGCGAGCAATGCCTTTGGTATTGTAAGCATCTATAGGCTACGGTTACTGCTTAACATCAGGCGGGCCGTACGCTTTTTTGCCACCGCAGTCCTATAAAAAAAAGTTTAATGATTGTGATGTTAGAAGGTCCATATCAGCTAAAATAATACATCAATGTTTATAAAAAACAGTGTACTTAATCTGACTTATATCATCAAACAACATCCATAAACAAGGACAAAATTACTACTTTTTATTTCGTCAGTGATTTTATGCCGCTGTTTTATTAGTGGGCACTTGCCTTAAAGCCCTTAAGGACTTAATAGTGGACAACCCGCAGGCAATCAACTGTAAGGGCTCTTAATTAACCCTGTGAAGTTAATGCGGGGCAACAATGTAACTCAGAATGATTTTGAAAACATTAAAAAAAGTTTTTTGAAGATATGTTGACATAGAGGTCTACCAAGGAAGATGGCGAGATGATTCGACCTTCGCGGAACCATTGTGGCAGGAAATAGGCCAAAACTGAGACATGTGGAGTAATTAAATAAAAAAATAAGTTAAGCTCATGGACCAATTACTAAGGGGACTGGCCCTAAGCAACTCGGCCGAGTGGTCGGCCT
Organism: Drymonia ruficornis; assembly: GCA_947859195.1. NCBI lineage: Eukaryota > Metazoa > Arthropoda > Insecta > Lepidoptera > Notodontidae > Drymonia > Drymonia ruficornis. Next base: position 12,154,416 of record OX401909.1, read on the forward strand.
AGTACTAACATCGACATAAAACGAAGCGAGTAGTTCAACTATTTACCGGTAGATAGAACAATGAAAATGAAAAAACAATGACCACGTTTTTTTTTCATACATATATCTAATAAGGGCACCTCTTTCTTTAGTCTTTACTCTGTGGTTAAGCTGCGATAAAAAAAACTGAATTCAAGTAATAGCTTTCAGAGGAACTTTGATCGTTTCAATCATACTTTTTCTGGAATATCAAAAAAATTGCGTTGCCTATCAATGGGGAATCCATTTCCTATTTTGAAAACAAAAAAATCGAAAGAGCTGCCTACACAACACCCAGTTGGAGTTGACCCCTCCCGGTTTCCGAAATCCTCGCAATATGGAAATAAAAGTATTGGAATATGGACCGCTGAGGGTCTGGAATAAAATGGTCGCCAGCGTTGACCGGTTGTGTCACCGTCCCTCAGTTTGGTTTTAAAATGTAAATTGACACTTGGTACGGAGTCATATGGTCACGCACATCGAAAATGTGAAAATATTTTTTCGCCAAAAAATCTCCTATGTTAGTATTTTTATTACATTTACTAGCTGTGCCCGCGACTCCGTCCGCGTGCAGTCGGTGAAGCCGATTAATTGTAATCGCTTACAAATCGGTAAAACATTTTAAATTAAATAGGCTACTTTGTAGGTATAGGTCTCAGATCCGAACGGATAGATCCACCGCGGAAGCAAACTATTACACACACCATTGTTACAATATAACAATAATGTAATACCGGCACCTGTTATATTTTATTACGTACAAAAAGCAAGTGGAAGAAGGAATATAAGGCATTGGCTATCATTTTAATGGGGCAAGGTCAGCTAAATGAGATTTAAATATTACGTAAAAATATATTAATTGAAGTACTTTTTAGCGTAGAACGGAAGTTCTTCCAACCAGGCGAGTTTTGTGCCTAGCGGGGTCGGCCGCTACACCGCGATGGTTATTGTCGGGGCCTTGTATAATGCTTGTCTCGTTAATCTTGATTCAGGATTTCTATGTATAATAGTAGGTACTGGAGCGTGTACTCAGTGCCATCTGTCGGTGGCGTCGTGAATGTTTAATATGTAGCGCGATGTGACGTCGCTACAGGACTCCCTCTCAAGACCGGAGGTCGATATTAAAAATGTTGCTGTCTTGCTAGAGGTATGCTTGCAAAGGTCCAATGCTCGAATAGGTACTCGTGGTCTGCAGAAAATCAATACCAATGGGTGCGAGTGCTTGCAAGATTAATACTCATGTGGCCTGTGGTGAGTCGAGACTGAAGAGCGCGCATGATAGAACCACCTGGCACGGTGGGTCGGCTGTGGTGGTCTCAGGTGATAATTTCTGGCTTTCTGTGCGTCTCAGAACCACCTGGCACGGTGGGTCGGCTGTGGTGGTCTCAGGTGACAATTTCTGGCTTTCTGTGCGTCTCAGAACCACCTGGCACGGTGGGTCGGCTGTGGTGGTCTCAGGTGACAATTTCTGGCTTTCTGTGCGTCTCAGAACCACCTGGCACGGTGGGTCGGCTGTGGTGGTCTCAGGTGACAATTTCTGGCTTTCTGTGCGTCTCAGAACCACCTGGCACGGTGGGTCGGCTGTGGTGGTCTCAGGTGACAATTTCTGGCTTTCTGTGCGTCTCAGAACCACCTGGCACGGTGGGTCGGCTGTGGTGGTCTCAGGTGACAATTTCTGGCTTTCTGTGCGTCTCAGAACCACCTGGCACGGTGGGTCGGCTGTGGTGGTCTCAGGTGACAATTTCTGGCTTTCTGTGCGTCTCAGAACCACCTGGCACGGTGGGTCGGCTGTGATGGTCTCTGGTGACAATTTCTGGCTTTCTGTGCGTCTCAGAACCACCTGGCACGGTGGGTCGGCTGTGGTGGTCTCAGGTGACAATTTCTGGCTTTCTGTGCGTCTCAGAACCACCTGGCACGGTGGGTCAGCTGTGGTGGTCTCAGGTGACAATTTCTGGCTTTCTGTGCGTCTCAAAACCACCTGGCACGGTGGGTCAGCTGTGGTGGTCTCAGGTGACAATTTCTGGCTTTCTGTGCGTCTCAAAACCACCTGGCACGGTGGGTCGGCTGTGGTGGTCTCAGGTGACAATTTCTGGTTTTCTGTGCGTCTCAGAACCACCTGGCACGGTGGGTCGGCTGTGATGGTCTCAGGTGACAATTTCTGGCTTTCTGTGCGTCTCAGAACCACCTGGCACGGTGGGTCGGCTGTGGTGGTCTCAGGTGACAATTTCTGGCTTTCTGTGCGTCTCAGAACCACCTGGCACGGTGGGTCGGCTGTGGTGGTCTCAGGTGACAATTTCTGGCTTTCTGTGCGTCTCAAAACCACCTGGCACGGTGGGTCGGCTGTGGTGGTCTCAGGTGACAATTTCTGGCTTTCTGTGCGTCTCAGAACCACCTGGCACGGTGGGTTGGCTGGGGCGGTGTTAGCTGGCACTGGCTTGCTTGGAAGAGCGTGACTTTAGATGCTTACTAACGAATGTGGGCGGGATGGATTCTTGCCTGACTTGACTCTTTCGAGGCTATTGTTCAATGTCGTAGGTCACCAGTTTAGCGGAAAAGGGAACATCTTCCAGCGAGGCGGGTGGCATGCCTGGCGGGGCTGTTGGCGGGGTCTACTACATATTGAAATACCTCGTGATATCGTGATTCAGGCTTTCTATGTTGTACTGGAGCGTGCACTCAGTGTCATCTGTTCGTGGCCTCATGATGTAAGGTCGCTACACTTTAAATAATTTTAACTACAACAAAACTTCCCTAAAAACGATATTTGCCGTTGGGCCAAGCACGTGCACAAAAATGTTGTGGCTGCTGCTAGCACGGGAGAGCGCAACGTACAGTTGTCCGTGCGAGAAACTGTTTATGCTGAGGTCCACGCCAGCAACACGCAATGTTTGACCTTGTGCCTTATTTATGGTCATGGCAAAACATAAGCTAATCGGAAACTGCACGCGTTTAAAGTTGAAAGGGTAGTTGTTGGGTATTATCGGTATTCTTGGTATGAATACAATTTCGCCTGCTCCACAGCCTGTCAAAATCTCAGCTTCGATAATATTTCTTTGTAAATTTGTTATTTTAAGCCGCGTGCCGTTGCACAGTTTCGGTGGGCTTAAATTTCGTAATAAAATAATAGGAACGCCGATTTTAAGTAAAATTTTATGAGCAGGGGGCTTACCACAAGCTGTTAGCGCGATGCAAATAGGGACCTCAATTGAATTATTTTGCTTATTCGTACCACAAGGTCATAATTGCGATTGACATTTACGCCCAACTCTTTGATAGCGATTCACTGTCAAGTTGCGTGCGCTAATGCTCATTTCATTCGTTTAATCGGTACCATGACCTCTTAAGAAAACATAAACTGAGACGCTGGACTGTCAAAGTTGACGATTCCGTAAAAGTTGCTCTTTTTGCAGCCCGTTGTGAATTTCATTGAAACGGTAACGTAAATAATAAACCTAAATTATATTTAGATAGTTATTCGTTACTGTTATTTTCAATTAATACATAAACAGATACATAAATCACCTTATTTTACAGATACGGATACGGGATACGCGATGTGGGATGCGTGATACGGGATACGGATACGGATACGGGATACGGGGTACGGAATACGGGTTACAAGATACGGGATGTGGGATGCGGGATACGGGATACGGGATACGGGAGGTGGGATGCGTGATACGGGATACGGATGCGTGATACGGGATTCGGATACGGGAGGTGGGATGCGTGATACGGGATACGGGATACGGATACGGGATACGGGATACGGGATATGGGATGCGTGATACGGGATACGGATACGGGATACGGGATACGGGATACGGGATACGGGAGGTGGGATGCGTGATACGGGATACGGATGCGTGATACGGGATTCGGATACGGGAGGTGGGATGCGTGATACGGGATACGGGATACGGGATATGGGATGCGTGATACGGGATACGGATACGGGATACGGGATACGGGATACCGGATACTGGATACGGGATACAGGATAAGGGATACGGGATACGGAATATGGGATACAGAATCAGGGATATATGGATACGGCATTTGGGTTCCAGCAAAGGGAAACGGATTTTTTAAAATTTATTTCCTGCGCGGATGAAGTCGCGGGCAAAAGCTAGTTTATAAATAAAAGTAATCTCCACAAATTTATGAATGCCTTTTATTTCATTAAACATTACCATTAAGTTAATAACATAATATGCATTTACACAGTTATTCAGTTAAGGCCCCTGATGGGTATAGTCCTCCTACAATAGTTTCCAAGTTGTTCTTGTCATCGCTTTCTTTGTCCAGTCTCTTCCAGCTATTTTATTAATCTCGTGTATCCATCGTTCTCTGGGGCGTTCTCTGGCTCTCTTACCTCATGGACCTGACCAATTTGTGACCAATTCTATCCATCTTCCATCTGTTGATCTTGCCACGTGTCCTGCCAACTTCCACTTCAGTCGTTTCATATATTGGAGAGCATCTATCATTTTGGTTTTTTTGCGTTTGTTTTCTGATTTTTGCTTGTCTTTTAGCCTGATATTCAGGATAGGTACTCCTTTCCATAGCACGTTGGGTTTTCTGTATTTTATCCTTTGCATAGTTGTTGTATATCCAATTCCAAGTTTGTGATCCGTATGACATGCAAGGGAGCAAACATCCATCCATAACTTTCTTTTTCAGTTTCAAAGGTAATTTTGATATCATTATTTCTTTTAAGCTCCAGAACTTACAAATTAATAATACTTACAAATTTATGAATACAACGCAACAAATATTAAAATTAAATTCGCCGCGAAAATGACAAGACTGACAATTTGACATACCGAACCGACAACTAGAAGTGGGTGCTGAAACGAAAAGCCCTTTGAAAAGTTCGTTTTTTTAAGTAAGCACACAAGCGCGCTTACAAACATAAACGTGTGGTTTTTAAGCAATGACGGCCAGAAAGAGAAAGAAATGCCAAAAATTTACATAAACTAACCTTATTGTTATGAAATAAATACAGCTCAAATCAATATTTAATTAAATTGAACCTTATTTCTTTACCCATAAGAAGCAATGCATTGATACTAAATTATATTAGATTGACAACCATATTTCTATGCACATAAGGCTCACTATAAAATTTTCAGCAGATAAGTTTTTGCTATCTAAAAGTTCAATGCACAAAAGCACTAAAAAAAGTAGAAAGCAGAAAATTAAGTAAAAAAGTAAAAAGCAGAAAAGCACTTCCGCGCTTTTTACAGTGACTTTTAAAAACAAGCACAGGCGTTACAGCGTGCTTTTAATATAAAGCCGTTTATCACATCTTTACCGACAACCGTCATCTAGGTATTTTTATAACAAGAAAGTAGGTACGTTCAAATCACAAATATTTTCACACACGATATTAGTTAACACCACAAGTAACGTTTTATTTTTGTTAAATAAATAGGTAATAAACAAAATAATGTCTATTTTGATTTACTAGTAGTTTTTTCGCTAATGTTTTTTTTTATAATTTCGAATGTAAAAGTACTTTCTTTCTTGTTTTTAAAAACCGGTAAAGTTGAAAGTCTAAGCATTTATTAGTTTTTGAACGTATCCATCAGTCTTGTGAGAACGAGACAAACTTACGTGGTACAGCTATAACTCTGTCGCTTTCACACAAGGCGTTTTTAATGCCGGTCAGAGACAAATATCGGTCATTCATTCATTAATAATGATTTAAACTCTGCTCAACTTTAAGAATGTCATGGTACGATAGAAAGCTTTTCATTTTACGAATCTAAACTCAACTGCCTTGCGTTTGAACTTTCATTGTAAAGTTGATGGTAGGGCCCCAGGAAGCCCTGGTGTATTGAGGGAGTTTAGAAATTCGATAGGGTAGTGTGTTACGTCGTCTTCTTCCATTACCCGATTAATTGACACGTACTCTACGGAGTCGCCCGGAACATGAGTTAATATTTCACAATTGATTGCTGTAGCTTGGTCGTTGCGAGGCGTCAAAATAGTTCTTTCGCAAAGCCAAGAGTTTTCTTTACGTGTAACTTGGGTTGGGTCCCCGTAGACAGAAGCAATGAGGTCTTGTACTGATGTGACTGTACGGCATAAATTTTCCGGCAAAATAATTTTTCCTTCTACATGTGCAAACGTGCCATCTCCAATTTTTAATAATAAATCTGCAAATTCTTGTGCACTTGGATTACCGCCAGTTTGTGCCCGCATGTTTACGGTTAAATGTAATGGTACTACAGAGCGCCAAAGATTTGAGCTCTTTAGGCAGGCTCTTATTTCATCAGCTCTCGTTCCTCGTGGAACTATCGGTAATGTTTGCCTAAAATCACCACAGAAAAGCACGGTGATGCCACCCATGGAGCGATCATTTTGCTTTATATCTTGTAGCGTCCTATCAACTGCTTCCACTGCTTTACGATTTGCCATTGTGCACTCGTCCCATACTATTAAGCAGCATTCCCGTAATACTCTTGCTTTATCACTATTTCTAGAGATATTACACACAGGGTTTTCCGTACGGTCCAGATCTATCGGTATTTTAAACATCGTATGTGCTGTTTTTCCACCGGGTAATAATGTGGCTGCTATGCCCGAGGATGCAACGGCTAGGGCGATTTTACCTTGACTTCGTATTTGGGCTAGTATTACATTGGTGAGAAATGTCTTTCCTGTGCCGCCAGGAGCGTCTAAAAATAAGATTCCACCTAAATCATCACGCACACAACGACACACATGATCAAATATTGTACGCTGTTCCAATGTAAGACTGGGTACACCATTTTGTATAGTTTCAGCAAGCTCTGCCGGATTATAATTTGTTTCAGCTGCATACTCTCTAGTGACATGCTCCCCGTCGGTAGTCGGTGTCGGCAATCCGTACTGAGTGAGAGGATTACCTCCAATAGATGTAACTACGTCTTGAATAGCCAGCAAACAACGATTTAAATCCATCTCACGTAACCTTTCATTCAAATTATCATTATTAATTAAACGTGAACTCCTAAAAAAGTCTTCTGATAGTTGATCTTGATATTTTTGCCACAATTGTGCAGCATCTGAAAGTCCACAAAACACTAATAATATTGCAAACAAATGCCGTAAACGATGTGGACTGTCGCTGACGCAAGCTTCAGCTAGAGCTTCATCCCAATGCTGATCACCATCAAGCAAGTGACGCGCTCGGCATGCAGCCTGGTATGTGGGATATTCAATATCGTCAACCTTTCGAAGATCTGCAAACGAAGTAGGTCCTCGTACCGTGTGGAGGAGCAAACGTAAATAAAAACATTCCGAGTTGTTGGGATGCACCGCATATACCCTCCCTATGACATGTTCTTTGAACACACCGCGTTCACCATCTACAACTGCTCCACGTCTCCGACGATTAAAAACGCCTCGTTGCTTGTCGTATGTATAGTACGATGGGACGTCTTCATACAAAAGTGTTTTCGCAAAATCGTCCGATAAACACAATTGAAAAAATGCCATTAAAGTTGTTTGCCGCGGGTTTTCTATTTGTTCTAATACATTTTCTGGGTTAAAATATACACGTTGCCCTCCTTCGAGATGAACGTCAAGGTGTATGACTGGGGGATGTCTCTCGTGAATAGGGAAGCTCAAAATACGCCAAATCGCTTCGGAAGAGCTTACATATCTGCCAGACTGGAACCTTGTAACTTCGTCATATTCGTTATTTCTTAACGCAAACGTAGCTTGGTCACTGCCCTTGTTCACATATTTACAGATGTATTTTATAGATTCGACGCTGTTACATATTTCAACATTAATATGAGCACCAAACGTTCTTGATAGTACAGGTGAGTAAGGTACAACCCATCTGTTGTCTAAAACTATTTCTTGACCATGTAGCCTGATTTTGGCTGTGAAACCGCCTTGCTGGGATGACCTGCGCCGGTACAAAGGATAACCATTTTCCCCCGATATCGTATGCTCTAATAATGCTTTAGGGAATCTTTTCGAGCAGCGGCCATCTTGCATACATGGGCAGTTTCTATTTAACGCACCGCATGGCCCGTGAACCATGTGCGTTTTTATAATTTCGTGCAATAATAGATCCTCGTTCTCGTCAGGAAATTCAGCACTTATGACTGCGTCAACAGCGTCGGGTCGTATTTTCTCTTGTAGCCAAAGGAGAATGTGAGCGTGAGGTAGGCCACGCTTTTGCCACTCAACGCTGTACATGAAACAAAGAGTTGTACCAAAAACTTCTTCTTTCCTTAGAAGGTCGATCAGCAGCTTTAATTTTAAGTGGAAAACTCTGGCGATAAGATCATGTCTGTCATAAGATGCCTGTCCAGCGAGAAGTGATTGAGTTATTTCGTTCCACTTTGGATTGGTAGTAAATGTTATAAACAAATCGGGGCGGCCGTATTTTCGAACATAGCAGAAAGCATCTTGTGTACGCTCGTGCATATAACGGGGACCACCGGTAAAACTGGACGGAAGAATAACTAACCGACCAAAGTTTTCGACGCTGTTATCTTGTTGCATAGCATCTCGCAGATGAACGTAATCTTCGGCGCGTAACCGTCTCTGATTAGTGCGTATGTATACTAAACGTTCTGTTTCTATCTTTGCATACATATCGACGATAAATTGGTTAAACAAACCTCGAAACCGTTGCAAATAAATAAAACGATTACGTCTTATCTGTATTAGATATGAATAAAATTGTTGTGCTGATATTTTTTTGTTATAATTTGTAACCCTGGTAGTAGGATTAATTTGGTAGAGGCCAAAATTGTATCCATCTTCGCCGTGACAATAAATGATTGGATATTGAAGGGCATCGTAAGCACGGTGGGTTTCATAAATACGCTGTAAGCGATCGTCATGTGTACGCAACACGATGTCACGCCTGTCGCACTCCTGATCAATTAAAACCACCGCAACTTCGTCAGTCGCAGGAGCATTGTACCTGCCACGGTGCTCAGCTACAGGACGTCTGTCTGCACTAATGATAATTTTGTAATTATTAGTTTGCTCTTGCGGAATTGACTCTAAAGCAGCTTTAAAACTGTGCACATGTTGATTAATTTGGTGTAGCATATTTTGGATCTGAGATATAAGCTCATTATTCAGTTGAGGATGAATCTGATTTCTGATATTACATTGTGAATCGTAGTCTGATACGAAATATATCTGCAAAAATTTTGGATCGTCTTGTGGTATTAAAGATCCGATCAGATGATATACTTGCCCTTGTACTTTGAATGTTGGCATAAATGCCCCCTCTGTAATTTGCTTAGCCCCAAAAGAGGTCATTTGAAACGCACTGTTATATGCACGAATATTATCTAAGAAGTGTTTAGATTGCAGATGATCACCACTTAAAAGTGATTTTATAAGCTCTGGTGGATCTTGAAAATTTTCCACGTGAATCTTTCCACTTGAACAGCACATTCCAGCGGCTTCTTTATGCCATTTAAGAGCGTCGCAAAAATTACAAACTTGGTCCATATCACCCAGGGATGAAAATTGAGCATAGTTAATCCTAAGGGAATACATAAAACCTGTCCTTTCCTTATTAACCCAAGGAAGAGTATAGTTTTCGACAGTATATACCTGAGACTCATCGTTTTCGACAGTGTATACCGTAGATTCATTAGAATCTTCAGATTGAATTAAAATTCTTTCATGGGAGTGCCAGATTCGATCAGCCTCTAAACGTGATTCGTGTTGTTCTACCGTTTCTAGATGTCGTGCCTGGCTTACGCGCTCTCTCGTAGAGAGTGAATTGTTTTCGGTTATTTGAAGCGTGCGGTCATAGTTCTCCCTGGCCAATTGCAGCCGTCGTTGGTGTTGCTCTTCAACTTCTAAGTTTCTGGCATCGATATGACGCACGCGATCAGCGGCCAAGCGTCGTTCGTACTCTTCACTGCTTTCCAGTTCTCTCGAGATTGCCGTGCGGATTCTCTTAGAACCCAACCGAGACTGCCTTTCCAAGGTACTCTCTGATTGACGGGACAATGTGATGCGCTCTAGATTTCCTGAAAGACGCGCCTCACGTTGGTCGTCACTTTCTATAGATCGGTTCGCCGCCGTTCGAGCTTCCTGAGACCTTAGCCGATACTCCCTTTGGGTGGAACTCTCTGACTGGCGGGACACTGTGATGCGCTCTAGATTTCCTGAAAGACGCGCCTCACGTTGGTCGTCACTTTCTATAGATCGGTTCGCCGCCGTTTGAGCTGCTTGAGACCTTAGCCGATACTCCCTTTGGCTGGAACTCTCCGACTGGCGGGACACTGTGATGCGCTCTAGATTTCCTGAAAGACGCGCCTCACGTTGGTCGTCACTTTCTATAGATCGGTTCGCCGCCGTTTGAGCTGCTTGAGACCTTAGCCGATACTCCCTTTGGGTGGAACTCTCCGACTGGCGGGACACTGTGATGCGCTCTAGATTTCCTGAAAGACGCGCCTCACGTTGGTCGTCACTTTCTATAGATCGGTTCGCCGCCGTTTGAGCTGCCTGAGACCTTAGCCGATACTCCCTTTGGGTGGAACTCTCTGACTGGCGGGACACTGTGATGCGCTCTAGATTTCCTGAAAGACGCGCCTCACGTTGGTTGGCACTTTCTATAGATCGGTTCGCCGTCGTTCGAGCTGCCTGAGACCTTAGCCGATACTCCCTTTGGGTGGAACTCTCCGACTGGCGGGACACTGTGATGCGCTCTAGATTTCCTGAAAGACGCGCCTCACGTTGATCGTCACTTTCTATAGATCGGTTCGCCGCTGTTCGAGCTGCCTGAGACATTAGCCGATACTCCCTTTGTGTGGCAGTCTCAAACTGACGATGACAGGACGATTGTTTGCGCTCTGCTGCCGCTCCAGAGCTAGAAACAACTGATTGGTCACTTTGTGTACTACTTAGCTGCTGGGAATCACGCTGTGAAGAACTCCCTCGAGCGGTAGCTTCTATCCTCGCAAGGCGATCGACTTCGATTTCTTGAGTTCTTATACGTCTCAATGTCTTGGCATTTCTGGTAGACTGAGAAATATTAGATCTCTTTCTAGTCATTTTAAATGATATATTTTTAAGCAAAAACAGCAAAAATGTGTAATATCAATAATTTAGTTCTGCACTGACCAGTGACAGATAATGTCACTTCTTCCATTCTCTTTGACTTCTTCTCAGGACATCCGACAGCTAAAATATTTAAGCTCTTATGGGTCAAAAATTGAAAATTATCATAGCGACATCTAGTTAGGAAAAAATAATCTTTGAACCCCTACAACGCAGGAATGAAATAATTTTTAATTATTTCCTTATTTGGTCACAATATTAAAAACATCATCATACCTATTAAATACGGTTTTTTTTCAGAATTTTCCGCACATACTATTATATTTCTGGGTGCTTATGAAAAAATAACCGTAACCTAAAATACCCAGGCCATTCTGTTTGGCTAGGATTTACGAATAGATTGCTGAAATATTTAGAAATTTAAATCTTGAAAACGGCGTGGCTGATAATAAAATGTTATACCTATAATTATTATACTTTTGTAATTGAGATCTACTATCAACGTATTTGTCTATCAAACCTGTAGAAGTAACGGCACTGGAACAGACCGACAGGGTGCTCTTATAAGTGTTGCCTTGTAGGGATTACGCCACCCTAAAAATTCTAAAACGTGTTAATGTCTTTTGTTTGAATAAGCTATGTAACACAAAACTAAGTAATTTTTAATATTTAGTTTTGCAAATGTTCTATGGCAACCCTAAACATTTTCGAAAAAATAAATATCCTAGATGTTAAGTTGGACTATAAGCCATATCCATACCAAATTTCATTGAAATTAATCCGGTGGATTCAAAGTTGTGCTCTTTCAAACATTTAGAATTTTTAAGTAGCTTTTTGAATTTTCTGTGGCAACCCTAAACATTTCCGAAAAAAAAAGTATCCTAGATGTTAAGTTAGACTATTAGTCATATCTATGCCAAATTTCATTGAAATCCATCCGGTGGATTCGAAGTTGTGCTCTTTCGAAAATCTGAGCAAACATACAAACATACAAACATACAAACATACAAACATACACACAGACAAAAATTCTAAAAATGATAAAAATGAATTCTGCTGGTCCATCTAAGTCCCCCCCACTATTTTTTTTCCAAATATTTCGAATGTACAGACGCGACCAATTTTACATTCTTATTATATGTATAGAAGATAATTCAATCTTTTGATTAATGTAATAAATAAATATCGCCAGACAAACACACCAACTGTATGGTCCCAAACTAAGCAAAGCTTGTACTATGGGTCGGTACCTAACAATGGATTGGGGGCGATCCCAGTGACACAATATGACAGATATAACACTTTCCCCTATTTTTTCATACAAATTTTCTGATTCCACTTTTTTCACACACCTGATCTTTCATTCTTTCCACTATTTATTTTCATCACATCTACAAAAATGCAATTCTATACCTCAGACTATTAATAATTTAAGCCTCAAAGCACAATCCAAAAATAAACATAGTAAAGTACCTAGAGCACGTTTTTTTATACGTGTCCTATTTGGTAAGCAAAGATGGCGTCCAGGGGGGCGATTGCGTAACTTTTTTGTCAATGTTTCAATTGGTTTCGTTCATCCTGTGTCAATTATATACGAAACCAATTGAAACATTGCCAAAAAGTTACGCAATCGCCCCGCTGGACGCCATCTTCGCTTACCAAATAGGACAAGTATAAAAAAACGTACTATACCTAGTATACCCTTAACATATGGAATAACAATGATGTGTAAAAATAATAACATTTTAGCGAATTCACCGATTTATATTTGGTTTGGCGAGGGTTTGGTTAAAATATTCGGCTTGATGTTCTGGGGCGGGCGGGCGGCGCACCGCAGCAACGCGCCGCGCCCGCCGCGCGCGCCACTGCAAACGGATTAGCTTTACAAACACTTATTTTGCTTCCACGAGTTAATTAATTTGCTTGTTATTGTGATATTCTTTTATAGAGTCTTCACCATCAACTCTATACAATACAAAATGGCGTTAGTTCCAGTCCATGTTTGGTTGTTGATCCCACTTTAATATTACAAATGTGAAAGTTTGTGTGTTTTGATGTTTGTTACTCAATAGCTACGTCCAGAAGTGTCACATGCCGCGCGAGGCTGCTCACCCACATGCCTCGCGAAGCACGACGTTTGCCTCAGTCGCATGCCGCGCGAGGCAAATGGCGAGGCAACTGACACTCTAGACAGGGAAAGGTATACCCGATCAATCAGTTTGACACGTTTGATATCGTTCTGTCTCACGACTGCCAAACTAGGCGATGCAAATGTGAGTGCTCAGGCGAGGCAGGGCGCGCATTTGCCTCACGTGAGGCAAGTCAAACACCGCGAGGAAAATTTTCCTCGCGCGGCATGTGACACTTCTGGACGTAGCTAATCACGCAAAATCGGCTGAACAGTTTTGGATGAAATTTTGCACATAGATAGTATATTACATGAGATACTTTTAATCGCAAAAAAATAGATTCCTGTGGGACCAACGCAGACGAAGTTACGTTTTTACAAAGTGATTTACATTTTAAGTACATATTTACAAAGAGACTATCGCCTGCCTTCTAATACTCTACCAAAGAGTCTATAAGTTTTCAGACTGTTCGCCAAACATAGCTGGTATTGCTAGCTTGATACATAAACCCATATTACACTAAAATAACACCACAATCATGAAATAAACTTTTCAAATAGTCTTCAGATATCGACAAGTAAGGTGCATTTTAATTTAAATATTCCTTCGAAATAATGATGCAATACAAAAATCTGACCTAGTTCTATCTTCTAACAACCAGGCAGCCGGAAGAATAATATCTACAGCAAACAAACACGAAAATATAAATTTCTCCAGAGTCCACTTTTCAAATAAACTTGCCTTTGTTAGTAAAATTTCGAGTGAGTTCCAGCTTCCGTTTTCATTGTCTAACTCAAACATGGAATCCTAGTTCATCTTGTTTTATACAGGATGTTTCAAAGGTATATATGGAGTAATTATTATAATTATTGTTGTACGTATACGGTAGCTGATGAGATGGCTGATAGAAGCCTAGTGAAGACAGGTCTATACGTAACTTGTATTTTCTGATGGAGCTTTTAATTAATTGCTCCAACTTTTGTGTTTACTTTAGAACATATCCGATGGCCTAGAAAACAGTGTAAACTTCATCACGAGTATCAAGAACCAATGTCCAGTTATTGTTTTTTATTTTATTTTGTATTATTATTTTTAAACTGATGAGCAAAAAAATTTAAAATGCACCCTATCATCGATAATTTTGTATAGCATTTAATTATATGTTATTTTATTGGTGGTAGAGCCAAGCTCTACCCACATAGGGGCTGGCTCGACCGGGGTAGCACCTCCCTCTCACAGAAGATTGGCGTAAAGTAGCTATTACAGCTGCCTTCATGCGATGAGTGAGAGAGCCGGAAAACCAACCCCCCCCCCTTCCCCTCCATCTATCCCACACCCCTTCTGGTATTGCAAGTATCTATAGGCTCGGTAACTGCTTAGTGCTTAGCATCAGGCGGGCTTACGCTTGTTTGCCGTCGTAGTCTCGTAGTCACATAAAAAAATGTACTCCACACCCCCAAATATTATTTCGTACTAAAGAAACAGCCTGTATAAGTTAGCCGCGTGCAGCGTACTTGAAGGACTAATAAGGGTTTATTCCTACTTCTCTTGATATTTTCTCAAGTTAATCCATATTTATTTGGGCGGTCGTTCCAACGGCTGGTTCGTGGCGATAAGACTCTGTCCCTTAATATTAACGCACTTAATATATTTTCGTGAACTTGATCGGGTCATGACGATTTTATTGGATGGAAGTGGATGGCAATGAAGCTAGCGGTGAGGTCTGGGTTGGGAGAGCTTTTCTGTAGGTCAGTGTATTATTTTGTTTCGTTATTGTTTTGTTTTATACAAACAAGCATTGTAGATACCTTCTAACATCGCAGTCACTAAACTTGTGCTCAGCGCATCACTATGTATGTAGTGAAATTCACACACTGTTATCGCACTCGCAATTCGAAAATTAAGACGATACAAGAAAAAAATGAATTTTAGTTTCGGGGTGTGGCTAGCGTCGCGTGAGCTGCCGAAGGATATATCCCTCTCGCTTAGCTAGGACAGAACAGCTATGGAGTAGACTATAGTATAGTTATTTTTTGAAGGAACAATATTGTTTAATTCGTACAATTAAAATAATATGTCCCAGTGCACCTTTTAAAATAGATGAAATCGATGAAAATATTCAAATATATTTTTTTCGTTTTATATGGGATTTTTATGTCGAGTGTATTTGAAAATAATAATTTAATTTCTATGTTGTTTTTATTGCTGAAGACAAAGTAAGTCAAAAGAAGACAAACGATACCTACAATATGCTGATAGATACGTATAACAATATTTCGATCGTATAATAGCCTATAACCAGCGGACGATCCAGACGCGTCCAACGATATCTCATTAGTCAAATTATTATGATAAAAATAGTTTGGACGTTATACGGGAGCAGATGAACATACATACATATCGGTCAAAATCATAACCCTCCGCCCACCGT
Source organism: Drymonia ruficornis (assembly GCA_947859195.1). Classification (NCBI taxonomy): domain Eukaryota; kingdom Metazoa; phylum Arthropoda; class Insecta; order Lepidoptera; family Notodontidae; genus Drymonia; species Drymonia ruficornis. The sequence goes on from OX401909.1 coordinate 12,170,037, forward strand.
AGTCGGGTAAAAATGTACATACTCTGTGTCGGTGACTGACTGCCGGATATGAGTATCTTTTTCATGTTTCGTAGGCAAAGGAATACTTTGGTACTTAACTTCGATGCCGATCATGAAGTCATCAGCGGTGTCATAATATTTTTTTTTACCATATTTAATTTATTTTTTAATTTAATTTTCAGTTTTTATTAATTTTATTGATTTAACCATGCATTTATTTTTTGTTTATCTTTTTATCTTTATTTTTTTATCTATCAAAATCACCCTTAGACTGGTTACCGTCACAGGTGACAAGAGGGCTGGCACTTTCCTTGCTCAAAAAATTCGCTTGACAACAGGAACAGCTTGAATACAGGGAGGACATGCAGCCAGTATCCCACGCGGACGGTATTTGTTTAATTAGGGGTAGGTTTTTATTTTATTGTATTTTATTTTAATTTATGTTATATTATATTGTATTTTAATGATAAAACATGAAAAATAAAAAATAAATAATTTTCTTTTTGAATTTAATTTTACTTTTATTTATTGTTTTATATTTATTGTGAAATTATAATAATTTTAATAATCAATATTGGACTATGTCTGAAACAAATACTTACATTGAATTGAATAATTTAAATACAAAAATTATCACATTAACTCGTTAAATCACGGTTTACACCCGCTAGAACGAAAAAGATCCTAACATGGTAGGTAGGACCTGAGGGTTGGCCAGTTAATTACTTAAAATACACTATATTTATTTCAAGAAAACATTCATAAGATCAGAAGGCGTCGGACTCGCACATAAAGGGTTCCGTACCACCGTAGAATAAACACATCAAAAATATCAAGTTTGAGACTTGATATTTATTTTTAAATGTTATTATATTTTTAGTATTTGTTCTGCACCGGCAACAGAAATACACATTCAGTGAAAATTTCAACTCTCTACCTGTTACGGTTCGTGAGATACAGCCCGCGCTGACAGACGGACAGACAGACAGACGGACAGCGTAGGCCTAGTAATAGGGTCCCGTTAGCACCCTTTGGAACCCTAAAAAGTAGCCTATGTTCTCCGCCAAGACCCAGTCTATCTCCATACCAAAATTCATCAACATTGGTTCAGCGGTTTAGCCGTGAAAAGGTAACAGACAGAGTTACTTTCGTTTATAATATAACTAGCTTTTGCCCGCGACTTCGTCCGCGTAGACTTAAAAATAAAAAAAAACCGGGCAAGTGACTTAAGACTTTTTAGTGCGCCAGGGTTTTTTAAGTCAGTATTTGCTTTTTTATAAAAATAATTTTATTTCATGATTTTTATTGGAGCCATACAAACTTTATCACGGTACCTAATTCGGTGAATGCGTGTTTTGGTAGGTAGGTATATAGAGCCAAAATCCCTAATCCCCCTCCCCTTCTCCACCCCTTTTCCTCCCCTCTCTTCCTTCTGCTCCCTCCCCCTCCATTTCCCTTTCCCTTTCCCCTCCCCCTTCCACATCCCCCTACCTTACGTCTTCCCCTTCCTCCCTCACCTACCCTATGCATACTAAGTTTCAAGTCAATCGGGTACAAACATATTTTTCTGCCGTACTTTTCTACCTTTAGTTTCCCCCTTTTGGGTGTTGATTTACGAAATGATTTTTTATGGGATCAAACTGAAGTAGTACCTACCATATTCAGCTCAGCTTATACCCCAATTATTTAAAATGAATAATCATAACCAATTTCGAGATATGGATGACTAAAAATTCGCTGACCCCGCTCTCCCCTTTTCCTTCAAAATATTAAAAACGCTGAAACCCCAGTCTGATTATTTAAAATGAACAATCATAACCAATCTCGAGATATGGATGACTAAACATTCGCTGACCCCACTCTCCCCTTTTCCTTCAAAATATTAAAAACGCTGAAACCCCAGTCTGATTATTTAAAATGAACAATCATAACCAATCTCGAGATATGGATGACTAAACATTCGCTGACCCCACTCTCCCCTTTTCCTTAAAAATATTAAAAACGCTGAAACCCCAGTCTGATTATTTAAAATGAACAATCATAACCAATTTTGAGATATGGATGACTAAACATGCGCTGACCCCGCTCTCCCCTTTCTCGTCAAAATGATTAAAAATACGGAAACCCCAGTCTGATCAATTCAAATAAGCAATCATAACCAATATCGAGATATGGATGACTTATTAAAACATCCCTTGACCCCGTTTTCCCCTTTCCCGTCAAAATAACAAAACTCGACCACCCCTATACAAACTTTCACTCCACATTTCACCCCTTAGGGGTTGAATTTCCAAAAACACGAAAGAAATCTAAACACAAACTTTCATTCCCCTATTTTACCCCCTTAGGGGTTGAATTTTCAAAAACCCTGAAATTACTCTTTTTTAATTTTGAAAAGACACCTAATCACCAATTTAAGTAATTCTAACTTCAAAAATGACGGGACTTCCATGCAAACTTTTATCCCCTATTTTACCCCCTTAGGGGTCGAATTTTCAAAAACCCTGAAACCTATATTTTTTTATTTTTTAAAAGACACCTAATCAGCAATTTTCATAATTCTAACTTCAAAAATGACGAACTTCCATACAAACTTTCATCCCTTATTTTACCCCCTTAGGGGTTGAATTTCAAAAAACCCTTTCTTAGTACACCTCTACACATCAAGACAAACCCACCCTCCAAATTTCAAGTCTCTACGATCAGCGGTTTAGGCTGTGCGTTGTCTGTCAGTCAGTCAGTCAGTCAGTCAGTAAGTCAGTCAATCAGGACTTTAATTCTTATAAATTTAGATAGATTGAATAGGACGGACAAACATTTTCCTATCCATATCTGTAATGTTATTTTTTACGATAATTTATTGATGTATGATATATTTATTACTTGCCCATCCATACCTACAACAAACGCAATAAAGCGACTCCATTGTTTTGACAAGCAATGTATTCCCACTGTCGGCCCAAGACCATGCTGCAAGTATATAACAGTAAGCGAAATAGGGAGTTTTTACAGAAATGACACGAATAACTATGAAATGACAAGAGATGACACAAAATGACAAGAGATGACACAAAATGACAAGAGATGAAAAGAAATTACACAAGACAAGGAAAAGCAAACGAAAATCACGCTGCAGTGCAGGTCGTAGGTTCGATTCCTGCCCAGGACATGCATTTGTGTGCATGAACATGTCCGCATGTCCCGAGTCTAGGTGTAATTAAGTGTATATTTAGTTTGTATTTACAAACAAAAAGTAGTATATGTAGTAATATCAGTTATCTGGTTTCCATAGTACAAGCTCTGCTTAGTTTGGGATCAGGTAGTCATGTGTAAAAGAATTTCCAAGGATATTTATTTATTTATCATAAGGCGTCGGCGGACTGTAAATACTGTACTGTACCTGTAATGTGGCACGACCGTAATATTTTTTCGTAATATTTTTTAAAAAATTCTTCACAGGTCCGACGTCGAACAAGTCCGAGTGGACACTGACAATACAAAGTTAGAGAGAGACATGGTTAGTTCAAGTACTTAAAATGTGAGATGGCGATATTGTGCGCGCGCTCGGAAATAAACAACGTAAGCGCCAAACCACATTTTCTTGAATTAAAAAAAAACTACTTCATGAATTAAAATATGGTTGAAGGGTAGTTTAGATATCATTATTTGCTATGTTTTAGAAATAATTTCGTGATCTAAATCGTAAAAACATCGTGGTAGCAAGGAAAATTGTAAATAATTAGAGCTCATTTCATAAAAAAAATTTATCGAGAAAATTTCATCAAATCGTGATTTGGATTTAAAGATACTCAAGATAATATAGTCAAAAATCATACATCTAAATATAAGATTCCTAGTCCACATACTTACTTAAAGAAAAAGTAGAATAGAAAATCAACCAAATTTCGAACCCTCGTCTTAACTTATTAAATACATAATAAGACTATATTAACCAGATCCTATCCCTCGGGATTAGGTAATAGTCAGTTCCTGTATACACGGCGACACGGTTCACCACCTGTCACGTTGGGTTCTGACTATCTGGCGAAACGTGGGCTTTGAGTTGACTTAATACCTCCACAATGTGGTGGTGTATGGCCACTCAAGGAATGGATGAAAGTCGGGACGTTACATTTCATTTCATTAACCAGGGGGCTTACCACAAGCTCTTATTGCGATTCAATTATAGGAACGTTTTAACGACATTTTAATGACATTTCTTATTGTCATGACAATAAGGTACGTCATTGCACAAAAAGTCGCTGAAACGTTAATACGTTCCTGTAATTGAATCGCAATAAGAGCTTGTGGTAAGCCCCCAGATGATAAGTAGTATAGGCAATACCGACTTGATTTTAACATAATTCTCCGCAAGCGACTGAGTCGTACTGTATTCATGGACTCAGTTTAGTATGGGTAGGGAGGGTTTTAAGCTTCCGACTCTCTCACTCATCGTACAAAACGCAGCTATACTTTACTCCGATCTTCTTTGAAAGGGTGGTACTACCCCGGTCGAGCGCAGGGCATTCACACGTCACCCATTTTATGTCATTCGATTCTGCTAGAAAATCAGAAGATGAATGTGGCGTTTTAGCCCCCCTGGAGAAATATAACATACTTTCTCTAATAATACAGCTATAAATTTAATATCTAGTATATTATAGACTCTATAATATACTCGAGTGGACTCAAGTGCTATGCAAAGATTGCGCACGGTTTTAGTACAAACTCCGAAGCACAGCCCGCATCGCAACACGCCTGAGGGCCTACTCTGTTTCAAACGAAAACGAAATTACGGACGAAATACGTGTATTTCCTACTACTTTTCTCGTTGATTCCGACATTTCTTACGAGCGAAAATTGTTTGACGTTTAGATTGGACGACGACGAAGACGTTAAACGATTTTCGTTCGTAAGAAATGTCGGAATCAATGAGAAACGTAGTAGGAAATACACGTACCTATTTCGTCCGTAATTTCGTTTTCGTTTGAAACAGAGTAGGCCCTCTGGAATCGAGAGCGCTTCAATTTCGTGATAATTTGCGACGCGCCACACTAACCCACTTCTCGGGGCATTGTTTTATACGAACCACTGCGGTGTGTCTGCCGCCGCGAGGACGTGTAATATCTAATTAGATGTGAAGTCATGTTTCTAAGCGTATCGTTGATGTCATGGCTTTAAATTGTGGCAAGTTTCAACGAAATTGTGATATGTCGTGTACTTTTTAACCCCTGACGAAAAAAGAGGGTGTTATAAGTTTGCAGTGTGTATCTGTGATTCTGTCTAGCTCTGTATATGTGTATCTGTGTATATGTGTATCTGTGTATCTGTGTATCTGTGTATCTGTGTATCTGTGTATCTGTGTATCTGTGTATCTGTATATCTGTGTATCTGTGTATCTGTGTATCTGTGTATCTGTGTATCTGTGTATCTGTGTATCTGTGTATCTGTGTATCTGTGTATCTGTGTATCTGTGTATCTGTGTATCTGTGTATCTGTGTATCTGTGTATCTGTGAATCTGTGAATCTGTGAATCTGTGTATCTGTGTATCTTTATATATATGTATCTGTGTAGATCTGTGTAGATTTATAATGAAGAGTTCACTAAGATAATGTGGACACCAGTTAGTTCCCAATGGTTAAGTGCTAGTAGACTCGGGGAACAGACCGACAACGTGCGAGCGATGCCTTTGTTGTTCCAAGCATCTATAGGCTACGGTAACTGATTAACATCAAGCGGGTCGTACGCTTGCTTGCCACATTAGTCTTATAAAAAAAGAATTTTACTATAATAGTTGCTAAAAAAATCGCGCTCTAAAAAGTATGAAACAAGAAAATATTCTCATCTAGAGGATAGCCGTGGTCCGTGTAGGTCTTTTAGGGCCAAATGGCACATGAACATGGACCACGGCTATCCTCTAGATGAGAATATTTTCTTGTTTCATACTTTTTAGAGCGCGATTTTTCAGTAGTCGGGTTTTAGTTTTTAAACTTACTTCTTATTTAAATATTTTGGAGTTATAGGTAACAATATATATATTTTTGAAATGTGCTCATTAAGCTCTTTCATTTGATACCCCACACGGTTTCATTAAAAAATGTTTTTTTTTAGTTCATGACATTATGTCCTCTAGAGGGCGCCATATGCAATTTTATGTGACGTCACATAGCCTATAACCAGCGCGCCACTAAGCCGCTTCTGACGATACCTCATTTGTCAAATTACGACAAGTGGTTTGGAAGTTAGGTGGGAACAGATGCACATACATACATACATACATACCGGTCAAAATCATAACGCCTCCGTAGTCGGGTAAAAATAGCGTCAACTAGCTAATATCAAGTTGAATAAAACAATGTCCAAAATTATCAGTCTGTAATCTTCTCAAGATAATCCTAATGTCTCTCCCGATGACTGATTTCCAGCCGAGTTGCCTTACCATGTTTTAGGTCACTTAAATTCTGACAGTACCTACATTGTCTGGCTCAAATAAGACGTCTTAATTTGTAAAAATGACAGTTGTAAGCGGCTGATAATAGCAATCAGCTTGAGTTGTGTTCGTTCTGTCATAAGTTAAAAATTTGACGTAAGTGATGAAAAATATAAATAATGTATTTCATTTTTAATCTTAATGGTTGTGATATACTGGATATATAATGAAGAATTCACAAAGATAATATTATCAACCAGCCCCCCAGCCACGCTACGTCTACAAGCGTTTCTACAAATCGTTACGCTTCATGTATGGAAATGACATAAGTCACGTGATCTACTTATCGACTTGTAATGCCATTTCCATACATTTAAGCGTAGCGAATTGTAGAAACGCTTGTAGACGAAGCAACCTGGCTAGGGGGCATTGGTTTCGCAATGGACAATTGTTAAGAGGAATGAGGTCCAGAATCCAGATGTAAAAGTCATGTGAGAAAATGTATAATAATAATAATATCCTGGGACATTTTATACACACGGTTACCTGATCCCAAACTAAGCAGAGCTTGTACTATGGAAACCAGATAACTGATATTAATACATATACTACTTTTTATTTGTAAATACATACTTAATATACATATACACCCAGACTCGGGACATACAGACATGTTCATGCACACAAATGTATGTCCCGGGTAGGAATCGAACCTACGACCTGCAGCGTGAAAGGCGCCATCACGCCAACCACGCCAACGGGCTCGTCAAAGGTATAAGGTATAAGGTTATTTTTTATATAAATAGATTGGAATCCGTCAGCCCCGCCATTTTTATCCTGCACCACTAATATGCGTTCGAGTGTAAATATCAGCGTCTAAACAGCCTCTTAGCATCGCTTACTGCGGGAATATAACCAGATAACCGTTTAAAAGACTTGTACTTTCTTTAAATCGGCTTTTCTTTTTTATATCTGCTTCGATGTTGCGATACCTATCAGATTTAAAATGGATTTTCACAACTTTTCTAAGAAATCTATGGATTATAAATGGGTTGATATTTATAAAAGTGTTAAGCGATATTTTGTTGCTCTTTTATCAGTACAATACAAAGTATGAAATAAGCACATAATCTAGATAGAATCAAACCCCCAAAATCATAGAGTTTTTCGCCAGTTTAAAATGGTTTTGAAAAGCATTTTTAGGAACAAATGTGATTTGTAATTCCACTCCAAGTCGATCATAACTTTCTATGAATTTGGGGGATAAGTATCCAGTATCATCATCATCATCATCATCTCAGCCGAAAGACGTCCACTGCTGGACATAGGCCTCCCCCAAGGTTCGCCACAATGACCGGTCATGCGCTGCCCGCATCCAGCGGATTCCCGCGACCTTCACCAGGTCGTCGGTCCACCTTGTGGGAGGCCTACCCACGCTACGCTTTCCGGTGCGCGGCCGCCACTCGAGAACTTTTCGGCCCCATCGGCCATCCGTTCTACGAGTATCCAGTATAAGTTTCTATTATTTTTATTACCCGACTACGGAGGCCTTATGATTTTGACCGGTATGTATGTATGTATGTATGTATGTATGTATGTATGTATGTATGTATGTATGTATGTGCATCTGTTCCCACCTAACTTCCAAACTACTTGTCGTAATTTGACAAATGAGGTATCGTCAGAAGCGGCTTAATGGCGCGCTGGTTATAGGCTATGTGACGTCACATAAAATTGCATATGGCGCCCTCTAGAGGACATAATGTCATGAACTAAAAAAAAACATTTTTTAATGAAACCGTGTGGGGTATCAAATGAAAGAGCTTGATGAGCACATTTCAAATATATATATATAGTTACCTATAACTCCAAAATAATTAAATAAAAAGTAAGTTTAAAAACTAAAACCCGACTACGGAAAAAAAGTATGAAACAAGAAAATATTCTCATCTAGAGGATAGCCGTGGTCCGTGTTCATGTGCCATTTGGCCCTAAAAGACCTACACGGACCACGGCTATCCTCTAGATGAGAATATTTTCTTGTTTCATACTTTTTTTCCGTAGTCGGGTTTTTAAAAGAAATGTTTACTTATTACAACGTAGACCACTCTGTTGATACCTAAATTAAACTCAACAAACTATTCTGCCATCCTATTCATTGCTATAAAGCATGGTTTAAGTAATCCCACTAATATTATAAATGTGAAAGTTTAGATGGATGGATGGATGTTTGTTACTCAATCACGCCAGAACGGCTGAACGGATCTGCATGAAATTTGGCACAGATATAGATTATAGTCTGGAATAGTACATAGGCTACTTTTTATCCCGATAGTACCTATGTTCCCGTGGGACAAATGCGCGGAAAAATTCGCGGGCAAAAGCTAGTACAGACATATTTTTAGGTGTGTCAATTTATTTGTAACTAGCTTTTGCCCGCGACTTCGTCCGCGTAGACTTCAAAATAAAAAAAAACCGGGCAAGTGACTTAAGACTTTTTAGTACTTTTAGTGCGCCAGGGTTTTTTAAGTCAGTATTTGCTTTTTTATAAAAATAATTTTATTTCACGATTTTTATTGGAGCCATACAAACTTTATCTCGGTACCTAATTCGGTGAATGCGTGTTTTGGTAGGTAGGTATATAGAGCCAAAATCCCAAATCCCCCTCCCCTTCTCCACCCCTTTTCCTCCCCTCTCTTCCTTCTGCTCCCTCCCCCTCCATTTCCCTTTCCCTTTCCCCTCCCCCTTCCACTTCCCCCTACCTTACGTCTTCCCCTTCCTCCCTCACCTACCCTATGCATACTAAGTTTCAAGTCAATCGGGTACAAACATATTTTTCTGCCGTACTTTTCTACCTTTAGTTTCCCCCTTTTGGGTGTTGATTTCCGAAATGATTTTTTATGGGATCAAACTGAAGTAGTACCTACCATATTCAGCTCGGCTTATACCCCAATTATTTAAAATGAACAATCATAACCAATTTTGAGATATGGATGACTAAACATTCGCTGACCCCGCTCTCCCCTTTTCCTTCAAAATATTAAAAACGCTGAAACCCCAGTCTGATTATTTAAAATGAACAATCATAACCAATTTCGAGATATGGATGACTAAACATTCGCTGACCCCGCTCTCCCCTTTTCCTTCAAAATATTAAAAACGCTGAAACCCCAGTCTGATTATTTAAAATGAACAATCATAACCAATTTCGAGATATGGATGACTAAAAATTCGCTGACCCCGCTCTCCCCTTTTCCTTCAAAATATTAAAAACGCCGAAACCCCAGTTTGATTATTTAAAATGCACAATCATAACCAATTTCGAGATATGGATGACTAAACATTCGCTGACCCCGCTCTCCCCTTTTCCTTCAAAATATTGAAAACGCTGAAACCCCAGTCTGATTATTTAAAATGAACAATCATAACCAATTTCGAGATATGGATGACTAAACATTCGCTGACCCCGCTCTCCCCTTTTCCTTCAAAATATTAAAAACGCTGAAACCCCAGTCTGATTATTTAAAATGAACAATCATAACCAATTTCGAGATATGGATGACTAAAAATTCGCTGACCCCGCTCTCCCCTTTTCCTTCAAAATATTAAAAAAACGCCGAAACCCCAGTTTGATTATTTAAAATGAACAATCATAACCAATTTCGAGATATGGATGACTAAACATTCGCTGACCCCGCTCTCCCCTTTTCCTTCAAAATATTAAAAACGCTGAAACCCCAGTCTGATTATTTAAAATGAACAATCATAACCAATTTCGAGATATGGATGACTAAACATTCGCTGACCCCGCTCTCCCCTTTTCCTTCAAAATATTAAAAACGCTGAAACCCCAGTCTGATTATTTAAAATGAACAATCATAACCAATTTCGAGATATGGATGACTAAAAATTCGCTGACCCCGCTCTCCCCTTTTCCTTCAAAATATTAAAAACGCTGAAACCCCAGTCTGATTATTTAAAATGAACAATCATAACCAATTTTGAGATATGGATGACTAAACATGCGCTGACCCCGCTCTCCCCTTTCTCGTCAAAATGATTAAAAATACGGAAACCCCAGTCTGATCAATTCAAATAAGCAATCATAACCAATATCGAGATATGGATGACTTATTAAAACATCCCTTGACCCCGTTTTCCCCTTTCCCGTCAAAATAACAAAACTCAACCACCCCTATACAAACTTTCACTCCACATTTCACCCCTTAGGGGTTGAATTTCCAAAAACACGAAAGAAATTTAAACACAAACTTTCATTCCCCTATTTTACCCCCTTAGGGGTTGAATTTTCAAAAACCCTGAAATTACTCTTTTTTATTTTTGAAAAGACACCTAATCACCAATTTAATTAAGTCTAACTTCAAAAATGACGGAACTTCCATACAAACTTTTATCCCCTATTTTACCCCCTTAGGGGTCGAATTTTCAAAAACCCTGAAACCCATATTTTTTTATTTTTCAAAAGACACCTAATCAGCAATTTTCATAATTCTAACTTCAAAAATGACGAACTTCCATACAAACTTTCATCCCTCATTTTACCCCCTTAGGGGTTGAATTTCAAAAAACCCTTTCTTAGTACACCTCTACACATCAAAACAAACCCACCCTCCAAATTTCAAGTCTCTACGATAAGCGGTTTAGGCTGTGCGTTGTCTGTCAGTCAGTCAGTCAGTCAGTCAGTCAGTCAGTCAGTCAGTCAGTCAATCAGGACTTTGATTCTTATATATTTAGATTTGATGACGCGTTCGCTATCAAGTCTATAGGTACCTAATGATATATTTTAATTTTAATAATTTTAATGTAATAATAATAATAATTTTAATAATATTTTTTTAATTTTATAATAATTCTTTATTTTCGTATCTAATAGGTACATGGTTCCGTTAAAATTAATCTATTACTATTGTGGGTAGTTTACATCCAGATAGAACCACTGTAGATGACTTCCTACCCGCCGTATTAGTAAAAATACTGTATCAGGGTCAGGTAGTAATTTTTAGGTATTTTCATTCTTTTGGGAACATGTTTGACATTGTATTCAAGCGGTCTGAACAACTTCAAGCTTGCTAATAAAACAAAAGAAAGACTAACACCACACAAAGGATTTGCAACCCTATTTCAATTACCACACAAACAACACTCGTTAAACACGACCCCAGCAGTTCCCTCCGATCCAAACTTAATTAATACACGGTCCGTATATTCAGCTCAGGCTAGGCGGCCTAAGGCCAGGTTTACATACGCTCGCTCCTTTGTATAAACGTTTGTCACCCGGCTTAATCTGAAACAACAATCCGACCGTCTCAGATGCAGTGACCAATCACTGAAGTTGGCAGTGCTTGGGTAATACTGCCATTTAGAATTTGAGTAACGTAATTTTACAGTAACTTTATAAATAAGAAAGTAGATTCAAAGCCTTCCCCTCTCTCTGTTAAGTTCCCCTTCGGTTTGGGAACGTACATATTACACACACCTATAGGCTGCGTTAACATCAGGCGGACCGTACGTTGTTTGTCACGTTAAAAAAAAAGTAATAATAACTAAAAATATCGGCAATGTCAGCTATTACACAAAAATACATCGATCTATTGATTTAGAAGCGTCACAGATGGACAACTGAAGTATAAAATTAACATAGTTTGATCTTATTACTAAAAAATCTGAGATCGATGGAACTTGAATTTTCTATAGGACCAGCGGGGCGATTGCGTAACATGTTCATCAATGTTTCAATTGGTTTCGTTCAACCTGTGTTGTTGTATCAATTGAAATTTATTGAAATCGGGAAGAATGAACTATAGACTCATCCGGATTTCAATTAATTTCATGTGAAAATGCAATACGGGATGAACGAAACCAATTGAAACATTGACGAAAAAGTTACGCAATCGCCCCGCTGGTTCGTTTTTATAGCACCCTGTTTACGTTACGTCATGACCATCAAAGCACCAAAATTACTGGGATTCCAAAGATGAAGAATATCTCTTAAATTCGGTGCCAATATATCAGCCGGGTTATTTCAAATAATAAGAACACCTCCAACGATTGTCAGCCATAAAACAAAAATCAAAACTTGTGCCAAACTGCACGTCCCGTTCGCTCCACAGCTCACCGCTCTGCCGCTGTGTGAAACACTCCAATTTATTGGATATCAAGCCGTCACTGCCTTTGGCAATCGACTCGTGTTGGCCCATGACTGTGTCAATTCCGTCAATACCTCCAATACAAACAGGTATAGTGCAGTCAATTGGTACAGACGTAAGGTTAAGTTTTGGACAGCTTTTAAGGTATAGCAATATATTTGATGTTGAAGTTTCCACATTTACACTGATATTTGCTGTCTCCATTTTTTGATCGCTCAAAATAGAGACAACGGTACATCGAGGGGTAATAGGTCAACGTATCAAGATTAGTACGTTAATGATCTTGTAGAAAAACGTTAATGTCATTAGTGTATCAGATGATTACTGGACATTTGTTCCATGAAATTAGGTCCCAATGTTTTGTTATTAACCGGGCACGAGTCTAGACTGTTGTTACTGTTTTTAGAACTATTTTCAATATCTTGTTATACGAAAACACACCTAGGACCACGTCATGAAATGATAAATCAGAAAAATCTAAATGTGAACTTATGTGAAGATATTTTAAGTAACTTTTTCAGTGAGCTCGAGAAGCATTTAAAGGTGAGTTCAAAAACTTAGATGGTATAATATAAAGTGCCCCTAGTTGTTCGCACTTAGAACCTGTGTGTACGGACCACTCCAATTTATTGGATATCACGCTGTCAACGCCTTTGACGTTGCAGTCGCCGTGTGACGGCCCATGACTGCGTTCACTTCTGTCAATAGTTTCAACTGGACTGGCCGGGTTGAATTGGAATTGGAGGTGACACAATTCACGCATGATATGGATATCGTGTGCGAATTGCTTTATAGAGGCGTTTGTGTGTTGGAAGATTCGAGCTGATATTTAGGTATTTAGTAGTCGATTATTTTCTTGATGAACAAATAATTTTAGTTCTTTTATTTATACGTTACACGTTACGTTACACTTGTAATATTTCTATTAAGCATTTTAATACTATAACTACTTTAGATTATCCTTTTAATAGCTAGTTAATACGTGTGTAGGATATGTAATCAGAATTTTATTATCTACCATCTGTACCTACGGGAGATAATATCCAAAGGTACGTTAGAAAAACATAAAAAAAGAAAATCCCTCTGTTCTATAATTAAAATCATCCATTAAAAATATATCTTTTACCTTTCTTACTTTGAAAAAAACTGAAAAGTTGTCGTATTTCCCAGTCATCCCGTCTTTTGTTTATCAATCAAAGTGGCCTCAAAAAACACTTTTAGTCTAGATATCCCCGCCAACTGACAGAAAAGGCGTCTTTTATTCACGAAGGCGATCTAAAAACAACGAAAGCAGACGAATTACAATTACTCTGAGAACCCATTAAAACAGACCAGTCTCGTTCCATCATTTTTGTAGTCAAAATGTAAAAACAATCGAGAAATAAATTATCCACTAAACTCCAAACAAATTTATTTCTTACTCTCGAGATGTAGGGTGGAGTTTTCAGTGGTGAAACAGAGGAACTATTATCTGAACTACGTGGGCTGACCATTGGACACGTCCAGTGATTTATTGAAAGCATAATTGGTTTTGTTTCGGTCAAGGGCGGGATTAACGGCTGTTTTATACGCCTAATGGGTGCAGTAACCAAGAACAACGTTTTCTTAATGGCATGTTATTCCCGAGGTTTGTCGGAAACATGTTTTGTTTACTATTCCTTGTTTGGGCTGTCTTGAATACACATGAGATTGCCGCGAATTTGGGGAATGGGAATTGCGTTTATACTGTGCGGACTCCGTTAATAGGTTGGGGTTAATTAACTTAGATAATTATCATACAATTTCAAGACACGAGATTCCAATTTTTTATGTTACATTCGAGATTTGTTATCAAGTTGTGTAACATATTTTGTTTTGAAACAAGTTTTTATTAACATTATACAAACATTCTAACGCAAAAATTACAACTAGATAATAAAATAGTAACTACAATATTACGTAGAAAACGTTTCTCTTGAAAAATATATTAAAACAACATTTCAGCCTCCGCTTTTTTGTCCAACAAAATTTCGTTCCCAGCCACTGGGTATCTGTAGTTATTTACGGCGCGTTTCAAAACTCGCTTTTTGTTCAAATCCTCGGCTACATAATTTCAATGCACGGTGCGGTAACGAGCGTGCCACGGCCATAAGTGGTTACGGACCCTAGTGACATCCAGGAAAGGCAATGGGTTAAGGAAAATACATCATTATACGTGCTTTGAATGTTTGCTGTTTTTATTCGGAAAGCATCACAAAACTGTCTGGGTTTCTACAAAAATAAATTATTTTTTGGTATGAAAATAATAGTTAAAATATCCGTGTCTTAAAAATAGAGCTACAAGTTGATATGGGTCTCAGACGCAAAACCAATAATCTCCATTATACTCATAGACAATTGTAAAAAATCTAATTCCTTTGGTTTTGGCCAAACCGACATGCTGGTCGCGCGCGATGATTTCAAAACGCTTTACTGCATCGCATACTTGAGTGATTATCTACGACTACATCAGGCACATGTCGCGCCCGAGCACTCAGTTTTGACGTTGAAATGCATGCATGTCATAACATGAGTGCTCGCGCATGGCATGCGAGACATCTGGATGCATCAATTGGGGTTTGTTTTTTTTTGTATGGAGCTAGGGAAGTTGCGTTCCTTTTAAATATCCATGAACGAGCCACACGTGATTTGCATTACTAATTAGTTAGTAATTTTAATTACTAACCAATTTTGTTTCTTTTGAGTGGCGCCGTGGACGAATGGCCTAAATCTCACACCCTACTTGATAGCTCCATAAATTTGTAACCCATACATTCCCTTAGAGTTGAATTTACTTTGCAAATCGTTTCAGTTACACAAACTCCGTTATTTGTGGGACCGCGTGTGAAAATGTACTGAACGAATGAGTTATAAGGGTTCCCAGTTTGTTACTAATGAATATACAGGGTGTTAGGTTAGACCAGGGACGTATTCCAGTCCATGATGATTCATCTTTACATATACCTAAAAACATCTAATCTAATCCAATCTAGCCTGTACTGTCCCACTGCAGGGCAAAGGCCTGCCCTCCCTTTTTCCACTTGCTCTGGTCTATGGCTACCCGGGACCAATCCGTCAAGTAGGAGTCCAGATCATCCCGCCATCTTTTAACTAAAAAACATATTAATTAAAAAAATAACAAATAAATGATAGAGAAAACTTAACAAAAATATTGCAAAAATTTTCGCAAAGTGGGCCAACCTAAGGGCCCGGCCACGACATTTTAGCAAAAAACGCTGTTGCTCGTCGCCCCGTCGCGCGATGTCGTGGCCGGGCTGTTACGCTAGCGAGCGACTATGAGCTGTTTTATCAAGAGGAATTTACTCGTTGAAATTACCTTAATCTTTTTCGCTTCGAACTTCATTTTATTCATTCGTACTTCATTAATTTGTATTTTACTGGATAATGAGTCAAAAATTCAAGTTGAATTTGTGTCAGATATTTTTTATGGTCTCTTTCTTTTGAGTAAAGTATGATGCGATATTTGTAGTATTATCCTACGCAGAACGTCATACTACACAATACTACTTTGACAAAATAATACTATGGTTACCCTTTACCCACACCCTCATACCAAGTTGACAAAGACGTAGATGACGTCACAATACATTCAATAATATTACCTACTTTTCATACCATACAACTGTAACCGTAAAACAAAATTACATCCCTCAGCCGAATACCGAATATCAACCAATCAATCAATCAACAACTATCTTATTTGTTTGTCAAAGTGCTGAACAAAAACAACCCCTAAAGACAGGGGATGTATATGAGCCAATTCTGCTGCGTAGAAAGGGGTCGGGAAAGTAGTTTTCCATAAAGCGAGCCTCGGTGAATATTACGCGGGTGGAGCGTAAAAAACAGACAGTTTACGCCGAGATATCATTGTCACGTTGGTAATAGGGATGTGGTGACAATAGTGTAGCGAATAAATATAATACAGCCTTTTGAGTAAACACAAAAAAATATGATACAAAATGACTTTTATTTTTGGAAATGTTGGTGGTAGCAACTGCAGCTCATATAAGGGCTGGCTCGACCGGGGGTAGAACCACCCTCTCCCCGAAAATTGACGTAAAGTAGCTATTACAGCTGCGTTTCGTACGATGAGTGAGAGAGCCGGAAGCCCACTCCATTCCCTCCCTCTTTCCCACTCCCCTTCTGGTTGGCAACATACGAGCGATGCCTTTGATATTGTAAGCATCTATAGGCTACGGTAACTGCTTAACATGAAAAAGGTAAATTACTAAAATGACTTCCTTAACCTCAATCTATCACAAATCCTGTGACAAACACTGGTAACTCTATGCATTTCTCAAGCTTTAGGCCTTAACTCGTAAATTTGCATGCGTCAACCCTACACGCCCAGTGTTGTGTTTGGCAAAGGAACACAACGGCGCCGTTTATGAAATCACTGTTCCAAAGTAACTGTTACTTGCTTGCGGGGGCTGCAGTTCGACGTCGATGTACGCGGTTACTGGGGATTATTGTTTGTAATAGGAAGTTGTCTAAGCGTCATGCGAACTTGTAACACCTATTCTAGAACCTACAGTAACTTCTGAATTAACATGGTAAGTATATCCTCACCGACTTAATGCAGTAAACTCGCCTACGGGAATCATCAAGCCCCCCTAGACAAGTGGCATGAACGCTAATCGAATAGAATAGAATAGACTTCACAGTGTATGGAAATGTCGCTATGTAGATCACGTGACTTATGTCATTTTCATACATGAAGCGTAGCGATTTTAAGGAACGCTTGTAGACGTTAGCCTCTTCAGCCCTTCAGGTGACTTTTAATAACGTAGGTGGCAACTAGTATTCGCCGACTGCTTGGCGCAGTTCGGCTCACTGCATCGGGCGGTTGCTGGTTCGATTCCCGCTAGAGTCAAATTTCGGGAACGGCCTTTTCGTAATTTGTCCTGGTCTGGGTGTCACTGGGATCGCCCCCAGTCCATTGTACGATACTCATAGTACAAGCTTTGCTTTTAGGGGCCATGCAGTTTGTGTGTAAGTCTGGCGATATTTATTTATTTATTAACTCTGCCTTCCCTATTAGGAATAATAGCATGGTAGTGTTATTAGGTGTGAGCAGTGGTAGCCGATTGGTTAAGCACGCGTCTTGCGGGCTTAAGGTCATGGGTTCAAACCCTGGCTCACACCTCTGGATTTTTCGAAATTTATGTGTGAATCATAACTTTAATATGATTATCACTTGCTTACGGTGAAGTAAAACATCGTGAGGAAACCTGCATGTCTTTAGACATGTGAAATCCACCTACCCGCACTGGGCCAGCGTGGTGGATTATGGCCTGAATCCCCCTCACATTGAGGGGAGGCCCGTGCCCAGCAGTGGGACGTTAAAAGGGCTAAATTATTATTATTATATTATTAGTGTTAGTTACGTAACCCTGAGATTAATTAATTCTGGGCTCATTATGTGTTGCTTCTACGCTGAGTATTAGTGGTGGGTACTGCGTAAATACTCATTACCTGTTGTAATACCAATTCTTTTTACCGTATGAAAAGAAAAACACGAGCGACACGTGTTCTAATCTCATTAGGATTTATCTACATAGCGAATTTGTGTCTATTACGTGTTACATGAAAACTCAGACTAATAATAGGGATCGCGATTTGAAATAAGTTACTATGTAGGTACATACATTTTATTTAGTTAATGATTAATAAACTTAATTAGATTTAATTTTTAATATTTAGCGGAATTGAAAAAAAATATAAGTTTCGGTGATTACGCTATAAATTTTATCGATAAAGCATTCGCGTTTAATGATAAGTTAACGTCAAATTGTAACCGATGCGTGTCATGTTCAGTCATAAACAGTAACAACTAAAACTTATCACAATTCTAATAACTTTTAGTTGCCACATCTGGGAACCCCCCTTCCCCAGTTTACCTCCTTACTGTGTATAAGTTTCAACGCAAATTGTTTTCCTTCATCCTTTGATATTTTTAGATAGACGCGAGGAAAATATTAGGTGAATTCGCTCTAAGAATACAAGATATAAAAATGAGAATAAAATCTATTTTTGTTCCGGATCCGTGTTTACTGGAGGTAGTGAGGACATGAATGTTTAAATTTCAACCGAGAGGCGTGTGGGCGGGGCAACAGGGCAAAATGTGGATTTTAAAGCTATTTTTATTTAAGTTGGTAAACTGGATTGGGAACTTTTCTTTCTTTGTTGTAATGTCAATGACGTCCTTGGCGGTTTTTTGTAAATTGTTATTAATATAGATTTTACGAAGTTGTTTTTACAATAACACATACCTACTACAGCTTTTTTTTATGATGATGTTTGCTACCCACGGAAATACAGGCGAAATATTTATTTCAGCATTGCAGTAGGTATCAAAGAATCTTCTCATATTTTAAATTCGAACCATTATAAAAGTAGAAAGCATATCCCAAAGAAAAGCGTACATAGTTTGCATGCACTCTTTGCAAGTCTGCGGTTAAAATAAAAACAGCATTCGTTACGCGCACTCGATTGGTTTCCCATTCGAATCAGCGTTCCCTGTGATTTGTACGGTAATTTACCGTCGCGGTGACGCGCCGCTCGCCGCGATCACAGTGCGGTTACTGCGGGCAACGAACACATCCACCTCACTAGTGATATCTTTTTAATTTTATTTTTTCACAGTGCGGTGGAATTTTAAAATTGCGGAGCTAAATCTCGTGGAAAGGCATTCCATGCGAGTTATCTTGAAGCCAAAATTGCATAAATATTTTTACAACACACATTTTCTTGGATAAACATAACAGAAGCTAAAGCTAAAAATAAAAATAATGCTATCCGATCACATTGCACTCTCAAGTAATTTTATTAGAATATCGCAGACAACAAGAAATTACATCATACGGCAAGATCAAGATAGGGTAGCTGTAGCCTAACGAAAATAATAAAGATCTTGCACATCTAAAGTAACTCTGTCTGTTTGTCATTTACGTTTTCACGACTAAACTGCCAAATCAAATTTGACGAACTTTAGTATAGGTAGACAGGACGTTGGAAAAGGACATAAATTTTTTATTAATTCCGTTGCTTTTGTCTAAAATTTACCCGGTTTTTAGACGCTATTATGAGGAACATGTTTTATCTGTAATGTATGAAAGGAAAACTAGGTACCGTCCAGAAACTATAACAGACCGAAGACAGGAATGTGAGGTACATAATTTGAGGGTAAATTATTTCCTTTCCCAAAAGACTATCGCACGTAACTCACTTGCATACCCCACTTTAATTGAAGAAAGTCTCGGCGCTCAGCAGAAATGCTTTGTTACATATTTCACCTGCATAGCAAAGCCGAGGTTTACACATTCAACAGCAAAGTAAATACGAAATTTCTTTGAATTTTCACTCATCCGTAGTTAATTCAATTTGTTGGAAGCCACATTCGTTGAGGTTAATTCCATGACAGGTCTTTTTATATTATTTTCATTAACGGAGCGACGCGTGACTGAAATAAAGAAACCTTTGATAGTGATGTGGTGAACACTAGAGCGACAGAGTATTTCGATTAAGTACTTCGTACTCATCCGCTCAGGTTAGATTGATATATAGATAACCGATTTCTAAATACGTAGCCAAATAACATTTAAAAAATATATCGTGTATAAAATTTTATATGACAAATAAAAAAAAGTACAACAGAATAAATAATAAAAAAATCGGAATATAATCTATACTAATATATAAAGAGGGAAATGCTGACTGACTGACTGACTGACTGACTGACTGACTGACTCATCAACGCCGAGCCGAAACTACTGAAGTTAGAGACATGAAATTTGGATAGTAGATATATTTTGTGACGTAGACAAGCAATAAGAAGCGATTTTGGAAAATTCAACCCCTAAGGGGGTTAAATAGGGGATGAAAGTTTGTATGCAAGTTCGTCATTTTTCAAGTTAGAATTATGAAAATTTGTGTTGAAGTGTCTTTTTAAAAATTAAAAATATGGTTTTCTGCGTTTTTGAATATTCAACCCCTAAGGTGGTAAAATAGGGGATGAAAGTTAGTTGGGAAGTTTGTATAGATGTTCGTCATTTTTGAAGTTAGAGTTATGAATCTTGGTATTCAGGTTCCTTTTTAAAAATAAAAAACTTGAATTGCTGCGTTTTTGAAAATTCAACCCCTAAGGGGGTAAAATAGGGGACGAAAGTTTGTATGGAAGTTCGTCATTTCTGAGGTTAGCATAATGAAAATTTGCGTTTAGGTTTCTTTTTACGTATTAAAAATAATAATTTCATCTTTTTTGAAAATTTAAACCCTAAGGGGTTAAAATAGGGGGTGAAAGTTTGTATGGACGTTCGTCATTTTTTGAAGTTGGAATTATAAAGATTGGTGATTAGGTGACTTTTAAAAGATAAACAATATTAATTTCAGGGTTTTTGAAAATACATCCCCTAAGGGGGTAAAATAGGGGATGAAAGTTTGTATGGAAGTTCGTCATTTTTGTAGTTAGAATTAAGAAAATTGGTGATTTAGTGTCTTTAAAAAAAATAAAAATAATAGAGTTTTTGAAAATTATACGGGGTATGGGATACGGGATACGCGATATGGGATACGGGATTTTGTATATGGGATACGTGATACGGGATACGGGTTACGGGATATGGGATGCGGGATTCGGGATGCGGCATACGGGATGTGGGATGCGTGATACGGGATACGGGATACGGATAGGGATGCGGATACGGGATACGGGATACGGGATACGGGATACGTGATACGGGATACGGGGTAAGGGATACGGGATACGGAATGTGGGATGCGTGATACGGGATATGGATACGTGATACGGTATACGGGATATGGATACGGATACGGGATACGGATACGGATACGGGATACGGGATACGTGATACGGGATACAGGATATGGGATGTGGGATGCGTGATACAGGATACGGACACGGATACGGGATACGGGATTTGGGTTCCAGAAAACGGAAACGGAATTTTTTAAATTTATATTCTGCGCGGACGAAGTCGCGGGCAAAAGCTAGTCACTCATATAACGGGTGTAATGGCAGCCCTTCACATACTGATGGAGTGACTTTAGTAGGTATGTCATACTAAGATGATCGGTAAATGAAATTAGTTCAGGAACTTTATGGTACCCCAATAAACTCGGTTTGTTTTATTATCTTATACGCAATGTATCGTTACCGTGGCAAAACGCAAGTAGCCAACGACCACCCTCCCCGCCACAGGGTCAATGCTTGCCGTCGAACGCGCTCATACCACGTCATTCACGCGTTGTTCTTAAGAGGAGTTCAACATCCATTGCTTTTTTATTTTAGCTGTTTTATTTACAGAAATGGAATGCTGCGTACCGATAATGTAATTTTACATTGAATAAAGGAATTGTAACTGAAAAAAAAGATAAAAAAATCAATTTTCCGAAGAAAATTTGTAGTTGAATATGATTCAAAATAAGTTCCTGAATTCACCCTGTCAGTATGTTGAGGGCTGTCACTTACACCCTATATATAGACTCATTCTCGCACTGCCTCGAAATTTTCATCGACTGGAGTTGAAAATTAAGCAATACGGCGCATCACTACAAGTATTTAACGGCGGCCAAGATTTCGACCGGCTTTTCAATGAAAAGAAATCAGCCAAGCGGATTCCGATAAAATTCTTCCTTATTAAATATTCGGGCAAATTCCCGGGCGTAGACTGGCCTGAATAACAAGACCAAGGTCGAACCAGTTGACTACGAATGATATCCCAGATTACATTTTGAATTTTAAATTTTAACTATTAAGAGATGTTTATTCAAAAAAACGACTTCAGAAAAACCTGGAGCACTAAAAAGCCTGAAATAATATTTCTATTACCACCTCTGCCTAACCCTTCGGGATAATCAGGCGTGATGGTGTGTTAGCGAGTATTTGGAGTCGGTGCCAATCTTAGTATGCCAAATCTACCTACTATAAAAGTAAGAATATAGATTGGCACCGACTCCAAATACTCGCTAACACACCATCACGCCTGATTATCCCGAAGGGTTAGGCAGAGGTGGTAATAGAAATATTATTTCAGGCTTTTTAGTGCTCCAGGTTTTTCTGAAGTCGTTTTTTGTTTTTTTTTTACAAAAATAATTTTATTTCACGATTTTTAGTGGCGCCATACTTTGTCACCCCAAGCAAGTGCAAAGCTCTCATCAATAGAAATGAATTAAGTCCAAACACAAGGTAGCTACTGTAAAACGTTGAGGAGTTCCCTTGACTGTCCTTCGTTTTCATCATCAGCCCCCTAATGACAGTCACAACCCATCTAGGTGTAAAGTTCTCATCAATACAAGTTAATCAAGCCCAAACACCAGGTAATTGGTGTAAATCGTTGAGGAGTTCCCTCGACTGTCTTTCGGCTCCATCATCAGATTGACTCCAGACCTTCATTAAATAGTAGGTAGTGCTTTAAAATACTTAATGAAAAAAAATAACAAACGCACTAGTCGCCACTACGATTTTCGATGGTTCCCCTCGATTTCTCTGGAATGCCATCATCAGATCCTGGTTATCTTATCATGGTACCACCCTTGGGATATTTTCTTTCCAATAAAAAAAAAATTCATCAAAATCGGTTGGCGTGATATTGAGTTATACGTCCATTTGTCGCGCACATACTTAATGCAAATTTAAGATTTATGTGGTTTTCTCATGGATGCCATTGTCAGAACTGGATCAAATTGAAATGGGACCACACGAGAAGCACCAGCTTTCAAATAAAAAAATAATCATCAAAATCGGTTCACCCAGTCGAAAGTTATGTGGTAACAAACATAAAAAATAAAAATGATAAAAAAAATAAAAAAAAACATACAGTCGAATTGAGAACCTCCTCCTTTTTTGAAGTCGTTTAAAAATGAGCGTCGCTCAAAATTTTAAAACTTCGTCGCTCTATTTTCATTAATTAATTTACTAAGTAACATCATAGATGCCGGGTAGCCGGTGACGACTCTATTGAATTTATTAAAGTAATAAGTATAAATAAAATACTTTAAGTATTGTGAATCTGCATCCTCCAAACTGTGAAGATGTACGGCTTGTGCCTTTTTTATAGGACAGTGGCAAACACGCGTTCAGCCCGCCTGATGTTAAGCAGTAACCGTAGCCTATAGATGCTTACAACACCAAATGCATTGATCGGACATTGCTGACCTAAAGCGGAGAAGAACGGAGGAAGGGGAAGGGAGATAGGGGTTGGGCCTCCGGTTTTCTCACTGATCGTACGAAACGCAGCCGTAATAGATGCTTTACGCTGATCTTCTATAAGAGGGTGGTAATACCCCGGTCGAGCGAGCCCGTATATGAGCTGCAGTCAATTGGCTATAGCTTGGTTCTACCACCGATGAAAATTGTGGCTAGCTGCTTTTCTGTATGCCAACTTTTACACACGTCTGATTAATCAGAGGTAATTAAGCCGGCTTATTTGACAATTCAACCGCATTGTTCACTTCACGACAATATGGGAGATACCTAAAGCAACCCTCAATCACATATTTTATAGCACAAAGCCGATCGACCTGAAATCTTATTTTATATAAGACAGTTCATTACCATTACCCCAAACATCTAAGCGGTAAATACAAACATCAACAACCATAAAAGCCCCCAAAAATACGCCGTAAACGCAGAACGAACGCCAACTCTCTTTGTCTAGACCGGCGGAGGTCACTCCCATGTGAGCTATCACAATTTTTCCACCCCTGCATTCGGGATGGCAATCTATATGGTAAACCTTTGTAAATGGACACTGTTTGAGATAAGAAACAGTAACTACTGGGCCTTTAGATGAGGGGAAGAAATTCAGCAAGTTTAAAGGCTCGAACCTACAGCCGCGGAAAATTCGCGCGATTCTTCTGGGCCTTTACGGCCCGGCCACGACTTCGCGCGATGGTGACGGGCGGCAGCGTTTTTTCCTAAAATGTTGCATGAGGCCACGAGCTGTCGCTGTCAGCGGCAACGCGCGCGATGCAACATTTTAGCAAAAAACGCTACCGCCCGTCGCCGTCGCGCGAAGTCGTGGCCGGGCCGTAAAGGTTCGAACCGTCGGCCGCGGAAAATTCGCGCGATTTTCTGGGACTTTAGATCAGGGGAAGAAATTCAGCAAGCTTAAAGGTTCTAACCGTCTGCAGCAGCCAATTCGCGCGGATTATCCGCTCTTTACTATAGTAAAAACACACGATATTAATGTCTGGATTAGGCACATTTTCTAAAAATAAACCCTAAAATGCTTAACGCACTGCTGCAGAAGAACCGCAGTTTTTTTGCCATCAAACATCTTTATTTCCTTTCTCTTTCCTCCTCTCCAGGTCGGTAATGTGGGAGTGATCTTGATATAGCAAACATCTATATGTAACTTCTTAATATTAGGCGGGATGTATACTTGTTTCCGCCTTTGTTATAAATAAAAAAACAGACAATACAATTTCATTCATTGGCCGTTTTCCAACTGCACGGCACGGCACCGGCACCGGCACAGTGACAGCTATTTGCAGGGTTTTCATTGGTCAGTAACCAATGACAACTGGTCACTGACCAATGAAAAAGCTGCCGCCATGCCGGTGCCGGTGCCGTGCCGTGCAGTCGGAAAACGGCCATTGTGTTGTCAGTGCGATTTTTTCGCGGTTGTCGGTTGAGCCTTAAATGTCCGTCCCTTGCGAGGGTTAAGTGCCGTCCGTGTTTAGATGTTGTCTTATCGAGATTTGAATAATCAGTGAATCTCTCAGGAGCAGATGATTGTCCTGTTTCGGGATGGAATATATCGTTTCACCATCACCTCTCACGATCACCTTTCACCATCACCTTTTTTATCACCATTTCTATAATTTTAATGGTACTAACAGACTTGAGCGAAAAATTAATTAATACTCATGCGGAAAACATCTGAAAATCAAGTACAATATCTGTCACCGCCATAAACTTGTTAGCATAGACATATAAATTCCTTGATTTTTAGATATTTTCAACACAACATGTGTGTTGAAAATATCAAAAAATCAAGGTAGCAAGGTATCAAGGTATCAAGGTATCAAGTATCAAGGTATCATCGAAAAAACTTACCAAAAAAATGAATATTTTGAAGAATTACTTCAAAGAAGTAGAATAAAATAGTCAGTCATAGCTATTTTATTGTACTTCTTCGATCAATTAATTGAAAATTCTATTATAGAAAAATATTATGATTTGTAATTGTATGAGATAACTAGGTACTTATTTCTAACAAAGAATAACATGATAAAGAATAAAGTAATTAATTATTATCAATCAAAATATTACCAAAATATTACATGTCATTAAAAACTATTGGTTTATAATACCGCTAAAAGCGCCTTTTACCAACCCAATTATTTTCTTTCGAAAATTCAGCGAATGGAATCGGCCTTTTCGTAATTCGCCCTGGTATAGGCGTCACTGGGATCGCCCGCAGTCTATTGTACGCTACCCATAGTACTAGCGTTGCTTAGTTTGGGACCATATAGTCCATACATTTATTTAAAATTGGAAAAAATAATGATACCGCTATAAGGGCTGTATCACCCCCCCCCCCCCCCCTAGACAAGTGGCATGAACGCTAATGGAATAGAATAGAATAGACTTCACAATGTATGGAAATTTCAAACGTCGCTATGTAGATCAACAACAAGTTGCTATGTAGATCACGTGACTTATGTCATTTCCATACATGAAGCGTAGCGATTTGGAGGAACGCTTGTAGACGTCAGCCACTTGTCTAGCCCTTCTGGCGACGGGATTGGCGACCGTCGCCAAGTAGAGTCCTGTTATGTTTTGACATAATTCAATACGAATTATTGGCGACGGTAGCCAGCGACGTCGCCGGCCACGTATCCAAACAATTGGTATTACCTGTCAAATTCAATATGAATTCGTTGGCGACGGTGGCTGGCGACGCGCTTGGCGTCCCAGTGAGATAGAGCCCTAAAATACTAAAATGAATATCTATCGCCCTGTCTATAGCTCGTTTCATACATGTCGCAGTGACTGTACTATACTGGGGGTCTTCAATGGAATACAAATTATGTGAATCCCGCCCTAAAAAAGTTTATTTCGTTTAAGAAAGTTGCTTTTGCAAATCAGAGTACTTTTTTGAATGGAAAATAACTTGGTGCTTCGCGGAATATTTATGCCAAAAGAATTAATAAAATAAATAATTTAGCCCTTTTAACGTCCCACTGATGGGCACGGGCCTCCCCTCAGTGCGAGGGGGATTTAGGCCATAATCCACCACGCTGGCCCAGTGCGGGTTGGTGGATTTCACATGTCTAAAGACATGCAGGTTTCCTCACGATGTTTTCCTTCACCGTAAGCAAGTGATAATCATTATTAAAGTTATGATTCACACATAGATTTCGAAAAATCCAGAGGTGTGAGCCAGGGTTTGAACCCAAGACCTTAAGCCCGCAAGACGCGTGCTTATCCAATCGGCTACCACTGCTTAAGAATTAATTTTCCAATTTTTTTACAGTGACTTTGTGACCATTTTTCTTTAATGAGTAAGGTGGCAAACAAGAATACGGCTGAAATAGCCCGCCTGATGGTAGTTGCCGTAGCCTTTAGATGGTTGCAATCCTAAAGGCATCGCTTGCCAAGCCAAGGATGGCACACTGGCAGACGGTCCACCTGATGGTCCGTTGCCGACTTGAAGGGAAGTGGGACAGAAGGAGGATAAGGGGGGTTTGGGTTTCCGGCTAACATGATTTGGAACAGAGTTGCAAAAAAACAGGAAATTTAAAATGAAAACTGTTTAAAACGTGTTTAAATCATTGTTTAAATCATTGATTTAAATCAGAATGAATAAATCACCGTGTTTAAAACATGTTTTAAATGTTTAAAACATGTTTAAACACGGTGTTTAAAACAAGGTGATTTTTTCGTAACAACCCTGATTTGGAAAGACAATTTAAAACAATTTTTAATGTTCTTTTTTCCACATCATGTTAGGTACTTACATATTGCTCCATACCTATGTATGTATTTATTATGTGCCTAGTATATAGAATAACAATTTCATATTTACGAAATATTCCAGCTATGTACAGTCGCGCAGAACAATGTTAACAGCGTAAATAAATACCGTGCATCAGCCGCGCCACGAGCGCTGCATGTAAATTGCTAATATCGCCGATTTATTGAACTATCTCTCTTCGCAGTTAAATTTACACTTTCACGCCGCCCGCTCATAATGTTAACCGTATTCGACGGGGAATATTCCACGGCTCATATCATTCAGTGGAGGATTTAAAGTTTGCGGTTCAATCGGAGTGAAATTGATTTTTACAAAAATTCTATTTAGTCTTAATAGAGAAAATCTCAAATATGCACGCACACATATAATGGATGGATTTGGATTTGAAAATTAATTCTAGCTGCCATACAATGCCCATGACAGACACCAAATCATTAGGTGCGTCTACAAGCTCCGAGCCGCCGCGCCGGAGCAATCAGTTGTGTCGGTCTACGCCAGTCCAGTAACGTAAAAAGTGACTTCTCCGGTGCGCCACTCGACGCTTGAGGACGTAGTTATTTAATACATGTAGTCACCACACTCTTTAAATTCCTATTTAATATCCAATAATGACAAATACGGTATACATTAAATAACTGTAAAACTCATAACTTTAAAACTACGGAAGCAATAAAACCGTATATGGACTGTTGCTGAAAACCTTACCCCAACAAAATACTTTCACAAACTCTCACACAACACGTCCTCACAGTACTCGTAAAAATACATCTCCACTCCCGAGTTTAAACTATCTAAAACAATCGATGCCAACTTGAACAGACCACGTCCGATTGCTACCGCGCGTCGTGCAGACAATATGTCTTTTGTCGGCGACAGTACACTGCCCGGGAGGACGCTATTGTGATGGTAAACTGTACGAGATTGCAGACCGACATTGCCCTCTGAGATTATACTTGTGTGGGCGACTGTACCGCGTAGATACGACAGACTATGTAGTTGATCAGTTGTCTTGTCAGAGGTTATTTGGTCTACACTTCGATCGATATATCGAAGATGTCCATTTAAGGATGTTCACTAGCTTTGTATCACCTTTATCAGCATCTAATTGCCTCTATCTTTCGTACTTATTCTGTGCTTTAGCTACTATGTACAGTATCTAATCGCCTCTATCTAGCGAACCTATTCTACACTATCGCATATATTTATTTCTTGTATTTCTTGTAACACTTCATGGGCGTCCAGAAGGGAGATCAGGGGGCTTACCACGAACTCTTATTGCGATTCAATTACAGGAACGTTTTAACGATTCAGCGTCTTTTTGTGCAATGACGTACCTTATTCTCATGACAATAAGAAACGTCATTGCAGAAATGGCCGCTGAAACGTTAAAACAAAACTGCTATAAGAGGTGGTGGTAAGCCCCCAGGGTAGCTTCAATTTTCTTTATTCAGAACTCATTATTTGAATCCTACTACTTGTCCTTTACCTTCAAGAAATTTCTGATTTGCCGTCCTGGAACAAAGGCTGGGTACACCCATGCATCACTTATATAGCATCTATTGCCTACCTAGTCCATAACGGACGGATTATTTTCCTGTTTTCGACAATTCTGCGTAAAGTGTATAAGTACTTTATCGTTGTCTAAGTTAATAGGGCTACTAATTAATCAAACCAAATATTTACACACGTTTTTATCACCATCTCTATTAATCACCCATTTCCTCTCAATAAGATCGAATCACCCAAATGGCCAATAATTAAGTAATGTTATTCTGGTCGGATTTCGTCCCCGCACTTATAGGGTCTCGGCCCATTGAGCAGTCGGGTGCGCAGATAAATCAAAAATACATTACGTGTGCACAGCCCTAGCTGTGACGTTGCAGGTGGAGAGAGACGGCGATATATGAAAGATAGGGATGCAGATAGGGGATTTAACATTTTGACGCTTCAGCGAGAGGATTTATGAAGATGCATTATGTTATTTGTGCATTGGTAGACGTGTTTATATTGAAGTTTGATCTTATAAACGCAATCCGAAGATTTACGATGTATGAGATTCGTAAAAGGGGTGTAGAGCAGAAACTTATAACCTTATTTCCATAAAAATAATGCAGTAAGACGATTTATAACTACGCAAATCCCGGGTACTGTACACCTAATTAGAAAAGATACTTTTGTTAACCACATGTAATATTCGAGTTTGAACTTTAGTATCTATTAATTAGAATACAGATTGGCTGTATAATTTTATGGTTTCCATATTCGACCTCCAAGCCGCTCATGTTTCCGCCCCTGTTTTTCAGTGCACGTCATATTCCATATTAAATAACTTGCGGCGAAAACAAGTGAGGGTGACAAACACGTTTTTGTGCAAAATATAATATTTTTTCGAGCAAGTCACGTCGAGTTCATTGTGTGTTTTTGTTCCCCGTTCTATGTTTTTTGTCACGTGTTTTGTTGAAGGTATGGTAGATATTTAAAAATTCTTCTTGTATTCTTGTATCTTGTACGGTCAGCAACGAAAGTCGCTGAACATTCTCAGTTTTTCAAATAGCTTGCACACTTTTGTTTTGCATCAAATCCATATTTTTTCTTTATCGAAACATTATTTTTATAAAAAAATATAAACCGACTTCAAAAAAACCTGGAGCACTAAAAAGCCTGAAATAATATTTCTATTACCACCACTGCCTACCCCTTCGGGAAAATCAGGCGTGATGATGTGTTATCAAGTATTTGGGGTCGGTGCCAATCTATCTTCTTACTTTTATAGAAGGTAGACTCGGCATACCAAGATTGGCACCGACTCCAAATACTTGATAACACATCATCACGCCTGATTTTCCCGAAGGGGTAGGCAGTGGTGGTAATAGAAATATTATTTCAGGCTTTTTAGTGCTCCAGGTTTTTTTGAAGTCGGTTTATATTTTTTTATAAAAATAATTTTATTTCATGATTTTTAGTGGCGCCATGCAATCTTTAGCACCCCAAATGACCCCTTTGGGGGGTGACTTTTCCAAGATTCCAAAACAAAAGTTTCTTAATTTATTATATGGAGTATACATACTAAGTTTCAAGTCAATCGGACACAAATATATTTTTCTACCGTACTTCTACCCGTAGTTTCCCCCTTTGGGGGTGAATTTCCGAAATGATTTTTTTACGGGACCAAAACGACTTAGTCACCTACCAAATAACACTTTAAAAAGAAAAATTGGTTCATAAACGTTAGAGATAAACGGTAACTCTCCATACAAACTTCAACACCTCGTTTTACCCCTTTGGGGGGGGATTTTTCCAAAATCCTGAAACATGATTTTCATTATTTGTTATGCAAAATATACATATTAAGTTTCAAGTAAATCAGACAAAAATTTTTTTTTCAGACGACCTTCACCCCCCAAAATTACCCCCTTAGGGGTTGATTCTAGGAATTATTTTTTTATGGGACCAACTTGGAGCTACGATCTACCGAACTGCAGAAGATTTTTTCAAATCGGTTCATAAATGCCGGAGAAATCGGTGAACATACATAAAAAAAAAAAAAAAAAAAAAACATACATACAGCCGAACATAGAACCTCCTCCTTTTTTGAAGTCGGTTAAAAATGTAGACATGTTGCTAATGTTTGGTTTTATAAAGGTTTACCAAAAAATTCTGAATGTTCAGCGAGTTTCGATGCTGACTGTACCTTCAATAATGTCATATTAAAACTGTGGACAAATTCACATCTTATTTTATAGGACTGACTGACAAACAAGCGTATGGCCCGCCTGATGTTAAGCAGTTACCGTAGCCTATAGATGCTTGCAATACCAAAGGCATTGCTCGCACGTTGACTACCTGAAGGGGAGTGGGATGGAGGGCGAGGAAGGGGGGGAGGGGTTGGTCTTCCGGCTCTCTCAATCGTCGTACGAAACGAGTAATAGCTGCTTTATGCTGATCTTCTGTGAGAGGGTGGTACTACCCCGGTCGAGCCAGGCCATATATGAGCTGCAGTCAATTGGCTACAGCTTGGCTCTACCACCATTAGAAATCTGTGACAGCGCGGATTAAGTGCTGCTACGCTCCAAAAGAACCACAGGTCTGACGACTAACTAGGCCAGGATCCGCTAGTAATCCATCATTAACGGCTGGCTCGACCGGGGTAGTACCACCATCTCACAGAAGATCGGCGTAAAGCAGCTATGACAGCTGCGTTTCGTTCGATGAGTAAGAGAGCCGTAAGACCACACCCCCTCCCCCTCCCTCCATCCCACTCCCCTTCAGGTCGGCAATGTGCGAGCAATGCCTTTGGTATTGTAAGCATCTATAGGCTACGGTAACTGCTTAACATCAGGCGGGCCGTACGCTTTTTTGCCACCGCAGTCCCATAAAATACAAAAATAATAATAATAACATGACGGGCCCGTTAGCGAGGTTGGCGTGGAGGCGCCTTTCACGCTGCAGGTCGTAGGTTCGATTCCTACCCGGGACATGCATTTGTGTGCATGAACATGTCAGTATGTCCCGAGTCTGGGTGTATATGTATATTAAGTATGTATTTACAAATAAAAAAGTAGTATATGTAGTAATATCAGTTATCTGGTTTCCATAGTACAAGCTCTGCTTAGTTTGGGATCAGGTAACCGTGTGTACAAAAATGTCCCAGGATATATTATAAATTGACTTTTCATTTTGCTTACCAATCGGAAATAAACATAAATTTCTCATCCCGCTAAAGATCTTAATCTCAATAAATGTATTTTGCATGCTCCCATTTCTGACTACCCCGCAAAATTATTTAATACCATTAACAGTTGGCTCACTAAACTATCTAATATTCAGAAATCACTAAAAGCTTTTAACGAAATGTCCTTTCTTTCGGAGCGATAAATATTTAAATTGAGTAAATGAATTTAACAAGCGGCTAAGTATTGTTTTTGGAGCGTCTTGCCATTTATTAGATAAATATTTAAATGCCATTAAGTCATTTACCGAACCCGAACGACAACAATACGAAAGGACTTTAAGCGGTGTAAAAATTACAAAAAAATTACAAATTGAATTCAAAGCGTTTCCTAATTCTGTTGTCCACAAATAACGATTAAAATACTGTCCTAATTTAACAAGGATTATCACTTTCTTACACACACGCTGTAGTCAATCGACACCTCATACACGGACTGGCCCGACCGGAGTAGTACCACCCTCTCACAGAAGATCGAAGTAAAGTAGCTATTATAGCTGCATTTTATGCGATAAGTGAAATCCCAGCGATCGCAGTGACACCTAGACTAAGGCAAATTTATGAAAAGGCCATTTCCAAAATGTGTCTGTGGCAGGAATCAAACCTGCAACCATCCAATGCAGTAAGTCGAGCGGCCTACGCTTGAACCACAGCGCCAAGCAGTCGTCATACACAATACACAATATTATTATCGCAGACAATAATAAAACATATGAACTTCAACAGAATAAACAAAGCATACATCCAAAGGATTTTAGAGGCTTAAACCATTATACATCTTACCATCCCATTTCAAGAGCCATTTACATCATCTCCCATACATCTCTCTAATCTGTAGCTTTCATGCCCAAAGGTCAACAATTCACTTGAAATATAAACAGGTACCTAAAAGGAAACTGTATAAAATTTCTTTCCCGACTTTCCCATCAAACGAACGTATTTCTCAAAGAGGATCCTCGGACTTGAATGCCAGGGAAAGTAATTTTGACGTGTACACGAGTATTTCTTGTCTGAAATTGAAATGCTTAGCAAAATATTAATGAGATTTTTAGAAAATGTTTTACTGAATGTACAAGAAAAATATGGGATTGTGGGGGTATGAAATTAATTTGATGGGGTGTTTGTATAGGAATTTTATGCGTTTCGTTCGTATTTTTTATACGTTTGTACGTACATAAAATAAAAAATTAGTAGGTATAAAAAAATACTACTCATATAATTGTACGAAGTGATGTGAAATTTGGTAATAATCATCACAACACAACCTTTTATCTTATGTTCTGATGGTAATGTATGGTACAAACGGGATCCTATTTACCATTTCCGAAATTTTCCCGATAACATTAACCGGCCTAAACTGAAACCACGTGACACAAACAGTCGTCCAAATACCAGAAACAACCTAAACACAAAATAACACGCCAACTAACTAACAAAGGCTGTAGTTAGTATCAAAACAATTTGAGGCGAATACTCATGCATCACATCACCGCTTAAAATACGACAACAGGATAATAATCACGTACGAACCAGAGGGCCTACTCTGTTTCAAACGAAAACAAAATTTTGGACGAAATTCGCGTATTTCCTACTACGTTTCTCATTGATTCCGACATTTCTTACGAACGAAAATTGTTTGACGTCTTCGTCATCGTCGAATCTAATCGTCAAACTATTTTCGTTCGTAAGAAATGTCAGAATCAATAATAAACGTAGTAGGAAATACGCGAATTTCGTCCGAAATATCGTTTTCGTTT
The DNA here is from genome assembly GCA_947859195.1 of Drymonia ruficornis. NCBI lineage: Eukaryota > Metazoa > Arthropoda > Insecta > Lepidoptera > Notodontidae > Drymonia > Drymonia ruficornis. The sequence continues at coordinate 12,204,165 of OX401909.1, forward strand.
GAAACAGAGTAGGCCCTCAGTGCTGGATGTGACGAAGACAAAGACACAAAAAAGTGACAAAGTTTTATTTGTGCTAAAGCCAAGCTGTAGCCAAATGACAGCAGCTCACTGCGGCTCGCCGGGGTAGCTTTTACAGCTGCGTTTCGTACGATGAGTGAGAAAGCCGGAAGCCCAACCCCCCCCCCCCTTCCCTCATTCCCACTCCCCTTGAGGTCAGCAAAGTGCGAGTAATACATTTGGTATTGCAAGCATCTATAGGCTACGGTAACTGCTTTACATCAGGCGGGCCGTACGCTTGTTTGCCACCTCAGTCCTATAAAAAAGAAGACTATTATACCTGCAGCACGTTATGATGGCCGGTTTGACATGTGGGAGGGGGAAAGGATGAACCTTATTATAACGGAATAAAATTCATTTTTGACATTCTTATTTTTTAAAACGGCCAGTCTTATTCCTTTATAATAAGGTTCATTTCCTCCCCCCCCCCCCCACATTTCAAACCGGCCATCGTAAAATGCCGCTACTGTAGATTACCTGAACTTGCCTTAGGGCCGTAAAATCAATGGAGCTGATCGATCGCGGAGAGTTTCAACTATTGATTGTATATGGAAGACGGGAGATTAAACTCTCTCCCTTGGTTTGAACTACCTTTGATTTTACGGCCATTAGTCAGAGAGACAGAGGTAAACAGTGCCTTAAACATATCTAGCCCGGGAGCGAAAAGAGGAACTAAAAATCCACTTATCCGGCGCACAGTGAGGACGGCATGGCATGGCATTTTAATTTTTATCAATCGAATTTAATACTTATCCAATCGAAATAAGGTGCTCCAGCGGGTGCACCGAGAAAATGCTCCGAGATCCTCCGAGCTCAATCACCGAGCATTGAAATATATACCTTATTTCGATTGGATAAGTATTAAATTCGATTGATAAAAATTAAAATGCCATGCCATGCCGTTCTCACTGTGCGCCGGCCATAAATCGGCAGTTACGTCAGCGACAGCTATCGGATACCCATGTTAATTAATATCAAATTCTAATAATTAGAATTTAGAAAGCCTTGATGGTCCTCAAAGGAGTCACGGGCATAACAACTTTCGCATTTGCAATCCAGATTAACAAAGGGTCTGTCAAATCGGACTTTAATTCTTCCAGCATCAGTTTTAATTCATCCCTCGGGCTAGCGGAAACAGCGCGTGCCCGCTTCAACATGGAAATATAGTCAGGGGAGACAAATAGGTCACCAAATTGCTATTTACATACATAAATAACTACATAAAACATGTTCGTAATGTATTATTTTATTTTCTTCTGACCGTTGACCTTATTATATTGCTGAATCGTGGGAATGGATTATGATGTATGTGTTATGTAAGGATACGTATTATTTGTGTTTGTTATATTTATTTTGAATATTTGTCATACTGTATGTTTGGACTATGGAAACATTTCCACCATTTTTATGTTATTGACTCCATTGTTAAAGTACAAGTCAGACAACGTGTTAAGTCAGTGTACACGTTTTGTCATTGCAAACAAAGACATAGATGTGCCATCTGAAAAACATGTTTATGTTAATAAAAAATCTAATTCAAATGTGACAAACAAATCTTAAAAATAACAAATACTACTATAAATCCAGTAGTATCAAACACTCTATCGCCTTTATACTCGAAACTTCACCAATTAAACCCGCCGTCAATAAATTTAAAAGTCCATAACAATCACTTTTATTTCAGACGACAAAAAGAGTAATGGACGAGCACCGTTTTAACAAAATAGCCCCTAAATAAATGCAATCGGGCACAATAGACCAGCTATAGGAAACAATTGGCCCCGTAATTTATGTGCCCACACCACAGCGGTATATGGGTCACGCTGGCTGGACAGGCATCAGTAGGTGAAAGCACTGGCATATCTCCCACACAGGCACAATTTAGCCCATCCCTTGCGCACACACTGACCTGACTGCGACAAACGATTTCATGTATGTGTGCATTCCTTGCATAACACATAGAGAAACATATTTGGTCCAAGTTACAATTCTGTGTATGGCAGCATTAGCATATACAAGTTCGTTGGAGACCTGTGTATATCCTGGCAACACAGTGGTTTAAAGGTCAAAATTAAGAGCTGCTTAATTATGACGAACCATAAAAAACATACACATAACGACGTCTCAAACATTTGAGTATTTATTATCCACTCCTTTATCTCATATCCTATATATTTACTATCCTCAACCTTCTTTTACATATTATACACTCAAAGCATAACACCATAACCAATTTGTCTCAACTTCAATGTGAACTTAATATATCTCTCGGAAGTTGGCTGAACTTATTTAAAGTTGGTGCCAAGTGTAGTAAGCATACGATGCTTGCATGTTATGATATTCGAGAATGATCGCCCGAAGCGAACATATTGCGTTATGCTGTGGCTATTTGTATGTAGGTATCATTTTCTGCTGTAGTCGGCTCGGCGTCTAAGCGTCCATTATTTTGATCTGACCTGGCAAATGTAACAAGAATTTGTGACGATTCGTGAGGTTTTTAATCACAATTTATTCAGGGAGTCAGAGAATATTGCTGTGAAAGAGTCTCTGACTCTGTGACCGGCAACTCAGCACTAATTCAAAAATTACTAGCCACCATTTACTTAATTACCAGTCCTCAAGCATTGTCCATTGCGTTAGTTTTAATGCAGGTAGTAAGTAATTTATATTAATGATTAAATCATCTGCACTGGACAAAGACAATAACTTTTTGCAAATATCATTTTAATAAACTACCTCTTAAAAACTATTTTCCAATACACAGAGTATAAGAATATCCCCCCGTAGAAGTCCGATCGGCCTTTGAACCGCGCATCAAGAATAAATTTTAACTTCAAAAGGTTTCTTTATAAAAGGTTGCCTGATAGGACCGGTTTTGTTATGTAGATGATGTTATGGTGTTCTTTTTATCTTCTTTTAGGCTTATTATCGTTAATACTCTGGTTTTATTGTATTTTCGTCTGGATAACCTTGACTTAAGTACGCATAAACAAGGAAATTCGATTGTCGTTGAAACGCCTTTGAAATTGTATATAGATTTTTTTTATTTAATCTAAATTATATGGATAGTTCATTTTCTAATACAACTAACATGATGAACCAATACAAAGCAACAGTATATTTGATGCGTAGCGTCGCCTGTCGCAGAAAGTCCTTCACTTCAATATTAAGATATTTAGTGACACAATCATCAAATGCAGGCGAGATCATACGTAGACGGGCATCAGATCAATACAAACAAGCCGATCGTCCCTCAAGACGTGCATGTAATAAATCTGTGGCGAATTGCTTCCGAGTCCAGTGTAGTTGAAATACTGCCAGATTATACGTACACGCCGGCCGGCACTCTGCTCCTGATCTTAGTTGCGTTATAGCTATACTGTGGAGCTTAGAAGGTGGATTAGGAGACAATATACCTGATGTTTTTGCTGTGCCGTGGATGTAAATTGATAAGAATAATTATAGATACCTTAGCGGGTAAAGCGGTGACTAGAAGCCCAAGACAATGGCTTGTGGAGGCATAAAAGGAAGGCCTAGCAGTAGGCAAAAAATAGACTGGAAATTATATAAATATCATCTGACGAAAAGTAATAAAAAATATTGTGAAAGACAGTGAGCACGAAGCAAAGATACGAGGAATTCTTAATTGGGTGAAACAACTTTTGATATATTATGTTCTTTCATACGTTATGTTACTAAAACAACTTTCTCGCCCTCGCATATTGACTTAGAAACCAAATAAAATGTATTTTGCCTCCCAAACAAACAGTTATTAGAATAGAATCGACGTTTAGACAGCTCACGAATACCAAACGTAATATTGCCAAGGAATAATACCTAATAATGTCTGAAGCCGGGTCAAAGAAAATCATTTCCAACTGGGAACTCCGTAAGAAAGAAACTTTCTTCAATATAACGAATTATTGGATTCACGGACGGCAGCGAATAATCATATCGGACTTTCCCGAATATTTTTTTAGGCCCCGAAAGTTGCCTTGTTCCGGGTCCAATTTGATTTTTGTCCGTCCCAAATTGAATAATATGTCGTGGATGTGATATTAGTGTGTTTCTCGACATATTCGACCGATATCGCGATCGTTTTGTCGTTTGAGCGCGTTAGTGGGATTGGCAAAAAATTTAGGATTTTTCTGGTAGGGTGAGCGGGATAATAAGAAGTGACATCGAGGGATATTCGTATTTGATATTGTATCAGCGCAGGCTATTCGTAAATAATTCTCGAGATACTGGCCGATATTTCTGATTTATAAAATTGATTGTGTGTAAAGTGATTTATTATTGGTTTTGAAAATGAAAGACTTACAAAAAAAAATGGTGTAGTGTAGATTACTTTATTTATTAAGTTCACGTACTTTTAATACTTTTTAAGGAATAAAAAGGAAAAGAAAACATTGTTCAATTTAAAAACAACTGAGCATTCCAGCGCTTTAATAACTCACAGTCGTCTAGGAAATATGGCAAATCCCCTATCTTGTTATTTTGTGACAGACGGGCGAATAAATAGTCCGTTCTCAATCCCAGGGGCTAGAAATCTTAACAGAAAAAGAATACATAAAAGGTATTCTGCAGGATTATATTTCGGTCATCAACCGCAGACAACTAGTGGTCACTGACCAACTTTGTAGGCGAGAGAAATAAAAAACGAAACTACAAATCCTAGCGGGTTCGATTCCCGTAAAAGGCAAATTTCTGAAATGGCCTTTTCGTAATTTGCCCTGTTCTGGGTGTCACTGGGATCACCCATCCATTTTACGGTACATAGGTACCGTAAAATGCTTATACATGCACATAAATGCATACAAAATTCGTACAAGCATTGCTTAGTTTGAGACCATACAGTTGGTATGTAAGGCCCGTATTAATAAACGCATCTCAAAGTTGAGAGCGATCTTAAGATACAGATTTGACGTTTAATGTATGGAACATCTGTCAAAAACAGCATCTCAAGTTCGATCTCAATCTTGAGATCGATTTATTAATACGGGCTTAAGTTTGGCGATATTTTTTTGTACAAAGGCTACAAGAAAGCAATTAGATATATTTTATTTGTATATTAATAACAAGATAGTTAACATGTTTTTGTGTGAAAACGATTTCCAAAGTTCTCCAAACCCCATTCGACTGAAAACTCAATTAGTTAAACGAAAAGGTCGCAATTAATTTGGCAAGTATTTGCACGGGCCGTGTTACATAACTCGACACCTACACATAAGTCACACGAACTCACAATTAAGTTCAAAGGTTTGAAGGCAATAAATTTGCAAAGTCGAAATCTCGCTACGGAGGCCAAGTGGAACAACACTATGTTGGAGTCCCGAAATTGGCGATAAACTTAGCGGGAAACTTGCCGGTTTAGTAAATAATTTGAGAGATGGTTTATTTTTTGAATAGGACAGAAATTAATGTTAAATTAATTTAAGATAAGCCTGTCTGATATTCTATAAAAGGTTGCTAAATTATTTCATTCCATATTAGAATATGGATCAATTACGAACCCAGGCGATTTTCTTCGTTCGTATTTGATTTGGACTCTAATTTGCTACAGAAATGTGCCCAAATTTACTATTCGTGCCCCAAACGAAATGTATTTTTGCTTTTGTACCGCATTTGTAATAGCAGCCCTACTATTACCGTTCGCAATAAATTATTACTATCAATAAGTAGCGTTTATGTTGTTTACCGCTGTTCTCGGGGCCCGACTGAACCCAGCTGTATTTAATCAAACATTAAGTCTAATTGCATTATACTTGATTTATGGTGTTCCGAGAGCTTCCGGTTCCCATTGAAAAGTTAATCAACTAAATGCGTTTTTTCTACTTCCTGGATTAAGAAGCGAGTTAATTTATAGCGAATTGAGGAGGTCTTTTTATATCTTAATTAAGGTAGCCTGGAGGAGCAGGTTTAATTTCGAATTGTACGGAATTAAATTTGTGGGTTTTTTTTTCTATTTGCGACTTTCTTTGCAGACCATTCATTTTAACATAGAACTTGGTAAGACATAATTACAGGACGGGTTTATGATATACAACGAAAGTATTTTTTATAGTGTGCTTACCTGAGCAATAATTAATGTTAACTTTTTTTTAATCAATCGATTCTATAATTTATGTTCCTAAAATAATGCCATAGAATGCTATAGTAAAAATATTATTAAAGATTTCGAAGTCGGAATTCGTTATAGGCGCTCCGTAAGTTGCACGTTAAAACTAGGCTGTTGACAGGTTTAGGCCAGATGGCTGGATGGATGGATGACGTGTTGCATAACTATGTACCCCGTCATCCATCCATAATAATAGTATAGATAATTTAGGGCCTCCGCAGACTTGCTACTTTTAGCACCGGCGATCGGCGATTTTGCGACTTCCTGCAATAGGACGCAGCGAAGCTCCGATGCTGATCCGGTAGCCTGTAGTCAAGATGAAAAATGGCTGCGACCGGCATCCACAAATGCGCGGGGTATAGCGTTCAGTCGCTGCATCGAGCTTCCGAAAAGCGACTAAGTCGCCGATCGCCGATGCTAAAAGTAGCAAGTCTGCGGTGGCCCTTAAATAACATGCAGCAACTTTCTCATGTCGATGATAAACCAATACATATCAATATTAATTCAAAAAAAACTCACCCGTTATCCAAACCCCCAGCAGGCACCCCAACACCTTAAACACACTGTATACCAGCGTCCCCATGTTCACTCCAACTAATGTTTACACACAGCCATCGTACATCCGAACACGAACCGACCATTAATTTAATATCAAATGTTCCATCACTGTTCAATTACACCTGGAACAAAGAAAATACATTTTAATTAAACGAGGGTTAGGGGTGCAGGGGACCGCCGTAAATTATATAATTTATTACCCCGGAACTACTTTGGATAAACATTTTCAGGTCGAAATGTGTGTTTAAAATTGTTTATTGGGGGCAATGGGCGGACATGTTTATATTAATAGGGTGTTAAGAATGTTCAATGTACCCCAAAATATTTGTGTATCGCCACGAATATGTTTATATGACTAAGGTGACAAACAAGCGAACGACCCGCCTGATGTTAAGCAGTTACTGTAGCCTATAGATGCTTGCAATACGAAGGCATCGCTCGCACGTTGCCGATCTGAAGAGATATGGGACACAGGGAGGGAAGGGGTGGGCTTCTGACTCTCTCACTCTGGCTGTCATCGTACGAAACGTAGCTGTAATAGAAACTTTGCGCGGATCTTCTGTGAGAGGGTAGTACTACCCTAGTTTGGCCAGCTCATATATGAGCTGCAGTCAATTGGCTACTAATGCTGAAATTTGAATTATCAATTATTTCATGACATAAAACGTTCAGTAACTCAACAAAATAGTCCAAGCCTCGAATTCCCCATTGAACCAAATAAAAAGACTTCGTAGTAAACTCGTAGCATCGCTACGTTGCTACGCCCGTAGCGTTATGTCTTATGAAGCGTCGTAGCCGGTTGTAGCAATTCAATTTATATAACAAGGTTGGCGATTTCTACGACAACACGGTTGGTAAATTTTTTAAGGCATCCTTAGTGTAATTCAGGAATATTTTTTCTGAATATTTTCTTGTGTGTTTTTGTGTACGGTTAACATTATATGCTTATAAAGACCGTAGAAACAAGCGTTACTTTTAGACGACATAACAAGTACTAAAACGCCAATGCTACTCATTATAAAGGCTACCGTCGTAACGTAGAAGTCCCAGTTTCACTCCACGGGGGGTTGGGCTTTGGGCTTCCGTCTCTTTCACTCATCGCACAAAACACAGCTGTAATAGATACTTTACGCCGATCTTCTGTGAGATATTTTTATTTTATCACGTATTATCTTAGGTAGATATGTGTTATTTTTTATCGCCATCCGTTGGGGCGCAGGCCATCAATCATTTGAGACGATCGTCGCCGTAGTGAGTTATGTAAGGCAGTGTCAACGTATCTTGGACGGTTATATATCGAGTTATGGCCCAAAGACGTATTGGGTCTATTAAAATAAATGAAATATGGGTCTGGTTTTATGTTTTACCATTTTTGGTAATTGGATAATACGCCCGCCACACACTCCTACCACTGTTACTCCTGTAAGCTAGGATCGACAATGATGTCCAACGAAGAGACCAAGATTTGACTACTGTCTAGAGTTGGGCAAAATTTAATTGCAATTAACAATTAATTAATTGCAATTAAATTTTGCCCAACTCTGCAGTGTCTACAGAACGTCATCAAGATGACAACAACTAAAATAGAACTGCTGGAAAATGAATGATCTTCTGTGAGAGGTTGGTACTATCCCGGTTGAACCCCGTATATGAGCTGCAGTCAATTGGCTACAGCTTGGCCCTACCAAATAGATGCCAGAGGATCTACATTTTTCGAATCTATCCACGAGAGCTATGTCTAGCCCCCAAATTCGTAGAAAGTTATGACTTACAATGGCATTACAAATCACTTTTATCCTAATAATGCTTTGTAAACCCATTGTAAACTGACTTAAAATCTCTATAAAGGCGGCAGTGGTTTAATATGGCCGTGTCGTAACACGAGCGAGGTAATACGCTAAATGTCAGCTAGGTATTGTTATAGAATAGAATAAAGTTAGGTTATAACTCCCGACGATGTTGGCAACTGAATCGCAATTACACTCGAGTTATACCGCGAAGCTATGTACGGTGGAATGATCAATCATTCCCAAACCACGTCTGAGCTCCTCGTGAATAGATGTGTCCATATGGCGCGCATGCCTCACCCGAGCACTCATATTATGACATTACGTCTATGCGTTCCGACGTCAAAAGTGAGTGCTCGCGCGAGGCATGCGCCTGATGAAGACGCCGCCAATTATTATGTCAGTTATAAAGGGATTTTAGTTACTACATATCATATTTTGTAAGGAATAAACTGGAATCTAATTTATCGTTACTGATAATTTTTAGTTCAATAGCCACGTCCAGGTGTTGTACATGCTGCGCGAGGCAATAGCCTCACGAAGTTTGACTTGCCTCGCGCGATGCTAATGCGCGCCCTGCCTCACCTGAGCACTCACATTTGCCTCGCATAGTTTGGCATAGTCATGAGACAGAACGATAATGTCAAACTGATTACTCGGGTATTTATACCCTTCTCTGTCTAAAGTTTCAGTTGCCTCGGCATTTGCCTCGCGCGGCATGCGACTGAGGCAAACGTCGTGCTTCGCGAGGCATGTGGGTGAGCAGCCTCGCGCGGTATGTTCGACATCTGGACGTGTTTAATGAAATATGTTCTGCTTAATCAAAGACATTAATAAGAAAAATGGAGACACTTGACTGTCAGAAATAGTTGGTCTTAATAAATGGAGTCCATGGACTCAGTAAGACTCAGTCGCTCGCGGAAAATAATGTTGAAAACATATCGGTATTTCTAATACGGCTCATCGTCTGACGTCATGCCTAGACGCTTTACAATAGAGGAGGTGTTATTTATAAAACGGCGGATTGTACAATCCCTCTGCGACATACAATGTATAAGTTTACTAGGGCCTTCGCAGACTTGCTACTTTTAGCACCGGCGATCGGATTTGATGCTGCGTCTCGCTCGTTCGCGCTCGAAGAAACGCGACGCAGCATCGATACGTCACAAAATCGCCGGTCGCGGATGCTAAAAGTAGCAAGTCTGCGGAGGCCTTTATACCTATGTATCTATTGGGCACTGTTTGACAAAGCAGTGAATTCACTGGTTTGTCAAACAGTGCCCAAAAATCCCTTTTGCCTTTTATATAATCCAGGATTACTCACACGTCGCTCCCGTCAATACCGAATCCAATCAAACAAAGACTACATCAAGAATTCTCATCCACCAATATCCACCAAACAGATATTCATAGTTACTGAGGACAATAGAAACAACCCAACATCATAAACTTCGAACAATCGAACATATTGTTCACCTCGATGGTCCGGTTAACGGGTAATAACCGTCCCGTTTCCCCCCTCCCTATAGCCCCATAGGGGGACTAAGACCGCATCTACATTCCATTAATACGCCACGTCAATCGAACCCAGCATAATGTAACCGAATACCCTTTGGAAGGAATTTGGAGGTGTACTACAAATCATAAATTGGATTTTTAAAATCAGACAGATATAGCACTAAAATATGAGCACAATAAATAGTTCCATCACTGCTGGCAAATGTTTCTGGAACGCATCTATAATGCCAAACTAAAAGCCCAATTTCCCGCCTTTTAATATTTATTGTCTGTGCAAACTGTCACTTTTTAACCGACTTCAAAAAAGGAGGAGGTTCTATGTTCGGCTGTATGTATGTTTTTTTTTTTTGTATTTTTTTTCAGCAAAATATAATTGTTCTCAGCATGTCCGTTTTAATAAATAAATTGACCCTAATCTACAATTTTTAAATCATGATCCAAATAAGACAATAGGATTCTTAGAAATTAAATTAAAGAGTCTACGTATCGGGCCCTTGTTGCTACCCCATGTTGCCTAAAAGACATGAATTTTCTGGTAAATCCAGGCGTATTAATATTTCTGTATTGCATATTATGACTAAAACATAATAGCCTGATCCAACTCGTTGCTATATCGTTTTCTAAAATAATCCAATTTATTTCCACCATTCAAAACGTTTAACTTGAAATAAAATTCAATTACTCAATTCATCTATAGAATTTAAACGGCCAAAAAGACCTCTCGAAGCTTCGTTCATTCAACTATAGTAGACCCCGACCAGCAGCCGATCTGACGACAATAAACCAACCTATATTGAGTCCACACAATGCCCGACCCGAGCATAAAAACCGGGTATAAACCGGTCATAATACCCGGAAAAGTTAATTAAATAGGGCCGTTAGAGCCGCGACATTTTTCAATTGGTTAGTGAGTGACGTCATTCAGGGACCGCGGTTGACATTGACACGTAACGCGTCGTATACAGGGTGTTTCAATGGTCTAAAATAAAATTTGGTTGTTTGGATAAATATCGCGCATAGATTTAAATAGTATAGTATAAAAATAACATCGAAATTCAAAAGGTGCGCCCATGCAATCAGTTTTGACGTCTGAACGCATAGATACAATGTCATAACTGAAGGCTTGGGCGCTGCAGCTCCGACCACGTAAACGCCCATCACATATTGCATTTTTTTCATAGTATTTAAATTATTTCAAATTATTTTTGCATATTAGCACTATTTTCTAGGGCGCTATAACACGAAAGCTGTGATAAATATTCAAAGGCCCGTAACTCAGACAGGATAGTCACGTATATTCTATCTTAACTAGACATCTACATTCCACCTAGATACGGTACCGTATATGTACCGTAATTATTATTTTGCACTCTGAAGCCCAGCCACACTCCACCCTGTATACTCGGACTTTATCGAACAAATAGATTATCTATTGTGTCTGATTTTGATCGCTCGTTAGTTTGATGAACAGTTCTTTGGTGCGTTCATTATTGGATTTGTATAAGCGTTTTAATTGTCCCTTATTGATAAGAAGATCCCGCGTCACATGATCGAGGGACCCGAACGGCCTAAATTTAGAACATGCCATTTAGCTGTCAAATGTATAATGATTTTAGCGAACATTACTAAAGAGCTTATTACACCTTCCTAAATTTAGTGACTAAAATTTAGGAAGGTGTAATAAGCTCTTAAGGAAGAAGTAGACGTATGACTGACCACGATATGGAAAATAACTAACTACTAAACGGAGTCCACGGACACAGTTCGACTCAGTTGTACGCGGAAAATAAAAACATGTTGAAACATGTCGATATTGTTAATACGTCTCATCTTCTGGTAAATAATATGCACAGAGTAAAGACTAAAGAAAGAGGTGCCCTTATTAGATATATGTATGAAAAAAAAACGTGGTCATTGCTTTTTCATTTTCATTGTTCTATCTACCGGTAAATAGTTGAACTACGCGCTTCGTTTTATGTCGATGTTAGTACTAGGCCGACCACTCGGCCGAGTTGCTTAGGGCCAGTCCCCTTAGTAATTGGTCCATGATAATATGCATAAAAATGCGGATGTAGGAGTTGATTGATGAATTGCGAGTGCGATAACAGATGTGTGAGTTTCGCTGCATGTAGTGATGCACTGAGCAAAAATCTAGTAATTGCAATGTTAGGAGTTAATACGAGTGCTAAAATAATTCATCGATGGATTTTAGCAAGCTTACAATGGTTTTATAAAGGATTTCTAGAACAAAAGTAAACCAGTGTAAGTACATTAATTTCTAAAAATTGAGGGTAGTCTTTAATAAGTGTGACCTACCGTGACCTACATACTATACAACCATTACCAAAGCATTCATCCTTAACAAAATTCTCAACTTGTTCCCAGCGCTGTTTTTAGATTATTTCGCACAAACAAACAAATAAATCGACCCCAACTTCAATGGACACTTGTTTATTGTTCAAGAGCCATTCTTAATATAGACGTCAAATTAAAAAGCATTCGATGTCAGAAGCCATTATTAGATTGGAGCCGACGTGAAATGATCCCGATTTCAACGTGAAATATGAGGGCGATAATATTTTGGGGTTCAGTAACAGTTGGAAAAACAAAACACTTGGGAACAGTTTTTCTGGGTAATTGTTCGGAGTTGTTTTGATCGTTGTAACTATATTTTAGAAGTTGTGTAGCTAATTGAGATGTGATTTGTGGGAATACTAGATTCTGTCCTCAACTTCGTTCGCGTTGACTTTAGAACATCCTGTAGTTAGTTTTTTTGGAAATCGGAACCTATTTTTTTCCGGGAAGTATCCTATGTGTTAATCTAGGTAATAAACTGCAAAATTGCATCCAAATTCGTTTAACCGTTTTTGCGTGATGGAAGTAACAAACATACGAGCTTTCACATTTATAAATTATTGGTCCGGGGCAGTACCACCCTCTCACAGAAAATCTGCGTAAAGTAGCTACTACTACTGCGTTTCGTACGATTAGTGAGAGAGCCGTAAGACCACCCTCTCCCCCTCCTTGCCCTCTCTCTGTCCCACTCCCCTTCAGGTCGGCAACGTGCGAGCAATGCTTTTGGTATTGTAAGCACCTTTAGGCTAGCTAGGGGTAACTATTTGCAATCAGGCGGGCACATAAAAAATTTGGCCCGCCACATACATACGGAATTTCCGTACGGAATTCCCTATCGAAATATCGAATCGGGGTTGCCGAACGCGATACGTCCATACATTTTGGATAGATTTGCTGCGTTCGGAATCCCCGATTCGATATTTCGAAAGGGAATTCCGTACGGAAATTCCGTATGTATGTGGCGGGCCTTAGTGTTAAATTACGGAACACTAATTCCATTTTGTTCGATTCTCACTCTGTCGATGTTTTTATCTGAAATCTTCAACTTTATTGGAGCGATTAAAAGCTTTTCAGCGGCTAGTAGTCGGGGCTCTGACCGCACGGGAACACGGGAACAAGTTTTAATAACAGTATTAACCTTAAGAATTTAGGTTTTAGATACGTTCATGATCACCGCTCCTAAAATTTGATGGATTTTATGAACTTCAATAATTACAGATCCAATCGGCAATCACTAGGTAGTTTAATCTATACTAATATTATAAAGAGAGAAGGTTTGTATGTATGGATGTTTGCGTTGAGTAAACTCGAAAACTACTGGACCGATTTCAAAAATTCTTTCACCATTAGAATACTACATTATCCCTGAGTAACATAGGCTAAATTTTTCGGATCCGGGATACGGGATCCGCGATCAGAGATCCGATTTTTTTAATTTAAATTCTACGCGGGCGAAGTCGCGGGGAAAAGCTAGTTTTAAATATTTTAGGGAGAGCATTTAAATATATGAAATATGTCGTGTGCACTCCTTTAAACAAAGTTTAGCTAAACAATAACAGTGTTAGATACTACAAAAAAGTTAACACATTTTGAACGAGAATCTCGTCAAATTTTCGTTGTAAAATTTAACCATACACGAATAAAAAATGAGTTTAAGCTTTTTGTAGTAACACCATACTACTCCATACTCTTTGATAGCCACGCTTTACTGACTTATTAAAAAAGTGCATCGACAAAAAGTCGACCAAGAACGCAACGTCTCAAAGCTTTGATGTAAGTTCATTTAGCGCTTCTTTAACTGAGCGAAATTGATGAAAAGGTCTCCATAGATGTATTAAACCTTTAGATCCGACTTATCCGACTTATTTTAGTAACATGAATGCAAGATAACCACCTGACATTTTTTAGGGTTCCTGACCTCAAAAGGAATAAACGGAACCCTTATAGGATCATTTAGTTGTCCGTCTGTCAAGACGTGCACAGCCCAAACCGCTGGTGATATACACATGAAATTAGAAAAGTAGGTACCTTTTATAGCTGCGAGGAAGAGCATAGGAATGATTTTGGAAAATTCCTCCTCTAAGGGGGTAAAATAAGGGGTGGAAGTTTATATGGAAGTCCCTCATTTCTAAACTTAGAAACATGAAAATTTGTATTTAGGCTACTCATTACAAATACAAAATAGTAATTTCAGCGTTTTTGAAAATTCCACCCCTAAGGGTGTAAAATAGCTAGCGACATGAAAATTTGTATTTAGGCTAAATTCCGTACACGGAACCCTCAGGGTGCGAGTCCTACTCGCACTTATCCGGATTTTCCTGGGACTGAGGTGCCAAACACTTACGGCCCGCCTGATGTCAAGCACTTATCGTAGCCTATAGATACTTGCAATACCAGATGCATTACTCGCACGTTGCTAACCTGAAGGGGTGTGGAACGAAGGGAGGGGAAGAAGGGGGGGCGGAGTTGGGCTTCCGACATCCACATCCACTTAGTCACGCACCATCCAACGTTGCGGCTGCACGGCTGCACGCGCGCGCTCGCCTTTGATTATGTAGCTAGAGACTCTTAACACTACAATGTATATTTACTCAAAAATGTGTATAATGTTGTCATTATTTTGCAAACCTTCTTGGAGCAAAATCGATGTTGCTGCGCTGCAAAAAAGGCGCAATCAAAGTTGTATGAGATTTCATATCGTATTGAGGAGCTCCTCGCTGTGCCTGCCGCCACGCTGGTGCGCATATGTTTTGGCCACCATCAAAAACTTTGCTGGCGGCTAAATTCATCACAGTCGATGGATTTAGCCGCCAGCATAGTTTTTTGAGCTCCTCACTCTGCCGCCCCGGCGCTGGTGCGCCGCACCCCGGCACAAACAAAATGTTTTTTTAATTAAAATGAGATGACATCATGATCATGTCATGTAAAGTCATTTTTGAGTAAAGCTCTATACAAGCCTTGGTCCGCAATGACTGTACTGCTGGCCACGCTATGATGGCCTCAAGCTAAGCTTAGCTACGCTCTCGTCCTTCCAAGCTTGGTCATCATTGCAGCCTTTGCTGGCCTCGCTATAAAGGCCTCGACCTTCGGTCTCGGCCTTTATTTCAGCTTGTCCATCAAGGGCTGCAATGCTGACCGCACTGTGGAGGCCTCGAGCTGCGATGCGCTACGCTCTCGGCCATCAACACCGCAGCCAGCAACACACTCATTACAGACCGTGGCAATAGTGTCTCTTTCTAACAACTTTTCCGTCGTATAATGGCATGTATTCATTGATATGTGAAATATTTTAAGTTTAGAGTACTAAAGTTTGTGTAAGTCAGGTCTATTAGATAAAACATCATTGGCGGTCTCTAAGTTACTGCACTTTAATAGAAGCCGCCGTTGAATGGTTGAATGTAACGGCGGTCCCGTCTTTTGACTAACTCCTTGCGGGGTTTCGTTATAACTTGTTGGTGCTCTTTTGATTCTTTGTAACGTATAGCTGGTTTAGGGACATATATCGAGCTGCGCGCCTTAACAATCAGTTTAGAAGTCTGCCCCGTAGACAAGTGGTATGAATGTTAATCGAATAGAATAGAATAGACTTCACAGTGTATGGAAATGTCAAACGTCGCTATGTAGATCAACAACAAGTTGCTATGTAGATCACGTGACTTATGTCATTTCCATACATGAAGCGTAGCGATTTGAAGGAACGCTTGTAGACGTCAGCCACTTGTCCTTCCCTTCCCTTCTGATCACCACGTAGACGTAACGTTATAACTGACTGCTAGGGTGTGGCTACTCGGGACGTGAGCACGAACCTCACGGTGCAAAAAACATCGTAAGAAAACCAGCAGGGCTAGCACATGCAGCAAGACAAGACTTTTGTCGCGCATTATGTCGCCCGAGTCGCTCTCTCATAATTAATGCATAGAAGAGAATGAGACGAAATGTATTTATCTCGCGTTTTGTCTTGTCACGGCCGACTATGCTCCAAAAGCTGCACGACTTTGGAATTATGAGTAAAGTTTCATAACCTGCACTAAGCCAATCACAAGGTCGTATCCTCGATTAGGCCAAACGTATTATAATTGGTATAACCATTCGTAGCAGAAAAGCCTCCTTGAACTAAAATACACAATATTTCATCCCATTCACGCTTTCCTTTTATTCCTACTGTCGGCATCGCACAGGGCAAGGTCGTAGGTCCATTATTATAAAGAGGCGCGCATCAGTAATATTATTTGTTGTTACGTATTTCTTTTATTTATAGGTATGCTATTATGTACGTGACGGTCCTAGCAATTGTAGGTGAAGTGAAGAAGCATGTATTAACTAAGATCTAGACTGAAAAAACATAGAATATTGTTTATTTCTTTTCAATATAAAATCGTCCAGTCTAACGCCCGAATATCCAAAGGTTACTTAAATATTTAAGTCCTACTTAGCAGTTCGAAACGTCGTTAACTGACATGTTTTGTATGGCGCGTCAAAGGTAAGCAGCTCTCAAATTTAAGTTGCGTACGAGTATACGCCAGACTATCATGCCTATATTCCTTGAAGAGGTCAGACTGGCTTATAGTGATCGTATATATTTCTAAAAATAAAGTATAAGTTGATATTTCAATTTAAAGCAACCTCCGTTTTGAAGTCGGTTAAAAGTGCTAATAATTTCGTTGAAGTATTTTAAATCACGTCTTAAGTTTTCCTCAATAAATAAAACTCTGAGCCGCTAAGCACTTCAAAGACTCAAATACGATAGCAATACAAAGACATCGTAATTACTTTCAAAGGAATTCCAACTAAAAACATTACACAACCAACTTTGATAATCTAAAAGATTTGGAACAATAACGAAACGGCTACATTACGGTGTTACCTCAGAACTGGCCGATTGCACACTTCATTACAAAAGGACAATGTACAAAATGTACAGTGTACAGTGTACAAAAATAAAATAAGAGCGCAAATTGTCCCCAGACGTCGGCGCGGACAATCGGACCGGGGCGTTATCGCGGGGAAATTCGCACAAAATTCCGCCTCAATTCGCTGTTTTCGGCATTCTATGTGTATAATTCGGTGTGCACCTGTGAAACGCTCCGGGCTACGCGATTGCCAGTGACACTATCTGCCGTGTTCACTTTAAATGCACACCCACCGAATTGTTCTTGATACTTGCTTTTTATTTTTTTATTTTCCGAGCGACATTAATGTTCCGGTTTTGTTACTGAATGTTGTGTTACTAGGAAATAATCTCGTAAAGTTAAAATTGTATTTTGTAGTTTGAAATTATAATGTATAGTATTTAATCTAATACAAATAAATAAAATTGAAGTGTCTGTTTGTAATGTCAAAATAACAGCTTTTTACTAAATACATATGAAAGTGTATACGGTACTTATAACAAATAAGCAATTTTAATTTTTTTTCTGTCCGTCTGTTTGTTCCGTCTAATCTCAGAAATGACTAGTCCTATTTTGACGGGATTTTCATTGGCAGATAGCAACCCTTATCGTAAAAAACGCAGCTGTACTAGCTAATTTACGCCGATCATCTGTGAGAAGGTACCCCGGTCGAGCCAGCCCGTACATGAGCTGCAGACAATTGGCCACAGCTCGACTCTACCACCGATAAGGTTCTCGGGACAGGCACATTATCTTTCCATTTCGCTTTTAAAATCTTCACATACTCAGTACGTAAGAAAATACTTTAAGGATCATTACCAGTAGTTTTGAGAGTCATAAATGAGTACTTAAGACTATTTTTATATAGTTCTTGAAACCGTGAACGTTAAAATGAGATTTTATCGCGAGTTTAGAGTCTATAAAAGGCATCCTCCTTTCATATGAACCGATATGAAAGTTTCAAATAAAATTATGAGTACGTTATAAATCAGCAAATCATAGTCAATTTAATAGAAATCTTACAAGTTTTATCCTCACGCTGAGCGTTCACGTGCGAGCGATGCCTTTAGTATTGCAAGCATCTATAGGCTACGGTAGCTGCTTAGCATCAGGCGGGCTGTACGCTTATTTGCCACCTTAGTAACATTAAAACAAACCGGCCAAGTGCGTGTCGGACTCGAACATAAAGGGTTCCGTACCACCGTAGAATAAAAACATCAAAAATATCAAGATTTTTGTATGGGGACCCCCTATCTATAGTTTCAACATTTATTTTATTTTTAGTATTCTTTAGTGTAGCGGCAACACATTCTGTGAAAATGTTAACTCTCTACCTAGTACGGTTTGTGAGATACAGCCCGCTGACAGACGGACAGACGGACAGCGTAGGCTTAGTAATAGGGTCCCGTTGGCACCCTTTGGGTACGGAACCCTAAAAAACGACGGCCTAAAATGAAAATAGCTTTTAACACAACGTCCGTTTCGTAAGTAATTGATCACTTCGCGGAAAAAAGCCCACTAGTGTTTTATAACTTCTTATAAACTTATCTCGGGGAAGAACGTCAGGCGAATTTTGGACATTCATGAATTTACGACATGGAAACAAATCAAAACAAGGTACAGACAATAGGCGATAAATCTTGACGGCAATTTGAGATGCGATCTTATGAATCGCAGGTACCGTTATCGTGTTCAAGTGACGTGTTCTTGTTACAAGACGATCGCTTAATAAAATAGACGCTCTGATTTTATGATTTGATTTAATATTTACTTTCTTTTATAAGGATAGGGATGGGTACTTGAGATACTTTATACGGGCTGCCAAAGTGGCACGTTAGAACTTGGCTGATTGGCAAACCTGAGCTCAGTCTCGCGTTGCCGACGAAAGCGTGGACAGTATGTTTGATAGGTCTAGATATAATTTAAAGGTTTTTGCAAAAAGGACATAATCAAACTATTTTGGCCAGTCAAGTGTCTCCCCCTTTCTTGATAATGTCTTGTCAGTATGTACTACTAATATTATAAATGCGAAAGTAAATGTGTGTGTGTGTGTGTGTGTGTATGTTTGTTAACACATATCACCATAACTACTAAACCGCTTTTAATAAAAATTGAAACGTAGATAGCGTAGGTTCTGGTATAAGACAGGCCACAATCTCATTTAATCACTAATATCACGCGGGCGAAGCCGCGGGGCACAGCTAGTAGTATAATACGCGTAAATTGCGCCAATGAACCGTCACAATAATTTGTGTCGCGGTAAAACGTAACCGCTGAGCGGGTCATTTCGCATAATGGACGAACAATGCGCTACAATATTTTATTCCCGTCAATACCAGTCGCGAACCAGTGATGTGTGAGTCACCACTTCATCAGAATAAATGAAGTGCGTAAATAACCACAGGAAATATTATAGCACATGTGCAATTAATTAATACATACACTACTTCATTATAGAATCGAAAGCGGCAACAGACCTCACGATATATTTGAAAATATGAGATCTATGGATTTGAATTTGTCTCTAGATGATCCCTAAAAAAGAATTTTATAGTAATGTCGGTCAATGAACCGTTAAAATTTGTGTTCTAAAATATATTTTATATTCCCAGAAACAAATCCCTAAACGAATATCATATCCCCGGCGATATTACAAAACTTTCTTCAACACAAATAATTCATTCGCAATTACAATTTTGTTTCATTAAAACCTGTTACGTATATCTAAAACAGCGATAAAACCAGTGGAGCCCGACGCGGGCATAAGGCAATAAATTAACAGCAGCTAAGTACCAAATAGCAATTGTCGAAATTCGCTAATAAATTACCTAACACCGTTGTTTGTTAGTTGCACAAACGCTATATTTCCTAATTAGCACGGCAAGGCGACGATCAGACGGCCGTTCGACCATTTGCCTAATTTATAGTTACGACCTACAGCATTGTAGGTACGTGGGCCCGTGGATCGATTTCATCGAGATTTATGTGAGAAGTTTCTTTAAGACTTATTGTCTAAAACTAAGGGATAACGGATAACATCATTTTTTTCTCTTCGTTTGCTTGATATTCAAATTGGTGCGTTTCATCATTTTTATGGATTTGGGGATAAGTTTTATTAAATACAAAAGCGATATCTTTTCTTACAAAGAGATAAATATTACAAGTTGCTGAAATATAATCATGAGTGATTTTTGACTTTTCATAAAATAGGTAGGTACTTCTGGAAAAATAATAATATGACAATTCCTACAGTTGGTGTGTAAGTCTGGCAATATTATATTACTGACTGGTGCCCGCGACTTCGACTGCGTAGAATTTGTACTTCAAGTAGAAACATTATTTATTTCTAACCAAAAATATAGATACGATGATTTTTTATAATAATAATATAATAATAATAATATGCTATGACATTTTTTACACACGGCTACCTGATCCCTAACTAAGCAGAGCTTGTACTATGGAAACCAGGTAACTGATATTTTCTACATATACTACTTTTTTATTTGTAAATACATACTTAATATACATATACACCCAGACTCGGGACATACAGACATGTTCATGCACACAAATGTATGTCCCGGGTAGGAATCGAACCTACGACCTGCAGCGTGAAAGGCGCCATCACGCCAACCACGCCAACGCGCGTCAAACTAAACTTATGCCTAAACTTGATAAATTATTGGTCTCCGATACTAACTTTCATCCACTATTTCACCCCCTTCAAGTTTATATCCGCAACAAAAAGTAGCATATATCCTTTTCCAAGACCCTGTTTATCTCTAAACCAAAATTCATCAAAATGTGTTCAGCGGTTCAGTCGTGAAACGTAACAGACGGACAGAAAGACAGAGTTATAAAATCGCATAACCTATTATGAAAGCCACATTTTCTCATCGCTAAGAAGGTGTAGTTTTCATAATAATACAAATTTTCCTGTACCGAGCCGAATAAAAAATTCACCGGGTCGTAGTACGTACAAGCTCGTTTTCACAGTCCATTACCCTTTTTCATCCGAGCCAAGTTAAGCTGATTACCCTTGAATCGTCGATGGAAATCATACGATGCGGGATTGTGGAATAACGATAAAATTCGGTACGTTTTTTATTTATTAATTTTTATTGGAGTTTTATGAATATAATCGGTGATAATTTCTTCTTGATGGATTTTAAAGGGTTCAATGTACATTATTCTCATATATCAACAAAATAAAACATGTTTCTAAAAGAGTAGAGAGTGGTAGAGTAGTAAGATAGAGAGAGATAGACAGAGTAGTGTAAGTAAGAGTAGGCTCTATTTCTACTGTACACAAAGTCCTGATTCACTAAACTGAATCTGGGGCCAATGACCACTATATTTAAAGATTTCGAAAATGCTGGCGTAATGACTCATAAGGCCGTGGTCTCCTATTAGATGCTATCGGCCGTTTACAGCGTCACGCGTACGCCGACTGCTTGGCGTCAAGCTGTCGGCGGACTGCCGATTCGGTCGACTGCAACGAACAGGGGGCTTACCACAACCTCTTATCGCGATTCAATTATAATGTAATAATGTAATGTAACGTCACGACTTTTATCCCCGTTCGGGGGTAGTCAGAGGCTTGAGTGGCCATACACCACCACATTGTGGAGGTATCAACCAACTCAAAGCCCACGTTTCACCAGATAGTCAGAACCCAACGTGACAGGTGGTGAACCTTGTCGCCGTGTATACAGGAACTGACTATTACCTAATCCCGAGGGATAGGTAGGTTTCCTCACGATGTTTTCCCTCACCGTCAGCGAACTGTAAATTATGCACATAGATGAAAATTCATCCATTGGTGCATGCCCCACCGGGGATCGAACCTGGGACCTTCTGATTGCTAGCCCAACCTGTTCACCCCTAGGCTACAGTCGCTATTCAATTATAGGAACGTTTTAACGTTTCAGCGAGTTTTTGTGCAATGACCTACCTTATTGTCATGACAATAAGAAACGTCATTGCACAAGAAGTCGCTGAAACGTTAAATCAATACTGCTATAAGAGGTGGTGGTAGGGCCCCAGCTCTAGCTCAAGCAGTCGGCGGGCGGTCGAAGCGGTCGTGCAACCGACTGCGACCAATTGCTCTAGAGCTGCCGGTACCGACAGCTACAAGCAGTCCGTGTATGGCGGCGCAGGACAAACTATTTTCGACAAACACATGTTTCCCTCTTCTTAGGAATGTAAGGTCTCAATCCTAAATTACCAGCCGATATGAAAAGGCTGCTAAATTAATCCAAGTGTCACTCATCCATTGCTTGAAGTAAGGAAACATAAACAGAGCAGCCCTGATCGTATCACAGATCACAGATACAGAGCACCCCGACGCTATTAACTCAGCATCCAAAAGAATATCGACCCTAATTCGCAACATTAGGGTCCGGTTTCACTTTGATATAAGACGGCGGTGCCTTTGCGTCGTTTACATCGGAGATAAGTTTGGATAGTGGAGTTTTAGGTCAACGTGGTCACAATATAAGTATCGCAAAGAAGGTTAGTTTCGTAACAATGCGATTTTTTTTTTTATTCTTCTTATCAGTTAAATTATCTGTAAGAGGTAATAAGTACCCCCGTAGGCCTAATCGCACAGGAAATTAGTTTACTGTGCCTAAACAAACTAGTTGTCTGTGACTTAAATAACCCAGGAATAGCCTGATTTTTACTGCGTATGTCAAGAATAGAATCGGTACGAAGAATCTCTTCAGATCATACAGTATACCATCTATCATAAAACTATGTATAATGTTAACTATCGTGACTGAGTAGAATGCATGACAAAATCAATATAATACAAAACAAAATTCACGAAAAAATTAAATAAACCTCATTCACATACTGCTTAATAGAATTTTAAAACTTCATGCTTCATGAAATAAATAACTCCTAATCAAAATCTCATACTTCTGCAATCCACCTGCACATTGTCCCCGTATTTTCGTATATTCCGTATCGTGAGCACGCTCCCGCCCAAGAGTCAGTAGCTAGTATTGGTTATTCAGCCGATTGGAATGTTAATACGCGTATAAACAGAGTACGCGTGCTCGCTCGCACGAGGTCAAGTAGGCCTCTATTGATAATATCCAAGATATGTCACGAGATTGACGGCTGGATGCGTATTTAATACAGCACATTTTTTCGATATCTACGCGTTTATCAACATAATTATGGCAACAGCAACAGCGCTGACGTGACGTCATAATACACATCCAGCCCCCGTAGCCAATTGGCCTCGTCTACGAGCGTATCTACAAAACGCTACGATTCATGTCAGACCCTCTAGACAAGTGGCTGACGTCTACAAGCATTCCTTCAAATCGCTACGCTTCATGTATGGAAATGACATATGTACATAACTTGTAATGTCATTTCCATACATTGTGAAGTCTATTCTATGCTATTCGATTAGCGTTCATGCCACTTGTCTAGGGGGCTGGAATGATATAAGTCACGTTATCTACTTATCGACTTGTAATGTAATTTCCATACATTTAAGCGTAGCGATTTGTAGAAACGCTCGTACACGAAGCCACGTGGCTAGGGGGGCAGTTGTCGGTTTTTGCAAACGATTGGGGGTAGAGCCAAGTGATCCCATTCGATTAGCATTCCAAATATAAAAAAACCTAATTTTTTACCAAATTTTCCAATAGGTAAGATACGACACGATAATTGCCAAAAAATGAATGAATAAAATGAAGTATGAAGTGAGAAGGAGGAGAGTATGTATGAAGATATTTTCTTTCATAAGACAGCTCACGGTGACTTGCTAACGTAAGGATGGCCCCACCTTGCAAAACTTTTTGCACTATTTGTGTTAAGTTTTCCTCTGTTAATTAGAGTTTTTTTTTTAAATAACATTTAAGCATGATCATGGGCTTGAATATGTCCCTCGTCTAAAAGCCTATATAATACGCATACCTTAACGACATACCTCCAGAAATACGAAGATGTGTTGAAGTAATTGCTTGAAACTTGGCATTAATTATGTAACAGGAACGCTCGGAAGCTCTACATTCGTCAGCATAATTGTATCAAAGTGGAGCATAAAGTTACCTGCACTTTGTTATATAACACTTTAAGCTTGCACTGGATTAAGGTCTTGCTAAGTTTATAACAAGTGTTGTATTTTATTCTCCTATCTTTCTTTATTTATTATTTTAAGGCGCATATAGCCAGGTGCAATCACTGAACGGTCAACAATCGGATGTTAAGCAACGCTTGTCAAGGTCAGTCAGAGATGGGTGACCATTTAGTGGCATTTGAACTAAGCGTCTCCGTGCTTCGGAGGGCACATAAAAAGTCGGTTGTTGGTCGGTGATTTGGTCCAATATTGGCGTGTCGTTTTTAACACTAGATGAGTGAGTGAAGAAAAGAAGACCGGAAAGTAGCTAGCAACGATTCATGGGATGAGTGAGAGCTGGAGCGAGTACGATAACAGGGGCTTACCACGAACTCTTATTGCGATTCAATTACAGGAACGTTTTAACGATTCAGCGTCTTTTTGTGCAATGACGTACCTTATTGTCATGACAATAAGAAACGTCATTGCACAAATGGCCGCTGAAACGTTAAAACAAAACTGCTATAAGAGGTGGTGGTAAGCCCCCTGATGTGTGAAATTCATTGCATGGTAGTGGTGCGCTGAACACAAGTTTTGTTATTGTCATGTTACCATATCTGCTTAAATAATATATCAATGATCCGTAGTGTAAGCAGGGTTGCAAAAAAACAGGAAATTTAAAATGAAAACTGATTAAAACGTGTTTAAATCATTGATTTAAATCAGAAGGAATAAATCACCGTGTTTAAAACATGTTTCAAATGATTAAAACATGTTTTAAATGATTAAAACATGTTTTAAACACGGTGTTTAAAACAAGGTGATTTTTTCGTAACAACCCTGAGTGTAAGTATAGCTAAAAATCTTAAAATATACGAGTCTCCACTTGCTCATATAGACAAGTCTTAAGGCGTGCATAATTCATCGATGTTATTGACATTATATAACTTAGGCACTCCAGGCCCACAAATATAAACGTGCTTAGGGTTGCCCCTTGATCAATTTTGTAGAGCTATTTATTGGTGGTATAGTCAACTGACTACAGCTCATATACAGGGTGGTGACGACATCATGACAATAATTGAAACCACATACTGGGTATCACATTAGTAGTTCGCACATAAAATATTATTAAATTAAATTCAAAGGTATTGCCACGGGATTGCTTTTTTATTTTGACTATTTTAACTTTACGCCTACAAAGATACCGCTAAAACACCGACACCGAAGCGATGTTGCCACGCTTGTACTTACATGTCAGTCTATGAGGTCGGTAGACGTTTATAAAGGGCGTTGTGTTTCGTTTAGACTATTTCCGCATTTAATTTGTTTGAAAATTTCAAATTTTGGACTTTGATGTAAACCTAAATTTATAATTTTAATGTGTTATGATTGACTAGCAGGGATCGTGTTTTAATTTATTGTGACCATGTCGTCACCACCCTGTATGGGCTGTCTCGACCTGTTACCCTCTCACAGAAGATCGGCGTAAAGTAGCTATTACAGCTGCGTTTCGTACAATGAGTGAGAGAGCTGGAAGCACAACCCCCTTCCCCATCCCGTTCCTCTGTCCCTCTTACCTTCAGATGCGCAACGTGCGAGCGATGCCTTTGGTATTGCAAGCATCAGGCGGGCCGTACGCTTGTTTACCACTTTAGTTACACACAAAAATAAATTACTATAGAATTATGGATTAGGATTTTGATTTCTTCCCGGCCTGGAATATAATATGATTGCCCCTAGATTATATTGTATGCACCCAGAATTAAAACTATGTTTGACTTTGACACAATTTATGGAGCAAATTAAGCGAATGAACTAATATTGCAATCATAAATTTATAGGGTCATATTTAAAATATGTAGTTTAAAATCCGATGTAAGTCAATCTTTTCGACGATCTCAGATCAATCCACTCATTACCGTCGCCACCCAAATCTTATTTAATTTTCTACACCGCGACAGCCCTAAGCAGTATCTCGCACCAGTTCCCCGAGGCTTGGTCCTAAAGCCACCCAACTTATGTCCGAATACCCTCCTGAGTTCTAACATAGTAAAGCTGTTATCGAAATTATTAGTTTGTAGTACCAATACCTGTTACTAAGTACGAGTATGTTAGAGTAATTGATACTCATGAGTCACTTAGTGAGACTACTGTTAATGTTTTGAGTGGCTTGGTATAGTAATTAGGATACAGTCAAACACATCTAAGGGCCACCACAGACATGCTACTTTTTGCATCGGCGATCGGCAATTTTGCGACTGCATCGCGTTTAGGCGACTCTGCGGTCGGACGCAGCGACTGCTCCGATGCTAAAAACTACTAAATCGCCGATCGCCGATGCAAAAAGTAGCATATCTGCGGTGGCCCTAAGAAGGAGGGATGTGACTTTCCAAAATAGTCTGTGTAAACTGAGTCCATATAGTAAGACTCAGTCGCTCTCGGTAAATAATGTTGAAAACGTGTCGTGTTGCCAATAATGCCATAACAGCCGAAAAAAATAATCTAAATTGGTAATTTTGTATGGGAATAATCATTTCATTTCATTTCTAGCCTATACTGTCCCACTGCAGGGCAAAGGCCTCCCTTCCATTCCACTTGCTTCGGATCATCATTTAGGATTACTTATTATTATTAGGTGGTACGAAGTTCACCTGCTCATCTAGTATTCAATAAACTAATTTGTAAAGCTTTAACTATTTGTATCATTAGTTCCTCACGCAAAATAGTTTTAGTATGGTAACATTGTTTTGCTTTGAACTGTGAAGTTTCTGAATCGAATTCTGTTTTGCTCACTTAGTATTACGACTATGAAAGAGTGGTAAATTTTATAAGTACCTACAGAAAAACGCATTTATTACATTCACGATGGCTAAATTACCAAAAATGTAGGCGGACACTCGCACACTGAATAAAAACAATAATACTCCGATTCAATTCCTCGCTAGGGCGATATTTCACGGCCTTTGTCCGCTGGGCGGGCGGCCATTCTTCATGTAATTGCACCGGCTACATTGTAAAAGAGTCAACTTTTGCGAACAATGACAATTTATATGAAGATATTTTAAAAATTCACTTAAACGTTTTATGAATTATTGCTGATGATGACGTCGTTTTGCTAGATTTATAATAAATACCAAGTGAATTTATATATAAAGTATTTCAGTACCAACTTATATAATAATAATAATAATATCCTGGGACATTTTTTACACACGGCTACCTGATCCCAAACTAAGCAGAGCTTGTACTATGGAAACCAGATAACTGATATTACTACATATACTACTTTTTTATTTGTAAATACATACTTAATATACATATACACCCAGATTAGGGACATACAGACATGTTCATGCACACAAATGCATGTCCCGGGTAGGAATCGAACCTACGACCTGCAGCGTGAAAGTCGCCATCACGCCAACCACGCCAACGGGCCCGTCGTTGTATAAAGTTGCCCACCCCACGTTAGGCCAGCGTGGTGGAATTTGGAATCAACTTCCATTGCATTATAGGCATTGCGCTTGCCCTCTATTCCATGGTGACCAGAAACTTATACTACAAAAATAAATAACATGGGTATAGTGGCGTCCACAACTGCCAAGCAGCGCATCCGAACAATTTTGAAGTCTGTCCACGTGAAATAACGTCGTAGTCGCTGCGTCCACATCAGGCGCATGCCGCACCCGAGCACTCAGTTTTGACATAATAGCATTACATGAGTTACTCTGACGCAGCTGCTAGTGAACGCATCTAATTAATAATTAATTACAAAGCTTACCCTTAGATTCGAAAAAGACTAGGATAATAAACAAATTCATTGTTTCCCACCGAGTACCAACGTCAGAAAAAAGCAGAAAGGTTAATTAACAACTAGTGGTGGTTAATTAGCGCCGCAGAGGCGGTACATTCATTTACCGGTTATAAAAATGTTAGCAGAGGTTGAGGTGTAATATGGCCTCATTCAATATTTGTACAGAGACAAAGATTCATGCATTTTTACATAACTACATTTTACAATAGTGTTACAAAGCATTTTTGTATTTAAAAATTTTCAAGCGACTGTAGTCTAGGGGCGAACACGTTGGGCTACCAATCAGAAGGTCCCAGGTTCGATCCCCGGTGGGGCATGCACCAATGGATGAATTTTAATCAATGTGCATAATTTACAGTTCGCTTACGGTGAGGGAAAACATCGTGAGGAAACCTACCTATCCCCCGGGATTAGGTAATAGTCAGTTCCTGTATACACGGCGACAAGGTTCACCACCTGTCACGTTGGGTTCTGACTATCTGGTGAAACGTGGGCTTTGAGTTGGCTTAATACCTCCACAATGTGGTGGTGTATGGCCACTCAAGCCTCTGACTACCCCCGAATGGGGATAAAAATCGTGACGTTACATTTCATTTTCATGTTTAAAACCATTGTATAATATATTGTTCAAAATTTGTATAAAGTTAAAGATCTCTGAAGGGGTATATAGCGAGATATAGATGAAACACGTAGAGGCAATTTAATTAAATCATTTAGGATATGAAGTGATGTTTATGCTGTTCGGATAATATATAATAATAAAAACCTTTAATTTATTGCCCAAAAATCATATTTAATTCCAATTTCATATTAAAATTCTATTTTTTATAACAATATTGGTAATTTGAGAATTTAAAACAATCCAAAACATCACAAAATCACGACATAACTATATTTGACAGATCTAAAAGTAATTCTGTCTTGCGCACACATTACGACCACGAAAAAGATCGCAATACGTTAGTTTAGTCAAGCATTTAGTACACAAACATAATTAGCACCACTAACTCTTGCCTACATCACTAAAAGACCGCAATTAAAAACTAGAGGTCGCTAATTAGCCTCGTTGAGGCGCGACGTTAATTTAATTGTTAAGGCAGCCGGCGGTAAGGGTGCGTTTCCACTGACGCGGAGCTGGGCCGAGTAGAGCGGAGCAGACCGTGAATTACCCAACCACAGTGCTCGAAATCTCCACTCCTTTGGCCCATCACAGTGCTCTTCTCCACTCCACTCCCCCCAGCTCCGCGTCAGTGGAAACGCACCCTTATACAGCCTTTGATCGTTCCTTTATAACTTCAGTAAATGAGGCCTGTGATTGCTGCAATGTTTTCTTGTTGAGCAAGAATGGCAATTAACCTTTCGAGCGTCGCAAAGTTAAAACAGTAGAGAGAATTGTTTTACGCAATGACGTGCATGTCTTTAATTGGTGGTAGATGCAAGCTGTAGCCAATGACTGCAGCTCATATACGGGGGTGGCTTGATCAGGGTAGTACCACCCTCTCTCAGAAGATCATCGTAAAGTAGCTATTAGGGCCTCCGCTGACTAGCTACTTTTAGCATCGGCGTCGGCGATTTTGATGCTGCGTCTCGCTCGTTCGCGCTCGAAGAAACGCGACGCAGTATCGATACGTTACAAAACTGCCGGTCGCCGATGTTAAAAGTAGCTAGTCTACGGAGGCCCTTACAGCGGGGTTTCATACGATGACTGAGAGAGCCGGAAGCTAATGAACGTCTCCTTACTTCGGAGGGTCGGTCCCGGTTGTTGTTATCTAGGCGAAAATCGTTAAGCCTTCTCAGAGGCATTCGGACGGCTTGAACAACTCTGACACTAGGTTGGCCACTAACCATACGATAAGAACTTCAAGACTCCAAGAACTCCTAATAAACGATCAACTGAAACTGAATTCAAGTTAAATTGCTATATAATCTGAGGCAAAATGCTCGTTACTCAAATCGCAGTTGCAGCCAAACTCCAAGTTTTAAACCATGCTTAGGTCCGTGCTTAGAATTGAATTAAGCAACGCCTGGACCAACTTGGGTGCTGGGTCATCTTGAATTTAACTTAGTTCGCACTTAAATTGTAAATGGTTTGAAGTAAATTATAGTAGTATGGACAATGATAAATTATATAAGCAAATATGGTACGTCCTAACATTGCAATCTCTAGACTTGTGCTTATCGCACCACTACATGCAACGAAATTGACACACGAGATATGGCCCTCGCAATAAGACAATCAACTTAAAGGCATTTTGATGTGTATTATTCACTAGATGATGAGTTATATTGGCAATACCGACATGTTTTCAACATTATTTTCCGTGAACGACTGAGACGTACTGTGTCGAGGGACTCCATTTAGTAGGACATATTTTTTTCGGTAATGTCTCCCTCTTTCTTGGTAATATCTTTGAGTAGAGAAAATAGCAAATCTTTGATTGGCAATAACTTGAAAAAATATACGTTGAAAATAGTTTACAGGTTACCGATTCCCACTAGTTGTGACCTGGAAGGCGGATACAATCACTCCGTGTAAATATCCACCAAATCCACCCCAGAACTGCGCCCTACCACCCTTATGACACTAACGTGTATAAAATTGTCTTGAATTAATATAACTTGGAAGCCCTGTACAACCAATTTAACTCTAACTTAAATAGAACTTCTAGTCTGAATATATTTGGCACATAACTGCGTACATTTCCGTGAGTGTGAAGTTACTACTGGATAATATGCCTAGGGAATAAATGTCGGGCTCAGGATGTATGCGTTACTTTGTCGTATCAATAGAAGGAATGTTTTTCTTTGATATATATAGAGAACCCTCGCATTCTTTGGATTCCGTACCTCAAAAGAAAAAAACTAAACCCTAATAGGATCACTTTTTATTTTCTCCGAAAGCGATCTTAACTCTACATATAGTCATATAGAGTTTAAATTATCATTCGAAGGAAATAAATAGTGTTTTTGAATGTTCTGATCAGGTAATCAATGCTGCGGTTTCCTTACTTTTAAGAGATTTTCCCAAAAGGATAAAGAAGCAACAAGCGCCATGGACACTATACGAAGCAGGACACAATTAAAAATTTTCCATTCTCAAAGTTGAGTTTGGGGAACAATTCATAAAGTGGACACAAAGGTTGGGGACGTCGCAAATGGTTTTGTTCGGGGAACTTCGGCTATTGTGTCCCCTGACCTATTGTCTGTGTCACTAAACAGAATAAGCTAGTGTCGCCTCGCCGGCGCACTGACAATTAGCTCTAACATTTTTGTCAGAGTTTGTGAAGCGTTTTCGCTACAATATATTGAATTTGCTTTTATTTTGTGGTCAGATTAGTATATTTCTATATTTTTTTAATAATGGCCATGTCTATATCTGGTGCATGCCGCGCCCGAGCACTAAGCTTTGACGTTGGAACGCATAGACTTAATAAAATTACGTTCACAATAGACCAAGTTCCCGTATCCCGAAACTAGGCTGCGACTACATAGGCGTATGCCGCGATCGAGCACTCAGTTTTGTCGTCGGAACGCATAGAAATAATGACATATCATAGCTGCTTTACGCTGATCTACTGTGAGAGGGTGGTACTACCCTGGTAGAGCCAGCTCCTATATGAGCTGCAGTCAACTGGCTACAGCTTGGTTACCACCAATAAATTGTATCAGCACCTACAAAATATGTATGATATTTCAAAAAAAATGTTGCGAAAGGAGAATACATACTTTACCCTAACTTTTGACACATATTTTGACACTCACTTCGTACTTGCATCCGGACAATTGCAACGTTTCTTAGATAAAAGCCGTTCGCTCCGTGTCCCGACAAAGCGTCGCGGATAAAGGCGGCAGTCTTTGTGCAGTCAATGTTGCCGACAAATGACTGCGTCATCTGATCTCGAGCCCGGTGTAAAGTGACTTGTTAATCATTGTTCACAGGGATAATTGCAAAAGGTACCCTTGAGTTGCAGATGTCCTGGCCGATGTGTAGATGAAGGGTGTTTCCACTGCCGCGGAGCAGGGCGGAGTGGAGTGGAGTGGAGCGGACCAGGAATTGGCCAATCACAGTACTCGAAATGTTTCCACTGATGCGGAGTGGAGATAACGCAGCCTTATCATCAGGTGGACTGTTTATCTATATGCCTTCCTAGGCAATTTAAAACGAACCGGAATAAATATAAATAATACACTAATCTACACTATATAATATATTTGTATATAATAATAATATTATAAGGAGAAAAGATTTGTATGTATGTTTGTAATGAGTAAACTCAAAAACTACTGGACCGATTTCAAAAATTATTTCACCATTAGAATGCTACATTATTCCTGAGTAACATAGGCTATATTTTTTGGGTTCCGGGATATCCGGGATACGGGATCCGGGATACGAGATCCGGAATATCCGGGCTACGGGATCCAGCAAACAGGATCCGGGATCCGGTGAAAACGAGATCCGAGATACGAGATCAGAGATCCGATTTTTTTTTAATTTAAATTCTACGCGGACGAACTCGCGGGGAAAAGCTAGTAATAATATAGGAATGAAAAAATTATGTACTGCCAAAGGGGAGACAGGGGCGCATTGTAGTGCACCCGCATTTCGCCGAAGGCTTTTTGATCCCAATGTAATAAGGTACCCTGGTGATGATGGTTAAGGTAAAGCCAAGCTGCAATTCACTGCAGCTCATATACGGGCTGGCTCGAACGCGGTACCTCTCACAGAAGATAGGTGCAAAATAGTTATTTTAGTTAAATAATCCCCCCTCCCTTTCCTTCCCTCGGTCCCAGTCCCCTTTAATTCGGAAACGTGCGAGCGATTCCTTTCGTGTTGCAAGCATCTAAAGGCTACGGTAACTGCTTATATCAGGCGGGCCGTACGCTTGTTTGGCACCTTAGTTACAAAAAACGACAATAGGGAGCGAGCCTATTACCGGGCACCATTTCACCACATATTTATTTAAAATACACGGAATATTACCAACTACAAAATTATTAGCATACTAACAATAACTTTATCGTCAAGTGTTGGCCATACGCCTATTATTCATGCCAACCTTTCACCAATACATTACATGCCACATAAACCACATGTGACATGTAAAAGATAGTGTGCTAAAGGGCGGCGTAACGCCATGTTACGGCTCGTTTGCGTGCATTTTTAACGCGAGGGTTGTTCAACCGTGGCGGGCGGTGCTCGTTACTGGATGTGAGTCAAGTGCGGCCCTGGCGTGGCGGACGCGACGTCGTGGAAATAATTAGGACTTACTAGAGTCGCCCTAAAAACCTCCTGAAAACATACCGCCAAATTTATAGCGGTTTTTTATCAAGTTTACAACGGTTTTGCAAAGCTTTTCTGGAAACAAAAATGATTTGTAATGTCATTTTAAGGCCATCATAACTTTCTATGAATTTGAGGGTTAGATTCTATTTTTTTTTTTTGTTTCATCGATGTTTTTCTCAGAGAAGATCCAATTTCAAAATATTGTTATTCATGTAGGCCAAAAAAATTTAACGCTTCCGGTTCAAAAAGCCTTTTCCACCGAAATGGTCCAGCATTAGTTCCGTTAGCCGCTCCTAAGCCAAATGATTGTCAGATTAGTTAAAGGGTTAACGTCTACTATTACTAAGAAAATCTTGGGCTGACATCAAAGACATTACCAAGAAAAAGGGAGACACGAGACTGACCAAAATAGTTGGTGCTAAACGGAATCCTTGGACACAGTACGACTCAGTCGCTCACGGAAAATAATCTTGAAAACATGTCGATATTGCCAATACGGTTCATCTTCTTATTAATAATGTGTTCGTGTGTGAATTGTCACGTGCGAACGTAAGAATGTCGCTGTATGTAATGGTGCGCTGAACACAAGTTTTGTGATTGCGATGTTACGGCCCGGTCACGACTTCGCTATTCAGCGACGGGCGACAGCGTGGGGGTGCTAAAATGTTGCATCGCGCGCGTTGCCGCCGAGAGCGGCAGCTCGTGGCGTGATGCAACATTTTGGTGCGCTGTCGCCCGTCGGTGAAGCGCGAAGTCGTGGCCGGGCCGTTACAAGGTAACTTATCTGCTAAAATACATCGAAGGACTGAAACACTTTTAACATTAAATTTTGCAGATTTTCTAAAAGGTAACTGAGATGAAAACTGTTGCAGTATGGTCAGTAATTATTGGTTTGCTATTTATATCATTAGTTACTGACATTATCACAACGAAACAAAACACAATAGCTACCCACTTTAGGAAGTGTTCCCCTTATATCGGCAAATGTGATTGTGTATGTGGTTCAGTATTATTTTTATAAAAAAAAAAAAAACCGACTTCAAAAAAACCTGATGCACTAAAAAGCCTGAAATAATATTTCTATTACCACCTCTGCCTACCCCTTCTGGAAAACCAGACGTGATGGTGTGTTATCGAGTATTTGGGGCCGGTGCCAATCTATCTTCTTACTTTTATAGTAGGTAGACTTGGCATACCAAGATTGGCACCGACTTCAAATACTCGATAACACACCATCACGTCTGGTTTTCCAGAAGGGGTAGGCAGAGGTGGTAATAGAAATATTATTTCAGGCTTTTTAGTGCATCAGGTTTTTTTGAAGTCGGTTTTTTTTTTTTTATAAAAATAATTTTATTTCACGATTTTTAGTGGCGCCATACCAATGAACATTTTGGCATATTGAACCGTATGAAGTAAGCCCAAGAAAAGGTAACTGCTGTAAATCGTTGAATAATTCCCTCGACTGTCTATGGTCTCCATCATCAGACCTGTAATGGCACTTATAAACGATATGGGTGCAAAGTTCTCATCAATTGAAATGAATTAAGACCAAACACAAGGTAGCTACTGTAAAACGTTGAGGAGTTCCCTTGACTGTCCTACGTCTTCATCATCAGACCTCTAATGACAGTCACAACCCATCTAGGTGTAAAGTTCTCATCAATACAAATTAATCAAGCCCAAACACAAGGTAGCTACTGTAAAACGTTGAGGAGTTCCCCTGACTGTCCTACGTCTTCATCATCAGACCCCTAATGACAGTCACAACCCATCTAGGTGTAAAGTTCTCATCAATACAAATTAATCAAGCCCAAACACAAGGTAGCTACTGTAAAACGTTGAGGAGTTCCCCTGACTGTCCTACGTCTTCATCATCAGACCCCTAATGACAGTCACAACCCATCTAGGTGTAAAGTTCTCATCAATACAAATTAATCAAGCCCAACAAAAGGTAACTGCTGTAAATCGTTGAAGAATTCCCTCGACTGTCTATGGTCTCCATCATCAGACCTGTAATGGCACTTATAAACGATATGGGTGCAAAGTTCTCATCAATAGAAATGAATTAAGTCCAAACACAAGGTAGCTACTGTAAAACATTGAGGAGTTCCCTTGACTGTCCTACGTCTTCATCATCAGACCCCTAATGACAGTCACAACCCATCTAGGTGTAAAGTTCTCATCAATACAAATTAATCAAGCCCAAACACAAGGTAGCTACTGTAAAACGTTGAGGAGTTCCCTTGACTGTCCTACGTCTTCATCATCAGACCCCTAATGACAGTCACAACCCATCTAGGTGTAAAGTTCTCATCAATACAAATTAATCAAGCCCAAACACCAGGTAATTGCTGTAAATCGTTGAGGAGTTCCCTCGACTGTCTTTCGGCTCCATCATCAGATCGACTCCAGACCTTCGTAAAATACTAGTGCTTTAAAATAGTTAATGAAAAAAATTACAAACGCACTA
This sequence comes from Drymonia ruficornis, assembly GCA_947859195.1. Taxonomy (NCBI): domain Eukaryota; kingdom Metazoa; phylum Arthropoda; class Insecta; order Lepidoptera; family Notodontidae; genus Drymonia; species Drymonia ruficornis. Next base: position 12,240,102 of record OX401909.1, read on the forward strand.
GTCGCCCCTACGATTTTCGAAGGTTCCCCTCGATTTCTCTGGGATGCCATCATCAGATCCTGGTTTCCTTATCATGGTACCACCGCTGGAATATCTCCTTTCCAACAAAAAAAGATTCATCAAAATCGGTTCATAAACGACGAAGTTATCCGCGAACACACATAAAAAAAAAAAAAAATATATATACGGTCGAATTGAGAAACCTCCTCCTTTTTTGAAGTCGGTTTAAAAAGCGATATAATAAGGCTTAAGGACTGCTGCCTAGATGACAACAACTTGGTAATGGACCGACTTTTTACGTGCCCTCTGAAGCACGGGGATACTCACTTCAAATACCACTAAATGGTTACCCATCTTTATCTGAGCTCGCCAAGAGTTGCTTAACCTTCGATACGTAACTATTATAACTGGGTAACGTAGTATTTTCTAACAAATACTAACGATATTACTTCAATTTCTGATTATGTTCAGAAGTACCTACCTACATAGCTTTTTTAAACAAATGTACCTACTTTGAAAAGAAATAACAATGTTACATTCTATACAAACATCATAATGCGGTGCTTGAAACTTTTTAATAGAAAACTAACTTTCGATTTTAAATGAACCTTTTTTATTTCAAGAATTGCATGTAAACAAGTATTCTTATTATTGTAAAACTGACGAAATGGTACTACGTCAGCGACAGATCGGAGCTTCATTGGTGTGCCTAGATACCTCGCATGCCTCGCCCAAGCACTCATGTTATAACATTACGTCTATACATACATACATACATACATCGGCGACCGGCGATTTTGTGACATATCGATGCTGCGTCGCGTTTCTTCGAGCGCAAACGAGCGAGACGCAGCATCAAAATCGCCAATCGCCGATGCTAAAAGTAGCTAGTCTGCGGAGGCCCTTAGAACTGAGTGCTCGGGTGGGACATGCGCCAGATATAGACGCCAATAACAATTTTTTCATGATTTTCAGATGATTTTCGGCGCGCACTCGTTGTTTTCCGCGTGATTTGATCAATCACCATCATTAACCTAAATGAATAAATACCTATCTAGAATTAAAATAGATCATAATAAAACGGGCCACTGCCAGTAGGTATTTTAACCGTCTAAAATAATAATGGTGGTTATGTTGATAAATTAAACAAAACGTAGCTTCACAATAGCTTTAGTACAGCTTACAGTAGAGAACTGTCCTGAAACGAGACGTCTTGTGGAAACAATAGGACATAGATGGCTGATAGGACACGCGGACTGCCTTATCGAATATCTTCAATAATAGTTATTGAGTACACGTACACTATGTTACGTGGGTTACGTATGTGTGAGTATTACGCGTGATTCTCAGAAGGGGAGAGTATGTGGGTGTGACCTGTTGGAGACACCATCATAATTCTCGCTTGATTTGTTTGTTATGACTATCAGTACAATTAACGAGCTATTTATAAATATCTTACACCAATCGTAGTCTTAAGCTAAGCAACGCTTGGAAAGAATGAAAAGAAAACATATGATAGCGCGTGCACCGATCAAGCGAGGCAACGCGGAAATTTTCCTTAGACGAAGCGCTTCCAACACTGATAGCACAGTCGGTCGTGACAAGACAAAAATAATAGCTCCCACTCCTGGGCCCGGGCCTCCACTAAATGCGAGGGGGGTTCAGGACATAATCCACCACGCTAGCCACTAGGCTAGGCACTAGCGCGTTGGTGGATTTCACATGTCTTTTGAAAGTTTGTTAGATTTTCTAAATCATGCAGATTTCCTCACGATGTTTTCCTTCAACGTCAGCAAGTGATAATCATATTAAAGTTATGATTCGCATATAGATTTTGAAAAATCCAGAGACGAAATAAAACACAAGTCAAAACGTGAGATAAATAGATTTTGTCTCATTCTCTCCTATGCATTAAATAAGAGAGAAAGCGACTCGGCGCGACATAATTCGTGACAAAAGTCTTGTCGCGGCGCGTGTGCTGGCCCTTCAGACAGAGCGAGTCGTACCTCGCGAGGCAGCGTAGTAGGACAGCACGCAGCTATTTCTTAAGAAATTCTAATATAATTTTCCTTCACCGAAAACAGGACAAATCTCCCCAGGGCAAACTCGTCAAACTCGGTGGGGTGACGTAATACAACTTCGAAAATAAACTTTCAAACAAGGAAAAACTTTAAACGAAGTTTAATAGATCTTGTTTATTAATTTTAATTATTACTTTATTGTCACTGACAATCGCTGTGACTCAAAACTTTCGATTTATTAATAATCAAATTATTCTCTTCACTTTGCCCCTGTTTTAAAATATTATTTTCACAAAAATGTTACCCTAACACTATAGAAATACGAGTTGTATCTATCATATTAGGTACTTATAAATAAAATATAAATCGCCAGACTTAGACACCAACTGTATGCTCCCAAACTAAGCAACGCTTGTACTATAGCTACCATACAAAGGACTGAATTCGATCCCAGTGTCACCCAGACCAGGACAAATACGAAAAGACCCTTCCGAAATATGCCTCAGGTGGGAATCGAACCTGAAACCACCCGATCCACCCGAACGGCCAGAGTTCAAACCACTGAGCCATCGGTCGCCAACGTATACGATATGTAAAGTAAGGTAGATAAACGGTTTTTTTTCAGGCAAAATTGGATTCCTGTAAACTATGCTAACTAATATTTAAACCGTAATACCAGTACAGTCGACTACAAATGAATTAAAGCTACCATCCTGTCCAATTACATGCTCTGAGCATTACTACACTGAAGACGGGAACTCGGTCAAGAGTGACCCTTTCATTACGCCCTCGTCGGATTCACATTTTAATAAGTGCTGATTGTACACGGCTCTCATTAAATGTAATTCATTAAAAATTGTAATGTCTAATGAATACATTCTCTATTTATAAAGCAATTTAAAAATACGTAATACTAATAAACTAGTCTCGAGGAGGGCGCAAGGGGACGGGAGAGGTGGCCCCCACACATAAGTTTTTTTTATTTTTTTTTTTCTCAAAGCTCATATTATAGTCTAGGACTCAAATATGAGTTTTGAGAAAAAAACTAAATCAGCAAGTTCCGTAGGTAGAATAACAAGGTAGGCCTTGTCTTTTACCTACGGAAATTCCTGATTTGCCCACCCCCTTAGGCCAAAAGCTCTGATGTAAACCAGGCCGAGGTCCTTTGCATGAGCAAGGAAAAAGGAAAGACAAAAAACTAGTACTTATTAAAGTACTAGTTTTTTTTTAATATTTAGGGATTCCAATCACCACCACCCCGCGCTCCAAGACTTGAATAGTTATTCAAATCGTGGACAAGAAAACGGCAAATCTAAAGAAACTCGGCCAGCCATGTCGCGCACATGGATCCGTAGGTTTGGGCATATCTGTCACAACCTGAACCCCAGAACACCGTCGCAGACGTCGAGGCAGACCGAGGCGGTGGAAAGACGATATGGATAACTTTGCGGGCAGAAATTGTGTGAATTGTGAGTTATGGAAGAGAGAAGGGGGGCCTTTGCCCAGCAGTAGGACAGTTAACAGGCTATAAAAAATAAATGCCAATGTGTAGAGATGAGTTTATTCCACCAACTACTCTGGACCGCAAAAACACGGGTCGGTTAGAAAATCTTCAATATCTTCAAAAGTACCTGACCTACCTTTATGAAATAAACACTAAATTAAAGAATATTTTAATGTGCTTAAATGAAAATAAAAAACCAGTCAAGTGCGTGTCGGACTCGCACATAAAGGGTTCCGTACTACCGTAGAATATAAACGTCAAAATATAAAATCTTTATTTTTACGTTTTATTTTATTTTTACTATTTGTTGTTGTAGCGGCAACAGAAATACACATTCTGTAAAATTTTAACTCTCTACCTATTACGGGTCGTGAGATACAGCCCGCTGACAGACGGACGGACGACCGGACAGACGGACAGCGTAGGCTTAGTAATAGGGTACTGTTGGCACCCTTTAGGTAAGAAACCCTAAAAAATTAATTGAAGCTTTTTATTTTTAATAAATGTAAAATGAATAAAATGTTTATAGCTACGTCCAGAAGTGTCACATGCCGCGCGAGGAAAATTTTCCTCGCGGTGTTTGACTTGCCTCACGTGAGGCAAATGCGCGCCCTGCCTCACCTGAGCACTCACATTTGCGTCGCCTAGTTTGGCAGTCGTGAGACAGAACGATGTCAAACGTGTCAAACTGATTGATCGGGTATACCTTTCCCTGTCTAGAGTGTCAGTTGCCTCGCCATTTGCCTCGCGCGGCATGCGACTGAGGCAAACGTCGTGCTTCGCGAGGCATGTGGGTGAGCAGCCTCGCGCGGCATGTGACACTTCTGGACGTAGCTATTGAAGATATTATTGAAGATTTTCTAACCGACCCTTTTTCTTTGCGGTTCAGTGCCGGCACAATTATTTCTTAGCGATTACTAAAAGGCCGAATGAAACAAACAAAATTAAAACGAACCTAGTATTCAATAAAAACTACACAAAAGGCAGTTAATATTAGTTCCAATATTATGTTTATCTTTGTTCCCAGTTCAATATTACTTTACCATACTAATGAAAGTAAATACAACTGATTCCGGACCTAAAACATTATAACTCCGATCTCAATCCGTATTCTTTTGGAGCCCATCTGAAATAGTATTTTACCTATAATAACAACGGGAACATTCGGAAAATGTTATAATAATAATGAGTCTCCGAAATGTTTCCTCAATATTGATATTCTAGTTACTTGATTCCGTTGGAAATTGGTCAAATAATTACGTACAATCTACATAATGTAACCCTGCTATTCCTTTTAGATAAATATAAATGGGTACTAATCATGAAAATCTAATTCAAAGAAACCACGCCTTTAACAATTATTGTTCAAATTTGTCAGCTTACAAAAAATTATACAACTTTTGTAGTCTTCATGATTTTTATGAGTTTTTATTATATTTCCCAAAAATAATTTCAAATTTTCTATGTGCATAATTTACAGTTCGCTGATGGTGAGGGAAAACATCGTGAGGAAACCTACCTATCCCTCGCGATTAGGTAATAGTCAGTTCCTGTATACACGGCGACACGGTTCACCACCTGTCACGTTGGGTTCTGACTATCTAGTGAAACGTGGGCTTTGAGTTGGTTAATACCTCCACAATGTGGTGGTGTATGGCCACTCAAGCCTCTGACTACCCCCGAACGGGGATAAAAGTCGTGACGTTACATTTACATTTTTTTACATTACATTACAGAATTTCAAATAAAAATGTTTCCCTGCTCTTTCATAAAACACTTTATTTAAGATATTTACAAAGATTTTCCATTATTGCTGCATTTTGCTAGAAATACATTCAACAAAGGTGTTCACTGAATGCACCTTTTAACGCGTTGATTGCCGACAACACTTCGCTTCTCTTACATCTCGGAGGTTTCTTTAAATAGTGAGGGGGCGATTGTTTGAGGAGCAATTATTTTCCTCAACTTTTGTGTGGTGTTTAATGTACTCTACGTGACTGGACTAGCGTGGAAAACTGGGAGTGGTTCCTATTTTTTTTTGTCGATGCCACATTATACAGGGTGACTTCTTAATTCTTGGCAACATTTTGAAAAACTAATTTACTTGTAGTCACTCAGATTGTTTTATGAACAGTAATCGACAATTTGATCCATTACAAATAAAATTCCAATAAACTTCTTTACTAAAACATCGTTAATACAAACGATTATTCAGTTACTAAGCTGAATAATAATTTATGTTAACGCAAAAGCCAAAAACTATCCATGATTTCCTATCACCTATGTAATTTCTCTCTCTTTTCGAAGACTCCATAGCGACACGACAGCAGTGATGCGATAGTGACGCGACAGTGACGCGACAACGATCAAACCCCTATAAACATCATATGACAGTGGCCTAATGATATGAGCGAATTGTATAGAAATCGTTGTCGTGACGCAATTGCCTTACCGGTGCGGCCGCGGCCTTCCAGAGTAAAAGACTAACCTATTCGATAAAGTTTTTGGTGTTTTAAAATTAACCCTGTGTTACATACAATATGTTAAAAAAAAACCCTGTCCGAGCCGAAACCGGTATTTAGGTATCCCAATAAAAAATAAAAAATAAATATTCATGATAGTAAACAATTTAAAAAAGTAAGTTTAAAAACTAAAACCCGACTACGGAAAAAAAGCGCTCTAAAAAGTATGAAACAAGAAAATATTCTCATCTAGAGGATAGCCGTGGTCCGTGTAGGTCTTTTAGGGCCAAATGGCACATGAACACGGACCACGGCTATCCTCTAGATGAGAATATTTTCTTGTTTCATACTTTTTAGAGCGCGATTTTTCAGTAGTCGGGTTTTAGTTTTTAAACTTACTTTTTATTTAATTATTTTGGAGTTATAGGTAACAATATATATATTTTTGAAATGTGCTCATCAAGCTCTTTTTTTTTTGATACCCCACACGGTTTCATTAAAAAATGTTTTTTTTTTAGTTCATGACATTATGTCCTCTAGAGGGCGCCATATGCAATTTTATATAACGTCACATAGCCTATAACCAGCGCGCCATTAAGCCGCTTCTGACGATACCTCATTTGTCAAATTACGACAAGTAGTTTGGAAGTTAGGTGGGAACAGACGCACATACATACATACATACATACATACATACATACATACATACCGGTCAAAATCATAACGCCTCCGTAGTCGGGTAAAAATGCCATTATTTTTTTCCTTTTTCCCTCAAAATGTAGCAAATTTTCAAAATATGACAACACCGTTACCGGAAGTAATTATGTTAGATCGTGTGGCGGCACCTCTGACCACAAAGTATGTGATGACGTCATTTTATGAATTTTATTTTTATGTAAACGGGGTATTTGTTTTCCAAAAAAATATGGGAGGCCTTTGCCCAGCAGTGGGACAATCACTATGCTAAAAAATATTTAAAAAAAAATTAAAAAATGATATTTTTTTTACAAAAATAGAACCTAATCTCGATACTCAACAATACGTTTTCGGGTCGGACAAGGTTTTCTTAACATATTGTAGACGTTGTTCTCGTGAGTTCAGTCACCACATGCCCATCATGGTATGTGTAGCGGTGCTTTCTCATGTAACCCCAGCTTTAGTAATAAAATAATCGTTAACAAAGTCATTTCGGAAACACGTAATCGTTTGCACAAGCGGGGGACACACCGCGTGATTAATTGGCGTACTTTGAGTTTCACCTGATGATTACCGCCAACATCGGGGGACGCATCAATCATGCTGAAATTGTTGATGTTTCCGTTTGTTTGTTTATAACCCGTGTTTTACATGACCCGCGCTCGGTGTACAAACACACCAAATTATTATTATCTGTTACTAAGGTGGCGGCTGGGCTTTCGGCTCTCTCGCTCATCGTACGAAACGTGACTATAATAGCTACTTAACGCCAATCTTCTGTGAGAGGGTGGTACTACCCCGGTCGAGCCAGCCCGTATATGAGCTGCAGTCAATTGGCTACAGCTTGGCTCTACCATCAATAAAGGTATATTGGCATAAAACATATTGGCCATGTATAACATTGTCATAAAACTAACATCGCCGAAATGTCATGGTTCTCTTCAGTGCAACTTTGCCTACCCCTTTGGTGAACATAGGCGTGATGGTTTATTGTATAAAAAAACAACTGTATAGTACTAATTAAGCAACGCATATCCCATGAGTATCTGTCCGGGGGTGATCCCAGTGACAACCAGACAAACCATTATAACGGCCATTCTTCGTCTAACCGTTATCTGTTGGACTTGGTTGTCACCATTTTTATTTGACACCGAAGTCCAACGTAGGGCGGTCAAATTTGAGGTGACAGGAATCATATCCAAAACCCGGTTAGCTGGGCAGCCTACGCACATACACACGCGTGAGGTATGAGTTTGTCGTTACACAATTGGCTCACTGATACAGAGTGATTCTTAGCATGGTTTGGGTATTTTTCCTGCTCACATAGCGTTGCTGTTTGAAAATGTATACAATTGTTATTTTTCCATTGTAAAGAGTAGCTATGTGTAACGTGTAACTACTGTTTTATAATAAATTTATTCATTCTTATTGAGTTTCTTGCCGGCTCTTCTCAATGAATTCTTACGAAAAAAATATCTTCTCAATTTTAACGATTCATAAACGCTACCTCTAGCTTACATGAATAAAAAATGTTGACTTTGACCTTTAATTAGAAAATATATGGTCCTAAACTAAGAAACGTTTCTGCTATGGCTATTATACAATGGACTGGGGGCGATCCCAGTGACACCCAGACCAGAGCAAATTACGAAAAGGCCGTTTTTGTAATAGATATTTTATACTAATAGACACGTCAGTCAATCTTCATATTCATTTTTTTTATAGCCAGATATAATATAAAGATTGGACCAAATATTATATCATATTTATGGAATATTTTAAGAAAAATAAACATCACTTTGAAGATAAGAAAACTAGCCGGTAGATTTATCGGCAATAAAATGAAATATATATTTTTCACAACTCCTATGAAAATCGTACCCAAATCAGATTACAAATCTCTAATAAAGCTATTATCGTTCCATAAATTCTAGGAGGTTCTCAAATCCCCTATAACTTAAGCTCATATGACAGCAAATCCGTTTAATAACAGGACTTCTCAATAATGATTTGGTACAAAATCAATTTTATCAAGTGAGCCCCTACCGTGGGGTTGTATACTCTAATCCCCAAGGGATTGTGAGGGATTGAATTGGGAACACTTCTAATTTTGTCCTTATATGGCCCTGGTACTAGTGCTATTTTTAGATGTTTGCTAGTGCATTTATAACATAGTAACATTTTTTGTAGGTATGTACGTATGAGAAATTATTAAATAATATAGTTGATTCAATTTATAATAAGTACTTTGAATTAAAAGACCTATTGATAGCGCTGTTTAATTATAGGTTTTATTTGCTCATTTGTATTTAAGTACCTACCCATTGACATTACCTGCAATGTTTATATAATAGCTATAACATTAAATTAATTTTGAAGTAGGTGTAACTGCCTTAATAAATATATTCAGATTGTCATTAACATACTTCAAATGTCTAACAAACAATCCCTAATTTGCGCAAAAAAACATCTGAGAAAAATTAAATAATCATCATAATTAATATTATACTAAACCCAAAAATCTTACCTCAAAAGAAACTCACAAACACACTAAACACAGCACAGCCACACAATACGAATCACAGAATAATCTTTCACAAATCATACGCAGGTTCTGAATACGCAAAACGACACCGAGACGCGGCGTAGCGGCTACGACGGCCGGCGCGGTAGCACTGAGCGTAGTACCGTAGCACTCGCTACGAGGCTACGGCGCGCGCATCGGTCTACGAAAACGCTAATTCAAACACATTTATCAGACTAATTCTGCAAATTGGACTAAATAATCACGTTACGGATTCCTTCCCTTAGTAACTGTTTGTTGAGCCACTCAATGGCGTTAATAACGTCTTCGGTGTTAATAAATTAGTTTAAAGTTGATTCACTCGACGTTGTTTGGTAACAGTGATTTATAGTGGGTCCGGTGGAGTAGGTTTATTCAATTTGGGAAGCCTTAAAGCGAGCCGGACGTCGCGTTCGGTTTGAAACGCCGCCCGGATAATCTGGGAAATACGCTTTCATTGCCGGCTCTGTAGAGGCTATGAGGCTATGTAGGCTATGTATAGTTCGGGAATCGAGTTTATGTAATGATTGTTAAGTATATAGAGTATGAGAACGTCTCTCTTTTGAGTAAAGTTAAATTTAAAATTCGACTTGACAATAAACCGTATCAAACAACTCGTTTGGAATTACCTTGTGTAAACAGAAATTAAAACGGCAACGGGTGGGAACGTGTCACGGTAATTAGTAGATCAAAACACGACAGAAGCGGCACTCAGTACATATTACTTGTGTACAAACTTAATTAGGTAAAACCAGTAATAATAAATCTCTCTTATCTCTGAGAACGATCTTGAGTGCACTCTTGTGATATCATTTTGTACAATAACAAGGGCACCCACATGTGCCACCGCAGCCTGCGCGCTGCTCGGTACATATGGGCGCGCATTCACATTTCCAAGTTCAGCGTTTGCTTCAAAAAGATGTCAAAAGTCCTCTAACCCGCACTGGACTAGCGTGACGACACTGACGACCGCTTGGCGTAATGTTTCGAGCGTTGGCCGCTCGGCTCACTGCATCGGGTGGTTGCGGGTTCGATTCCCGCTAGAGGCAAATTTCGGAAACGGTTTTTTCGTAATTTACCCTAGTCTGGGTGTCACTTGAATCGCCCCCAGTCCATTGTATGGTAGCCATAGTACAAGCGTTGCTTAGTTTGAGACCATACAGTTGGTGTGTAACTTTGGCGTTATTATTATTGTTATTTTTTGTTTTTGTTAACTCGGGCTATACCCGGACCTTTGGAAGGCTTGCGTGGGGACATGTAGAGGTCCCTAGAGATAAGTTTTATTATTATAAAGATTTCACCACACAGAACATTCGTAGAAACAAAATTATTTTCCATGACAGCTACCATTTATATATGAAAAGCTAGCCTTTTATCGCAAACAAATGTAGTAGACAACATTTGCTAAGCCGTAAACGCTACACGGAAACGTTTGATGCAACAGATCCAGTCGGGCCGTAAAACCGACGGGGACGAATACGGATCAAAAGGAGACGGATTTTATGATTGACCGCGCTTTTATGAGGGGGAGATAGTTTTATATATTCTACGAAATGTATTTCACTAGTCGTAACTAAATCATTTTCTAGTACTCAACCCAATTGGTACCTACAAACTATTCACTGATTCCAATATTTTATCCCTCAAATTTATAGAAAGTTATGATAGACTTACACTGGCACAACAAATCACTTTTGTTCCTAGAAATGCTTTGTAAAACCGTTGTAAATTGGCTAGAAATCTCTATAAATATGGTGGTAAGGTTTCATGAATACAAAGTGGCTAATTGCCAAATAATCCAATGTAACACGAAATGTTATGTACGTACGTACTTTTTAAACGTGCTACTTTTTGTATCGGCGATCGGCGATTTTGCGACTGTATCGATGCTGCATTGTGATTTGGCGACTCTGTGCGTTCAGACGCAGCTTCTGCTCCGATGCTAAAAGCGACTAAATCGCCGATTGCCGATGCAAAATGTAGCAGGTCTGTGGTGGCCCAGATGATTACTTAATTTTCAAGAGCCATACAAATAATGTTCACTTTTTGCTATGTGGCGTTCTAAGCCCCCCAGGCTCAAACTCAGTACTATCTCTTTGTCTTTGTGACACAAGTTGGCTACAAATTGTAAATTAATCATTTGATGTACATCAAATGACCGTGAATTCCCTACATTGGAATAACGTTTCAGTAAAAATACACCATCACGCCGGTTTCCCCGGAACAGTAGGCAGAGGACACTGAAGAACACCCACATTAAACCCATGTTAGATGATTTAACGTACTCAACAACCCAAGAAAAAACAATTAATGAGAATCTATTGTCCAAATTCTTTTTCGCGTGTTTTAGAGCCCTATACATAAGACAGGCCGCTTCACCACAAAGACGATAAAAGCGGGCACGCTGACTCTAAGATATCTTTGTAGGTATAGTAAAATAAATCCAAGGCACTTGGTATTCAGAGCGCGCCGGAGCCGGGAAGCGGCGGCCACGCAATGTACTCGCAACTTCGGTGACATCGATCAGTTTGAAACATACAAGTAGTTTCGAGGTAGAACTATTTTTAATAGACTTGTCAAGACTAACAAAAAAAAAAGTAAGTTTAAAAACTAAAACCCGACTACGGAAAAAACGCGCTCTAAAAAGTATGAAACAAGAAAATATTCTCATCTTGAGGATAGCCGTGGTCCGCCTTTTAGGGCCAAATGGCACATGAACACGGACCACGGCTATCCTCTAGATGAGAATATTTTCTTGTTTCATACTTTTTAGAGCGCGTTTTTTCCGTAGTCGGGTTTTAGTTTTTAAACTTACTTTTTATTTAATTATTTTGGAGTTATAGGTAACAATATATATATTTTTGAAATGTGCTCATCAAGCTCTTTCATTTGATACCCCACACGGTTTCATTAAAAAATGATTTTTTTTTAGTTCATGACATTATGTCCTCTCATGGATGTATTAACTCAGGATGCGCATCGCATGATCTTCCCCTCTAGCTTTTTTTTATAGGTACTAGACCAAAAATCTCTGACACGTATATAAAAACTGTTTTCGAAATCGATTTGATCAGAGTAAGTATCGTTTTCGCGGTGTAAGGTGCTCCGTGAAAAATGCCGAATTGTCCCATTAAACATGTGCAAAGAAATTACAAAAAATAGTAATATACAAAAAGATGGGGTAACATTTCATATGTAAGTATTTTTGATGTAATTAATGCAATTTTTCTATTAAATTCATTAAAATATTAAATGTCATAAGAATCGAAAACATTATCGATACAATTAATCGAGTACGAATTAATCGAATAGTCTACTGTGACCATAGACGAATCTTTTCTACCCTGGCAACTGTATTTTTTATTTGTCAAATAATTGTCAAGTATTTGAACTTTGTAAACAAACGGATAAATACTGAATTACGCGGTGATAAACCAGTCGCAGGACGTTAAAAACGATTTACAATGAATAAATCATTAGTAATTCAACAAGAGAGGTGATTCACAAAGTTTACAGGCGGTGTCTCGCGGAATTTGAGGTGCAAAATATTTTGTCAGAACTCGACCATGTTTACCAAAGAACCGCTGATATTATAGGTATATAAGCAGTTTATTTTACAGTTTTTAAGTTAAATAATGTGTTTATTGTATACAAAGGCAGGCTCAAAGCTTCAGTTTACAGGTTTTTCAGTAAATATACATTGATCGCTTAGAGGTACATTCGATTGAACACACTTGATACTTGGTATTATTTTTATGTGTTGCTTTCATCTCGACCAATACATAAACTAAGGTTGCTTTATTTTTCTATGTTTGCTTGTCAGTTAACATCGTTACTTAATTACTAAATAAACAAATAATCTTAAAGCATTAAAGAAATTATCTTTTATTGAATTATTTTATTTTTCAGGTACCGTTAGAAGAATAGTCGAAAATTGCTCTTTACGATGACATTAATCGATTAATAATAAATCTTCAAGATGACAGCAATGCTGTGGTGACTGATGATGATGAGTTGATGAGGCAGCGGCAGGCCCACGCCAATATATGGATTTATCAGGAGTGGAATATTTAGACCAAGATTAAAATAAAAAAATAATTAAAAAACGCAGTAGCTATGATATGATTGTTTTATTTTCCTAAAATACAAAAAAAAATAACTAACTCATGTTGAAACAAAAACACCCACTATCGAAACAATTCAGATAAATACGATCTCGATAAATTCTTGATCTTGATAAACGGAATCGAACCTGACACTGCTCCGGGTCCATATGACCCAGAAGCAGGCAGCGTCTACTACTGAGGCGATGAATCACATATGGCATAAATATATGTATAACAAATATTATCTTATTGACCAACATCAAAGAAAACTTAAAAGTGCTTGCGCTTGCATTATGAATAATAAATAATATGGAAAATAATAAATCAAGTATCAAAATTATTCAGTCGTATTAGTGAATGTTGCAAGAATGATTTTTTACTATAAACTTTTTGATTTGAACAGTGTTGTAGTAGTGTTTATTTATGATTGCAGACCGGTATCGATAAAAATATAATATATATAGTGTATAATAAACCTTGGGAGAGGCCTATGTCCAACAGTGGACGTCTTTTGGCTGAAATGATGATGATGATGACATTAGTATAATAATACCTATTACGTTTATACGTACCTACCTAACAAAAGATATCAGCCAGGCCAGTGGCAGCAGATGGCGCTGGTCGAGTGGGAGTGGGGGGGGATGAAACAGCTTATTTGGGAACATTAGGTACTTATTTTTTAGATAATCTCATTTTCAAGGAACTGAATTGGGATGTACCCGGAATCATCTTGTTTCCGTTGAATATTTACGCCTCGTGAGTTACTCATTATTTCTTGTTCAGCTGTTTCAGTAGAGATAATTCAGTATAATTCAGTAGATTATAATGACAGCTATAAATGTAATAATGAGTATATGAAACTATCGATATAGCTAATTAGAAATATCGATAGTGGTATTCACCCTATTACACCGATGGTCCTACGGTAGTAAAATTTTGTATGTTGACGTATTAGATCTTTTAGTGTGCGTAAAATATACTAGTGTTGCACATTTCTTTACGTGTGCGTTTATAATGACACAAAATGTTTTGAGTAAGTGTGCGTCAATTTTAATGTAGTGGTTACCTCCCCTCCCCCAAGAATTGACAGAACATTTTGTTCGTTGAATTATGCGTGTTGCGAGTCCATTTTGTTACTTTGTTCAAGTGTCCTCTAGAGGGCGCCATATGCAATTTTATGTAAGTCAAAGTCAAAGTCAAAAGGTTTTTATTCATGTAAGCTCATTAGAGCATTTATAAATAGTCAATATAAACAATATTTTAGAACAATATGTAACGATATGAACAATATGAACAATATGTAACGTCAGATAGCCTATAACCAGCGCGCCATTAAGCCGCTTCTGACAATACCTCATTTGTCAAATTACGACAAGTAGTTTGGAAGTTAGGTGGGAACAGATGCACATACATACATACATACATACATACATACATACCGGTCAAAATCATAACGCCTCCATAGTCGGGTAAAAATCTAGGCGAATACACCAACCCCAAATTATGTCATAACATGAGCACTCGGGCGAGGCAATTGGACGCACCTATTTGATAAAAAGCTTAAAAGTGCGAACGTTTATTAACACGACGCAAAAACATTACGAAAAAACAAAATCTCAATCTACCAACAGCGCGAAAACTCTATTTAGGGCCTCCGTAGACTTGCTACTTTTAGCATCGGCGATCGGCGATTTTGATGCTGCGTCTCGCTCGTTCGCGCTCGAAGAAACGCGACGCAGCATCGATACGTCACAAAATCGCCGGTCGCCGATGCTAAAAGTAGCAAGTCTGCGGAGGCCCTTAGCGATGGTTCAAAATCTCGAAGTAGAAATGCTTGAATATACCTACATATGTGTAAGTGCCCCCGTAGACCTAAACAAAATAAACGCTTTGACTTTTACTATAAGAAGCCCGAATTTGCATTCCATTGCTGTATCAAATATTTCTAAATAGTTTAGTTTACCATAGAATCAGATATGCTGATGATGAAATATGTTTTTTACATAGATTAATTTTGGTTTCCGCGAGGGCACTCTCCGCGGGGTTTTTTAAAGCGCGTGCGTGGAACTTTTATAAATCTATGATTAAATGTGACAATCCCGAGACCATAGGCTCTCAATGGAAAAACGAATCCGAGGTACTTGGTATTCAAAGTGTGAGCGATAGGACCCAAGCCAATATACTGTTACGGAGCGGTGACGTGGATCATTTCGTCGATGTTTGCTTTTGGACAACGTAGGAGCAAATATTTTAGAGTAATAATCTTGCGTTGAAGGTTATTTTATAAAAGGAGGACATTCACCATCTGACAGGAGTGCAGCGGGGTGAGTATTATATTTCCAAAATTTCATATGGGGTGCAAAGAGATTCGTATCGAAAAAAAACGTAGTCATATTTCCTTCTATTGTTTATGGTAAGGTCTTATCGCTTCTTGATCCTCGACCAAGAATGTTGGACTAGGAAAGTCTGCATTCTTGGAGCACATCTTATATGTGGAACAGTACATCTACTATGATAGACCAAAGGGTATATTCTGAATGTTAACTCGTAGAGTATATAGTAACATAGGCTCTGTTGAAACCCATGGACCAGTTACTAAGGGGACTGGCCCTAAGCAAGTTGGCCGAGTGGTCGGCCTAGTACTAACATCGACGTAAAACGAAGCGAGTAGTTCAACTATTTACCGGTAAATAGTAAAATGAAAATGAAAAAACAATGACCACGTTTTTTTTTCATACAAATATCTAATAAGGGCACCTCTTTCTTTAGTCTTTACTCTGTGGTTGAAACCTAACCTCTATGTAGCAAACACTAAGATGATACCTTATATAAAGTGGTACATATAAAATCAGTTATTATTAGTGTTGGGTCTCAATCGAATAGGAAGGTAAATTTAATCCATATTTCCTTCTCACCTCTTGCTTTGCCTGAATGAACACGGAACTCTTTCACCAAATCCAGTGGATACAGTGAAAAGGTCGAGATAAACTGTCCCCAACATATTTGTATGGGTGTGTTTACGTAGGTATAAATAGCTCGCGGAGGTAGCAACTTCCTTGAGGCGGGCCGAGGCGGGCTGGGAAGGGCGTCCACTGTCGCCAGTAAGGGCCGCGTAGTTCCAAATACCCCATCGTTCAAATTCATTAATATTAGAAAATACTTCGGTACATAAATTACTTAAGTAGTCGATCTTTAGTAATTCGCAACACCCCCCCCCCACTTCCCTTCCCTCTGTTCCACTCCCCATCAGGTCGGCAACGTGCGAGCACTGCCTTTGATAGTGCAAGCATCAATAGGCTACGGTAACTGTTTAATATCTGGCTTGTTTGCCACTTCAGTCACATAAAAAAAATCGGTATACTATTTTTACTATTTGTTACAGTCATTTATTAATACTATTTAAAATAGTATACTTACCTAGACCTCGAATATTGCAGTAGGACGGATTTTAGATGTTTTATGTTATGGTGATAGTTTTGGCGAACACAATCCGTAGTGTATATTTTATTCAGGACTTATAATTCTCTTAATATGATTCAACCAATAAGTATATTTTTTGACATTGGTGAGATAACATGAACTAGCTGTATTCCAAAAACATTTTTAATAAGTAGTTTTAAATTTCACAACATAAATGGTTACGATTAAGATTAAAATACGCGATTAAGGTAACAACATAAATCGTATATCTTAAAAACACAAAAAATATACACAATCTCAGCGCACCAAAAACCTAACAGTATTCAGAGCACCTCAAATTTCCTTGCGAACGCTCGCATCACCGTCTTCCGGTCTTGGTCGGTTTATCTCACTGTTTTAGCACCTGACTCCGGATGGGATGGCCGCGTCTACAGACGAGCCTTTCACCGCTGAAACTAGCTGAAACTTTTGTTCAGTGGTGTTTATTCTTCGTGTTTTTTCATGCGCTCCGAGATACGCTTTAGTTTTTAAAGATAATTTATGATTTTTAATAAGTATCTGTCCTTATATATCGAAATAAACAATCGAATAAAGTAATTTCTGGTTACTTACTACGCTATCAAACAAATTTACTGTCAAGTTGCGACTCTGCGTTGATGAGTCATTAAATAAAATAAGGATTTCTGACTTTATGATAGAAGGTAAATAGAATAAGTTTAATGTCATTAAAATTTTAGACTAAGGGGCTTTGCACACGGAGCAATTTGCGGCAACAGGCAACTCGCAACTAGCTGTTTTCATATAAAACAATTGCGAAACAGTTGCGCCAATCGCGGCAACTGTTGCTGCAACTGGCAATTATTTCCTGCAATTGCCAAAAAACTATTAAAAAGTTGATAGTTTCGGCAACTAAGTTGCTAGTTGCGGCAACTAAACTGAAAAACTGCTCCGTGTGCATAGCCACTAATGGCCTATATCTTGAAACTCGATAGTATATTATGATCGGACGGGATTGTATAAATAATGTAGACGTAATATGTAGTAGACATAATACGTATTTTCTTGTGAAACTAACTGAATTTCATTGATGTATTATTTTAACAGATATGGTACCATCTAACATTTCAATCACAAACTTGTGCTCAATGCTCCACTACATGCAAATAAATTCACACATCTGTTATCGCACTCGCAATGGGAATCAATACTAGGTCAACAAATCAACTCATAACCAACACTATAGTTAAAACTAAGCTTTCTTATCAATATAGTTTTGAAATCATCAAAATCGGTCCATCCGTTGCGATTTTTTAACACATTTTATATAATGTGCGGCATGTGCGTGTGACGTCACGCGGGGCCGTCGGATTGAAGGCGCGCTGTACGAGCGCCGGTCGCGCCGGCCCGCGCCCGGCCCGCGCCGCCGTTCATTACAAAGCGCGCGCGGGGTAAATAACGTCACGACAACCGCGCGCGAACTACGCTAGTAATTTGGTCGCAGCTTCTTAAATTTTTGTCGTAGACCAACATTTTTTGCACTGTATGTTATGGATTTCTTAGCTCTATAAATCTGCGTGCTCAACTAAATTCATTACGGAAACCCATTCGACAATTAACTTAAAGAGACTTTGATGCACATTATTCACCAGAAAATGAGCCGTATTGGCAATACCGACATGTTTTCAACATATTTTCCGCGAGCGACTGAGTCGTGTTCATGGACTCTGTTCGATAAGACAAACAATTTTGGACGATCACGTGTCTCCCTCTTTCTTGGTAATAGCATTGCTTTCGTATTTTTTTCGTGTTTTCAATGTTATGATACGTTATACATCGTTACCCACAAAAACGGTATTTTATTTAAAACAATATTATGTAATACTTTCCTAAACGTTTGCTCGCTTTTTCATGCCACATTTTTTAGCATCTAAATATATAAGAATCAAAGTCCTGATTGACTGACTGACTGACTGACTGACTGACTGACTGACTGACTGACTGACAGACAACGCACAGCCTAAACCGCTGATCGTAGAGACTTGAAATTTGGAGGGTGGCTTTGTCTTGATGTGTAGAGGTGTACTAAGAAAGGGTTTTTTGAAATTCAACCCCTAAGGGGGTAAAATAGGGGATGAAAGTTTGTATGGAAGTTCGTCATTTTTGAAGTTAGAATTATGAAAATTGCTGATTAGGTGTCTTTTGAAAAATAAAAAATATAGGTTTCAGGGTTTTTGAAAATTCAACCCCTAAGGGGGTAAAATAGGGGATAAAAGTTTGTATAGAAGTTCCGTCATTTTTGAAGTTAGAATTATTTAAATTGGTGATTAGGTGTCTTTTCAAAATTAAAAAAGAGTAATTTCAGGATTTTTGAAAATTCAACCCCTAAGGAGGTAAAATAGGGGAATGAAAGTTTGTATGGAAGTTCGTCATTTTTTAAGTTAGTATTATGAAAATTGCTGACTAGGTGTGTTTTAATAATGAAAAAGATTAATTTTATGGTTTTTGAAAATTCAACCCCCAAGGGGGTGAAATAGGGATGAAAGTTTGTATTGAAATTCGTCATTTTTGAAGTTATAATGATGAAAATAGTTGTTTAGGTTTATTTTTACAAATAAATAAGATTAATTTTAGCGTTTTGGAAAATTCATCCCCTGCGGGTGTAAAATAGGGAATGAAAGTTTGTATGGCGGTACCAATTCGGGCTAATCTGTGAAACGGCTGGACCGATTTTGACGGGACTTTTACGGGCTAATACGATACGGGATCCGGGATATCCCAGATACGGGATCCGATATCCGGGATACGGAAGCTGGGATCTGGGAAACGGGATCCAGGATTCAGAAAATGAGATCCGGGATACGGGACCCGGGAAACGAGATCCGGCGTATGAAATCCGGGATATGGAATACGGGACCCTTGATATCCGGGATACGGGATCCGGGATCCGGAATACGGAATCTAGGATCCAGGGAACAAGATCCGGGATACGGGACCCGGGAAACAAGATCCGGGATATGAAATTAAGGATATTTGATACGGGATTCACGATATCCGGGATACGGAATCCGGGATTTAGCAAACAGAATCTGAGAAACGGGATACGGGGTCCGGGATATACGGAATCCGGAAAACGGGATCCGGGATACGGGATCTGGAAAACGGTATCCAGGATCCGGGCAACGAGATCCAGGATACGGGACCCTGGAAACGAGATTCGGTATATGGGTTACGAGATACGGGATCCGTGATATCCGGGATACGGGATCCGGGATTTAGCAAACAGAATCTGGGAACGGGATCCGGGATACGGGGTCCGGGATACGGGATCCGGGATCCGGAAAACGGGATCCAGGATCCGGGATCCGGAAAACGGGATCCAGGATTCGGGCAACGAGATCCAGGATCCAGGCAACGAGATCCAGGATACGGGACCCGGGTAACGAGATCCGGGATAGGAAATCCAGGATATGGGATATGGGATCCGTGATATACGGGATCCGGATAAAGGAATCCAGGATCCGGGACCGGGATCCGGAAAACGGGATCCAGGATCCGGGCAACGAGATCCAGGATACGGGACCCGGGAAACGAGATCCGGGATACGAAATCTGGGAAATGGGATCCGGATTTTAAATTTAAATTCTGCGCGGACGATGTCGCGGGCAAAAGCTAGTTTTGTATAAGAACGTTGAATAGTGATTTTCATTTCATCAGGAAAAAATTGGGTGTAGTGTCCAAAATGCAATGTAATGGTGGTAGAGCCAAGCTGTGGCCATTTGACTACAGCTCATATACGGACTGGCTCGACCGGGGTAGTACCACCCTCTCACAGATGATCGGCGTAAAGTAGCTATTACAGCTGCGTTTCCTACGATGAGTGAGAGAGCTGGAAGCCCAACCCCATTCACCTCCCCCCCCCTCTGTCCCACTTCTCTTCCAGTGGGCAATGTGCGAGCAATGCCTTTGGTATCTGCAATAGCAGGGGCAGTAAAGGCAATGTCTGTATGCTACAATAACTGCTTAAAATCAGGCAGGCCGTCCGCTTCACATAGAAATATGCAACCATCAGCGTTTAATTTTGTTTTTGAGTGCAGTATTAGTTAAAGCCATAGTCCAACTTTGTTCAATATCGATCCTCACCCGCCAATTTTTCAACCTCTATAAGTTAGGTATATGCGCCATTTACACGCCTGTAAATTTACCCGACAAGTAAACAATGGTCGGGGCAGTCAGTGAACCGTGCTCAATGACAGGTGCGACGCACGGTAGTCTCATCTTGTGAAAGCTTTCCTCGATAGAGGACGTTAGTTACTGCGACC
Organism: Drymonia ruficornis; assembly: GCA_947859195.1. Classification (NCBI taxonomy): domain Eukaryota; kingdom Metazoa; phylum Arthropoda; class Insecta; order Lepidoptera; family Notodontidae; genus Drymonia; species Drymonia ruficornis. Next base: position 12,261,193 of record OX401909.1, read on the forward strand.
GTTGTCCGACGGCGAATTGTTTATTGTTTTTTAGGGTTCCGTACCCAAAGGGTGCCAACGGGACCCTATTACTAAGCCTACGCTGTCCGTCTGTCTGTCTGTCTGTCTGTCTGTCTGTCCGTCCGTCTGTCTGTCAGCGGGCTGTATCTAACAAACGGTAATAGCTAGAGACATGAAATTTTCACAGAATGTGTATTTCTGTTGCCGCTACAACAACAAATACTAAAAATAAAATAAAACTTAAAAATAAAGGGGGTCCCCATACAATAAACTCGATATTTTTGACGTTTTTATTTATAACTTTAAATGGGCGACAATTGGTGTTATTACCTTACTGAAATAATATTTTAGGAAGTTCTTCTTCTTATCGTATGGTTAATGGCCAACCTGGAGTCAGGGTTATTCAAGTCGCCCGAAGGTCTCTGACAAGGCTTAATGAGTGCTGCCTAGATGACAACAACCGGGACCGACTTTTAGCGTGCCTCTGAAGCACGGAAACACTCAGTTCAAATCCCACTAAATAGTCGCCCATCTCTGACTGACCTTGCCGTGTTGCTTAGCCTCCGATCGTTTACCGAACAGCGATTGTACCTAGCTATTTATTTATATTGAATGAATTATTTACATCAACATTCAACACCAGGAATTTGACTTCAAACTGCTTCGGTAACTTTTCTACTTAGTATGGATGGGGAGCCCAGCGTGCACTTCGTGGATTTACTCGAGCGTCGTCCAAACCTAGTAGATTCGGTAGATGAGGTGATAGGAAGAATACATTGTTCTAGATGTTTCCACTTTCAGCGGTGGAGGAAGCGACTACATGACAATTTCATTTTTTTTTTAATATAAAGCAATGACATGGAAATACTCAAACGTGTCAGATATTGATACTATTCATGCTCCAACATGATAAATTGAAAAAAAAAAATTACTCGAGCGCGCCAGATTTTGTAAGCATCTATAGGCTACGGTAACTGCTTAAAATCAGGCGGGCTGTACGCTTTTTTGCCAACACAGTCCTATAAAAAAAAACAAACGGAGGGGGTGAAAAAGTGAAACGTCCAGATGCTCCCGTTTCTTAGACTGACGATCAAATTAGCAAAATTTACACTTTTGACACTTCTTAGCTAGTAATGAATCCCCCTTTTCTTAATCTGACGAGTTCGAGTATTTTAAGATGGTCTATTTTTTTTTTGGTTCCCCTGAGCGTACCCACCAATATTAAAGGCTCATACTGGTTTGAGGTTCTTATCAAAATGTAAGCTATCTCCCTTATCTTAATCTGACGCGCTCGAGTAAATCCAGAAAATCCTTCTACGGCTCCCCATCTATTATTCTCGGAGCGAACTGTTTTAAAATTTACTTACACTACAGACAGATAATACGATACTAACTTTATACATTGAATAAAGTACACTTGATATTGAGTTTAAGTTATGGTTAAGCTGAAGTTGTGTCATGTGTTCATCTTATTTTCAAAGAGGTTCAGTGAAGCCCTAGACAGTCAGTTCTATATTACATATTATGCTAAAACGCGTCATATTAATCTAAATATGACCTTTATTCGTAACCAATATCTCTATATTTTTTCTTTATTTATATAAAAAAGAGCATCAAAATGTTTCACTGAGAATGTTTCGTCCACAGATAATAAAAATAGTACTTCAAATGTAATAAAAACACATTCCTAGCGTGTCGTGTTATTTTAAATTGAACTTAAACATCGAGGACCTCATTAAGGGCCGTAATGTCTATAGTAGTTTAAATTAAACAACGAAATAGAGTTCAACCTACCGACCTTCATATCTCCCTCCTCAATCGAATCGATGGCTAGGGGTCGCCAGATCAATGGTAGTTGATCGATCGAAGATTTAAACTATCTATTCTCTATGGAAGACGGGAGTTTAAACTCTGTCCCGTGGTTTAACCTACAATTGATATTACGGTCCTAACACTCATACGGCCGAATACTCAAAGGCTACTTAATTATTTAAGTCCCACTTAGCAGTTTGAGACGTCTTTAACTGTAATTTTTTGTATGGCGCGTCAAAATTAAGCAGCTCTCAAATTTAAGTTGCGTACGAGTATTCGGCCGTTAATGTATTGAAAATAAATCTTCCAACATGGATAATTTACTTATACATAATTTACTTTGCGTTCAATCTTTTGTATCTGAAGTTTACCGCAGCGATCGATCCAGTGGAAACCGCTCGGCGCTGTTTTTCAGCGGTCAACCTGAATTGAATTCACCCGCGGTCGGCTACATGCGACGGAGAAAAAAAATACGATGAAAACAGCTGGTATTTATAGGAGAAAATATCTCTTTTTCTCTCGAATTTTCATGACAACTTTGTAGAACAAAATGATGTTGGATACAATCAAAATCAATTATTAATCGATATTTACGTTTGTACTAAATAAATATGGATAATCAATGTGATAAGAGTAGGCTTAGTTTGCACATAATTTGTTTAGGATTATCGTCTATCTACATTACTAATACAATCCTTGCGATTGAACAATTATTCAATTGTTGGTTAAAGTAAATTCGAATTAAGGATTTAGACACTTTAGGGTTTAATTTAAATGCTATTTATATTCTAAAGCGATTGATCACAGACTATTTTTTCAACTGTCAGGGGCTTAAGGTGATTAAGTGCTTTAAACAAGTGAATGCACTACTTAAAAACTTAAACAGATTTTTTCAAAACAATTAAAAATATTTTCAACGGCAGATTGTATTTAAATTCTATCGCTTTCAAGTCGGGTTTTTCTTTAAAATAATTTTAGAAAATCTTTTTAAATTTATTATTAAAATAACTTTTTAATTCTATAGATAATTAGATACTGCCCTTGCATTTATAATCGCAACACATTTTTACGAAAACTAAATAATGTTACTACGGTCAAACAATTTTACTGCTCTCGACCGCGCACAACTTTTACAAGAACAAAAACACTCCGCAAACTGAAGTTTAAGACAATAGTTCCGGAAAGAATTGCTCAAGATTTTTTTAATTAAAAGTACGACACTGTTGTTTTAAGAACAAAAGTATCAAATCTCACGACGACTGCTTTACTTACTTTCCACTAAGTTAATAAAATGTCTATGTATATTTTTTTGGATATACCTAGAGATGGTCAATAGCCTAGGCCTCAGTGAATAAAGGCTACCTTCATAATCAAAACGTTCTTATCCCCAATTAACGACGAACCCGCAAGCGTTTATTTAAGTTTAAGCTAACGAAAATTTGTGATTTAACAACCTCACATTGGGCCATTATGAAGAACTTTGTGCCCCATTTTAAAAACTATTTGGCTTGGATTTGGATGCACTGTATTCCAAAAATGAACGTGCATTGCGTGACGGTTGCGGAATGATGTCCCCCTGAAGTCTTGCCTTTGCACTACAAAATGGGGTTCTTCAAAGGGCATGTTTACAGGTCTCAAGTTGCAGATGTTCTGAGCGGCGATCACTACTCACCACAGAGTAAAGACTAAAGAAAGAGGTGCCCTTATTAGATATTTGTATGAAAAAAAACGTGGTCATTGTTTTTTCATTTTCATTGTTCTATCTACCGGTAAATAGTTGAACTACTCGCTTCGTTTTATGTCGATGTTAGTACTAGGCCGACCACTCGGCCGAGTTGCTTAGGGCCACTCTCCTTAGTAACTGGTCCATGCTACTTACCATCGGGTGGACCGTCGGGGCATTATGGAGAGATTTCTGCCCCATTTTTAAAAATAGAACATCATTAGTAGCCCCAATATGTCACTGCATACACCAAAGAAAAAAACAAAAGGTGCATACACATACTGAAGTCTATAATGAAAACAAAGGCCTATTCAAGCGACATCGCGGAGTTAACGAGGCGTTCATTCGGTTAACACGTCGCCAATTTGGAGGGATAATGAGCGTTATAATTGTCTTACGAGAGGCATTAATGTCTAATTCATTACCACGATTGTTGGACGATAATGATAAATTGGGATAGTGCATGGACCAGTTACTAAGGGGACTGGCCCTAAGCAAGTCGGCCGAGTGGTCGGCCTAGTACTAACATCGACATAAAACGAAGTGAGTAGTTCAACTATTTACCGGTAAATAGTACAATAAAAATGAAAAAACAATGACCACGTTTTGTTTCATACAAATATCTAATAAGGGCACCTCTTTCTTTAGTCTTTACTCTGTGGGATAGTGCCTTAAATACCTATAGATGTACCCCACTGCTAACGTTATTTGGGCATTTGCCGTAAGTATGGCGCTTATATGTAGGTAAGCGACTCCTTAGTGTATATAAAAATAAGACTGTTGGAATTATGTCCAAAGAATAAAGGCCACACTTTTTCGGATAAAAAAATAAAATTTTCATTCGAAAAAAGCCGGGTAACACATCTAGTTAAACACTACAGTGTGGTCTGAATATTCAATAAGGTACGTTTTATTTAATATAAGTTTTGCGACGTTATTAAAGAATATAATATGCATATATCGTAACAAAAGGGCACTTGATTGCGTTCTTGTCCGATGATATCAAGGGCTATATTAAAATATTCAGTTAAATATTTGTATTTCAATAGAAAACTATTATTTACTGAAGAATCAAAGGGACTTTCTTCATTTTATTATTCCAACGAAATTCGAACATTTCACTCAGTTGCTACAATTTACTTAAAAAAAAATAGAAATGTTAGCCTTACGCTAGCGAGCGACTATGAGCTTGTCTTATCGAACGGAATTTACTCGTTTAAATGATCTTAATAAGCTTTCCTTTCACTCTTCATTTTATTTCTTAATTTTTCATTAATTGCATTTTATTAGATAATTATGTCAAAGGTATTAATTTTATTACATATTTGGAATGAGAATTTAAATAGTACTGAAACCCTTTATTAATACGTCCCTCGTATTAAGTATAACTAAGGTAACAAACAAACGTAAAGGTTTCCTCACGATACTAACATAATCAAAAGAAATACAATCCTGAAATTAACAAAATTAACAAGTACATTTTCTACCATAATTGTACTATATCTTTAAAACTCAAATCGTCTATGTTTGGTTCAACGTTGCAGTAAATAATAGTGTGTTGCACTAAATATTAAAAGCTAAGATGAAGCTACAAGAGACCGCAGCGGGGCCGCGGGCTGGCCGCAGTGTAGCGGTTGGCAGCCCGTCGCGACATGTCACCGGCACACGAAACAGGGCCACTTTGACATTATATCATTAAAATCAAAATAGAGTGCTTTAAAACATAATATTTACAAAAATTGCTTAATCCTGGGCAATTATGACGTCATATTCATGACAACTTCAAGCAATTTACTATTCTACCAAATTGTAGCGATTGAGCAATATGCAACAAATTAATTACTTAAGTGAATACATTCATACGAACTTTATGGAATATAATGGAGCAATTAGAAGCAATATTGCCGAAACAATCACAGTAATTTTAGGATATTGCTCCAGATTGCTCCAATACATCCAATAACTGTTGCTCAAAATATTGCCCGTGTAACTGGACCCTTATAAAAGTCTCGAACATTATACCTTTGGCTATAAATAATTGCATGTTTGTAAATAAAAAGCTTAACTTTACAAAAACACAATCTCTCTGAAGCCAGACTCGAATTAATTAAATTTGTTATTTATATTATGATATTTTTAATCAAAGTTAAATAAAATTGCAATTTTACAAATTCTCAATCCAGTTTAGTTAAAATTCTGTTCTTTTTAAATTTTCTTAGTACCTACTTATAGTTTTCTAAGTATTTTTTTAAGTACTACATTTCAATAAAAAATTACTAATTATAGAATTTTCTAAATCAATATCAATAAAGACAGTGTGTATTTTACACTATAGTATTTTTTTATTAATAATTGGGATATGACGTTTTTGTTTTTTTTTTTTTAATAAAAATAGTTCCACTACTATCTCTTAAAGAAAAAGAAAAAAAAACGAAGGGTACGGATGCTGCGCTTTTCCGACTTCTTATAAAGTATCCCAACAATGCACTGTACTTGTCCCGCTCGACGAAACGTGTACCGCATTGCACGAAGCAAGGAATTTTGTCATTACACAAGAACAGCTCAGTTATTACTTACAACAAAATCGTGTCCGCCCGCGGCGATGCCCGGAAATTATTTTCCGCAAATCATTTCTGCAATTCCTATCCTAACTGATTAACAAATCATTATAATATATCATATAGTGCCAGTAACGTCACATTGGCATCTCTGTGGCGCTTAATAAAGTAATTTTACTGACATAAGCGTTAGGGTGCGTTTCCACTGACGCGGAGCTGGGCGGAGTGGAGAGGAGTGGACCGTGAATTGGCCAATCACAGTGTTCGATATCTCCACTCCGCTCTTGGCCCATCAAAGTGCTCTTCTCCGTTCCACTCCGCCCAGCTCCGCGTCAGTGGAAACGCACCCTCAAGGGTGTGATATTCTTCTACGTAGCTATTACAGTTCAACTGAACCACTATAAGTCATCATATTGTACTACCGATGTGGACCCTATGTGATATTATAATGAAGGCATGAGTTACTTAGGTAGGATGTATTAGGACATACATTCATAGACCTGAGCTATGCAGAAACGTAAGACCCTTGTCAGTATAGCCGATGGAGCTCTCTCCATCTTTTTATACCTAAGCGCCGCCATACACGGACTGCTTGTCGACAGCTCTAGAGCAGTTGGTTGCAGTCGACCGCATCGACCGCAGCAGTTGGTTGCAGTCGACAAGCAGTCCGTGTATGGCGGCGCTAAGTCAGCCTCTTTCTCCTACATATATGACATAACACCAACCTACTCTTAAACCAAACTCTTGTAGCTTATTCTTCCCTCGTCTTCAACGCAAAGAACAATAACTAAAAATATCTCTCTCCCCAGAAGAGTTCGGAATAAACTCAACTAGCTTATATCATCTAAGTGTTTAACCTGACAATACACTCGAAAAACATTATCACTATCCACTTGCCACATGCTCCCGCGTTGTAATATTAATATCGAGTGAAACACCAAATGTAAAGCGAGGGAAAATGCACTCAAGCGACTGGAAAACAAGGTAGGATTTATGTTAAGAGTTCTATACAGCGCTTCAGTGGCTTAAACCACAAGAAACGGCGCAGAAGGTGTAAGGTGTTAATTCTGTTCAACAAAAAACAGATGGACGGATTAATTGGCCGTTTACCGACTGCACGGCACGGCACCGGCACCGGCATGGCGGCAGCTTTTTCATTGGTCAGTGACCAGTTGTCATTGGTTACTGACCAATGAAAACCCCGCAAATAGCTGTCACTGTGCCGGTGCCGGTGCCGTGCCGTGCAGTCGGAAAACGGCCATTGTCGTTTCAGTTGCTCGTAAACTGGCTATAAAAAACAATTTGTTGTCATTGTTATTTTAATTTGCGAGATCAAGGTAAACATAAAAGTAGCTATGGATCATAAACGCAATGTCGTCCTTGACGTCATCGTTGGACACCATTGTCGATCCTGGCTTACAGGAGTAACAGTGGTGGGAGTGTGTGGCGGCCCTAGTCCCATGAAAAAAGAAACGCAATGTACCTGGGATAATTCTGGAAATAGCCTGTCCGCCGGGGACCTTAAAGCCCCTAATTTCGGAGACTCCTAGTCCAATGTATGGGATCCACAGTACACGAGTTGCTTAGTATGGGGTCGTGCAGTTGGTATATTTTGTTTTTTATTTAGGTACTAGCTGTGATTCGGATTGGATTTCCATAAAAACTTTCATCCTTGAATTTAAAAAAATCTTTCTTAGTGCTCGCCTACGTTATTTATTTATTTATGTAGGCCGAACGGCCACAGGCCAATTACATGGACTACTAACTAACAACTATATAATAACCAGTCATGCATCTTTCTCGCAAAACTTCAAACACACTATCAAAATTCTCGCCCATCGCAAACAAATCTATCCTTGCGTCCGATACAAGGTGATACACAAAGGATTATTCTATTTTTGTGGAACAAACTATCAGCTTTGGGAAAAGTTAAAGAACAAAAGGTGTTGATAATATAGCAATTCAAAGATTTCAAACACCTTTTGTTCTTCAACTTTACCCAAAACCGATAATTTAAAGTTAAGTTGTTAAAAAATTGTATTAAATACCCTTTGTGAACCACCTTGTATAAGGAACTCCTGTGCAGAATTTCATGCATCTAGAAAAGGGTTTAAGCTGTGCGTACTCTATGAGACAGTGTGTTACAACTGTATTAAGCAGAATAAAAAGAAAATGACTTCTTATAGCTTGTACCATGCACAAATGACAACACAGCTCAGCGTCGGCTCCGAGGCGCGGCGTTAAGTTTCCTGCACTCTGCCAGCACCGCTCGGTATGTAGCGCGGTGATACTACTGATGCACTGAGCACATTACAACAGTGCATTATAGCTACTAGGTTATTAATTACATTTCCCCATTGGCGCAAAGGTCTTCATGAAGCAGGAGTTTACATTCACAAGGCGAAGACGACAATGGTTTTTCCTTAAATTTTAAACATCGACTTTATATCCAGTAGACAGGACATATAACTCCACGCCCACGAATGTTTGGCTAGTAACGATCGATCTGTATCTCTGTGCGTGTGTGTCAGGATTTCGATTGTCGCCTTAGTATTCATTAATACGTATAACTCCACCAAGCTTACTAGGAACCTGTTATATATGACGTCACCCGCACAAAAAGGCGGTGGCGGTATGCGGGAGTTCAGGCGGGCGGGAAGACGCAAGCGGTGGCGGTGCGGGCGGGGAAGCTGCATTCCATCCGAGTTTCTAGTTTGCTTGGTGGAGTAGTAGGTATAGTTTAATGTACTGTATTTTACAGCACTCATGTTCGTGTATGTCGTGTCTATTATACAGGGTGGTGGCGACATAACGACAATAAATTAAAACACGATCCCTGCTAGTCAATCACAAAACATTAAAATTATAAAATTAGGTTTAAATCAAAGTCCAAAATTTAAAGTTTTCAAAAAAACTTAATGCGGATATAGTCTAAACGAAACACAACACCTTTTATAAACGTCTACCGATCTCATAGACTGACCTGTAAGTACAAGCAGGGCAACATCGCTTCGGTGACGGCGTTTTTAGCGGTACCTTTGTAGGCGTAAAGTTAAAATAGTCAAAATATAAAAGCATACCCGTGGCAATACCTTTGAATATAATTTAATAATATTTTATGTGCGAACTACTAATGTGATACCCAGTATGTGGTTTCAATTATTGTCATGATGTCGTCACCATCCTGTATAAAACGTCATTGGATAGCGTAGAAAGGGTATTGCTTACAGGTGCTCATTATGCCATAGGTGTATCACATTCTGATATTTCATAGGTATAAATAATTCACTTGGGCCCCGTGCGCAGACAGCCTTCGAGTCGACGACACGTGACACAGGGGACGGACTTAACCATTACCAACTTCACAAAGCTAAGCTGTGAGTATGAGCGGTACTTTTATGGGACTGAGATGGCAAACAAGCGTACGCCCTTGCCTATAGATCACAGAGTAAAGACTAAAGAAAGAGGTGCCCTTATTAGATATATGTATGAAAAAAAGTGGTCATTATTTTTTCATTTTAATTGTTCTATCTACCGGTAAATAGTTGAACTACTCGCTTCGTTTTATGTCGATGTTAGTACTAGGCCGACCACTCGGCCGAGTTGCTTAGGGCCAGTCCCCTTAGTAATTGATCCATGCTATAGATGCATGCAATACCAAGGGTATCGCTCGCACGTTGCCGACCTAAAGAAGAGTGGGACAGAGGGAGGGAGAGGTGTTGGGCTTCCGGCTCTCTCATGGTAAGAAACGCAGTAGCTACTTTACGCCGATTTTCTGTGAGAGGGTGGTACTACCACGGTCGAGGCAACCGGTGTATGAGCTGCAGTCAATTGGCTACAGCTAGGCTCTACTGCCAATAAAACCACTAATTAATTCAAGAACGGATGCACGTCTCTTTGTACTCGCACGTTCAATAAACACGCCCCGCGATATCAAATAAACATTTGCACTCTGATTAAAACCAGTCGGATAATTTATTCAGCGTGTTATTCAATAACTTAATATTTATTGCCGGATAAATTAATTAAAACAAACTCCGCTCCGTAATTAAATAAAATATTAATAGCCGAATGTAAATACTTTTTGTTAATGATTTAAATATTTTAAAAGAGGAACTCAATTTTATTTGGTGCTTGAAATTTAAATTGCACTTACTTCATTATTTTTATTGCAATTAGAGTGTTTACCTTTAAAAGGCAATAAATTAATTATCTAATACATTAATCGCTCAAAACAGCGGTATTTAACCTTCCGATAATATTCGAGTGGTGCGTCCAGATGCTTCGCATGCCTCACCCGAGCATTCATTTTATGACATCAAGTCTTATCTGTCTATTCGTTCCAACGTCATAACTGAATGCTCGGGCGCAACTTAAAAATAGAATCTAATAAAAACAAAAAAGTTTTTTTAAATGTCCCTTATTTCTCAAATCCGTCCCCGGTCCCAAAGGTGTACAGTACGAAGCCAACACGGCAAAGCTTTCAAACCATCGGTCATGTGGCCCTTCCGATGAAAAGTAGTCACTTAACTCGTCAAACGCCAATCCGCACCGACCCTGGCGCTGGTGGGGTGGGGGGGTCGATATACTCGGTTGCACAATCACAAAGATTAAGTCGTAGACACGTGATCTACGAGTAGGTAGAGAATCTGGAAGCTATAGAAAAGAAAATAAAGGCCGAATAATCAGACAAAAAACATTCAAATTGGGTTGCATGCAACATACATTAAGGGCCACCGCAGACTTGCTACTTTTAGCATCGGCGATCGGCGATTTTGATGCTGCGTCTCGCTCGTTCGCGCTCGAAGAAACCACCGCAGCATCGACACGTCACAAAATCGCCGGTCGCCGATGCTAAAAGTAACAAGTCTGCGGAGGCCCTAAATGCAAGTTAACGATATCTTAAAGTACCTATGACGATTCGTTTATATGTTTGTTTCGCTATTGTTGTGGTGGTCTCCCTACAAAAGCATTTGCAAATTTAAACATTCTAAAGCACACAAGCGGCGAGCGGTGCGCCCGAGCAGTTAGTCATAAGATTATATTATGCGTTCAGACTTCAATACTGGGGGCTTACCACGACCTCTTATCGCGATTCAAATATAGGAACGTTTTAACGATTCAGCGTCTTTTTGTGCAATGACGTACCTTATTGTCATGACAATAAGAAACGTCATTGCACAAATGGCCGCTGAAACGTTAAAACAAAACTGCTATAAGAGGTGGTGGTAAGGCCCCTGATTGCTCGAGCGCACTGCTCACCTCCTGTTGACGCAGCCAAAGGCTCGGGCGCGGCAGCTCAGGGCTTGTGTACGCACGCTATGTGTGAGATTTTCTTTCTTATATGGAGCTTTGAATCCTTGTCGGAGAAAACGTAGTATTATGAAATTTAATAGCTCTCAGTCTTGATGTACCCCTATTACATCACAAAAGAATTTATAAACCAAAATACTGTCCACTCTACGAAATATTCTGTCGATGTTTGAAATATGACGTAAGTAACGCGATATCAGACAGAACCATTCTTGATCCAGTCTATCGAAACCCCTTTGTCTAAACTTAATTACTACAGCTATTATTTTAAGTACAAAAAAATATTATAAAGGATTTTGTATTTACAAATTTAGCGATAATGATTCCGAGAAGTTGTATTCATAAATATTTTTCTTAATCCAATCTATTCGGCAGGGTAGGGTTCGTGAATATTTTCTTCATAAATATTATAACTAATTAAAAAATTATTTCTAAATGAACCAACTAGTCATATTACTAGTCTGTTGTAATACTGTGCACAGTTTCTTTGACATCCAAGATGTGACATCTGATATAATGAGGACTCTACCTAAGGACTTCTCCGACGCTATCAAGGACATCGCTGAAGGTCTACCTACCAAGAGCATCACGGTTGTTAGAGGCAACTCTACTTACATCAGGTGAGTTAAATAATAAAAAGCTCTGGGCCTTAAGTCGCTTAGCCATTGAACTGTCATTGCCATTGAGCTGCTATAATGATCGGTCCTATGATTAGTCGGTTGATTTACCAATCAGAGGGTTGAACACTATAGCAGGTCAATGGCAATGGCTAAGCGACTTTTGGCCCTGTTTGTTCTACTCAGTTCACCTCACTTCGTTTGATGACCGCTTGGCGTAGTGGTTCGAGCGTTGGCCGCTCGGCTTACTGCATCTGGTGGTTTCTGGTTCAATTACCACCAGATGCAAATTACGGAAACGGCCTTATCGAAATTTATCCTAGCCCCCTAGTCGCTTAGCCATTGCCATTGCCCTGCTATAGTGATCAACCCTCTGATTGGTCAGCTGACCGGTCGATCGGCCTCTAATTGGTCGGTCGGAAACAACCAACCAATCAGAGGGTGGATCAGTATAGTAAAACGCCACAGTGGCACCACAATGACTAAACGATTTGGTCCCCTAGTCTGGGTGTCACTGGGATCGCCCAGTCCATTAGGCATAGTACAAGCGATGCTTAGTTTAGGACCATACAGTTGGTGTGTCTGGCGATATTTATTAGATGTGTCCATATGGCGCTCATGCCTCACCCGAGCACTCATATTATGACATTACGTCTATGCGTTCCGACGTCAAAAGTGAGTGCTCGCGCGAGGCATGCGCCTGATGAAGACGCCGCCATTTACTCAGGCCTCAGGTTAATATGAGTGCAGGCTATTAGTCCATCATGCTGGCCCAGTTTGGGTTGGCCACAGAGTACCATGGGGTTGATAAATTTTACATGTCGATCGCCAAGTATTTAGAAGAACATGAGGGTTAAAGTGGCGTTTTAGTGGCCGTTAGTATCAAAGCTGAAGCTGAAATAATAATAGTTAACAATTTTTCAGGTCGCAGGATATTTTTAAGCTATTATGTCTTCTCAACGAACACAAAGTCCAAATTATCAATTTGGACCTCACGACAAGGGAGAGCAAAGACAAGGTAAAACGTCCTAACATACCAAAGACAAAGATAGGATACATGTGTCTACAAAAGTATGTTCTACTAAACTGAGTCCATGAACACATTACAACGTTCGCGGAATATAATATTGCCAATACGGGTCATGTTCTGGTAAATAATACGCGTCAAAATTACTAAGTTGATTTTGGAATTACGAGGACGATAATAAGAGTTATTGTAAACTCACCACACCAAAATTATGTGTAAACTCACCACAGGTTTTTATGGGTGAATTTCGGTGCATGTAGTGGTACTCCTCCTGTCTCCCCTGAGGCGGAAGGGGACCCATAAAGGGTTTCCTACGTTAAAAAAAAGTAATGAACTATCTGTGTGCCAAATTTAACCGAAATCCGTTCAGCCGTTTTTGCGTGATTGATTAACAAACATCCAACCATACAAACTTACACATTTATATAATATGTAATTAAGATTTCCAGTCTATAGTCCAGTTACCGCATTACTTGTACCATATTGTACCCATTCATTATCCCGAACGAGATATCTGAAGCAACAAAACCGAGTCTCCTTTCAGGCTTCTTACAGAACTACTAATTCGTTCGCTTGCGCCTCGGGCTAGGTTACTAGTTAGTCACACAGATACAAGTATCTAGGTCCATTCAAAAGGTAATGAAGTATAGGTATACTAGATATTACTAGGGACTTAATACTCATTTTTTTCATCTAGCCAAGGATGGCACACTGGCAGACGGTCCACCTGATGGTAAGTGGAAGCCGCCGCCCAGGACATCTGCAACTTAAGGGGAGCAGACGCGGCGCCGACCTTTTAGGGACCTGTAAACATGCCTTTCATCTGTACATTAGGGGGTCGAGTCTCTTAATAATTGTCCACTGGTCTCTAAAATTTTTTTCGTGAAATCCTCATTGTAAATCGCAAATTCTGGACGGTCGGCATTTTGTCGACCAGAGGACTGCTTACAGATGGCCAAACCATTGTTAAAAGACTTGTGGCCCAGGCCCGCGTTCAGAGACCACGCATCGAGTCACCCTGACCCCGTTCTATAGAACTGGCACTCTGAAGTATTTCAGAGTGACGAGTTCAGGGGGGTTACTCCGAAATACGTCGCTGACGGATCGTCCGAAGTACGGATTCGATTTACGATCAAAACAATGTCAAATCGTAGAGAAAAACGAAAGAAGAAATATCAAATCCACGACAATCCGTCAGCCGAAACGTTAGGTACGTATTTCGGAGTAGGCCAGCAGTAGCGGCGTCAGAGTGAATAGTTGCACTCGGTGCTTTGCCTCTGAACGCGGCCTAGCTATGCTTCTATACGTAATATTTATGCACGTTTATATTTTACAGTACTATGACTATCTAAGGGAAGCATTGGATATATCTGAAGACAGAACCAGCCTAATACTATGTGAACCCTACGAATGTGAGAACATACTGACAGAAGTACGTATAATTTTTTCTATGTCGACAATTAGTTTAATAAATGAATTACGATAGCTAATTTATTAATCTAATTTCCGATAAGATCCTGTTTCCGTTGCACGGAGTAATTAATATAATTAAATATTAACATTTAAACAATACTTTGCGGGCGGAACGTGGCAGCAAATGACTCAGGATCGGGAGTTGTGGAAGAGAAAAGGGAAGGCCTTTGCCCAGCAGTGGGACAGTTAATAGACTATAAAAAAAATAACAATGTAATATGTTTTTTTTATTAGTTGTCAGAAAACAACCTGATCCATCGCACGATCCTGTACCTGTTCTACTGGCCCTACGGGGCTGTCACCGACGCTTTCCTCTCCGCTATCAGAGAGGCCATGAGAGTCGCTGTCCTCACGAATCCGAGGGAGAGTGTGTAAGTACCTACACTACATTTACTTCTTCTTCTTCGTATGGTTAGTGGCCAACCTGTTTGTCAGAGTTGTTCAAGCAGCCCGAAGGCCTAACTGCAGCCTAGATGCAACAATCGGCACCGACTTTTTACGTGCCCTCCGTAGCATGGAGACGCTCAGTTCAAATGCCACGAAATGGTTACCCATCTCTGACTGACCTAGCTAAGCGTTGCTTAACATACCATCATTTACCGATCAATAATTGCTGGTGAGCACTTCAGTTTATTTATTTTACATTTACTAGATTATAGTACCTAGGTCAATATGAAAAATAGATCTAATATAATAATCCCCGGTTCTCAAATCACCATTTTGCGTTACGTAGGACGAGATAATTTTGATTATGATTTCACTTTGTGCACCATTATGTTACGGTAACTGCTCAACATCAGGCGGGCCGTACGCTTTTTGCCACTGCACTCCTAAACATAATTTAATTTGCAATATGGGGTCATAGGCGCGAGATGTCCAGGTAATTTGACTATGTATTTTAAATATTATACTAAGTATACGGTTACTCGGCTTCTGAAAAGATCACAAATAAATAAAACAGTCTAAACAATATGAATTTGTTTGCTAACAGTACTTTTTAAAAGTTGTGGCATATTTTCGCATAATTTTGACTGTGGCCAATTTTCGTTGTGGCGAATTTACAATAACCCATGTTATTTAATTAACACAACCAACATTTTTAACTGTAACAAATTAACAATCCCATTTATAATTCACATTAATCAGTTAACTTCAAATGTAAATAAACCGACACGATGCATCAACATTAACCCACTAAACCATAATGGAAATACTGATGAGCCAGTAATTAATGAATAATAAAATAATTGGAGCACCTATTCAGCGGTATTGGGTGATTTGTTTTTGCCAATATGTGACTTTGGTCGACCAATGGAGCAAATAGTAGCATACCGCTAATGTGCTTTCGAATCCTAGATTATAAACCGGCCACATGTGTTTGTTTCAATAACGAAAACTTATTTTATGGCTAGGATTTCCCCACACATTGCTTATTAAAACCTTGAAAGGTTAATCTTGCAACTGAAACGGTTTCTAAAATGAATATTATTGAAACACTAGTATTTGATTTAAAAACATACTTTCATCGATATTCCACATGATGAGATAACTAAAAAAAATATCCAAAATTTCCATGTACGGGGAGGTACTAGAGATTCTTTGGTACTGGAGGTAACATTTGGTATATTGAGTTTTTTATGATCTGGATTCTTTTACCGCAAATGTGGCTAAATAATTATGGACTTATCAAACTCGCCCGTGTACATAAATTGTGAATTTCCCATTGCACTAAGTTTTAACGTCAATACTCGTGACATCAACTGACCAAAGCTCAATGTGATGTCCACACATCGACGGGTGCACTTAGCCGATTAATTTTAAGTGGAATAGAAACCGCAGATGTGTTTGGTTTTATTAATGCGTGACTTTCATTGGTTAAACAAGGAACGACTTAAGACAAAATAATTAATAGGATACGACATAGGATGAATATGGAACAACCCTTACATCTTTTTCGTCGTTTAATTTTTAAACTTAAAGTGATTCAAACGGGATTCGTTGTGGACTGGGAGCCCAGCGTGCTAACTGTGGATTTACTCCGGCGTCGCCCAAACCAAGATTCGGTAGATGAGATGATAAGAAGAATATTTTGTTCTAGATGTTTTCACTTTCAGCGGTGGGGGAAGCGTCTACATGATAATTTCAAATTTAAAAAAAGCAATAGCTACGTCCAGAAGTGTCACATGCCGCGCGAGGCTGCTCACCCACATGCCTCGCGAAGCACGACGTTTGCCTCAGTCGCATGCCGCGCGAGGCAAATGGCGAGGCAACTGACACTCTAGACAGGGAAAGGTATACCCGATCAATCAGTTTGACACGTTTGACATCGTTCTGTCTCACGACTGCCAAACTAGGCGACGCAAATGTGAGTGCTCAGGTGAGGCAGGGCGCGCATTTGCCTCACGTGAGGCAAGTCAAACACCGCGAGGAAAATTTTCCTCGCGCGGCATGTGACACTTCTGGACGTAGCTAATGACATGGAAATACTCATGCGTGTCAGATATTGACACTTTTCATACTTTTCCCCTGAGCGTACCCACCTATATTAAGGGCTCATACTGGTTGGAGGTTCTTATCAATATGTAAGCTATCTCCCTTATCTTAATCTGGCGCGCTCGAGTAAATCCTGAAAATCCTTCTACGGCTCCCCATCTATAGGTCGCTCTTGAAAAATATCGGTCGAGCTAGACTCTAGAGGTATGAGCATAGGTCGTTCGACCTACTGCACCAGGTACTTACGGCTTCGATTCTTTTCTCGAATTTTCTGAAATGGCCTTCTACAAAATTACCCTGGTCTGGGTATTACTAGAATCACCCCCAGTCTTAGAATAATAAAAATAAATAATTTAAAAAATTAAAAACACGACTGCCCTGCCAAAAAACGAACTAAAAAGTATAAAACAAGTGCAGTGTCATTGCAGTCGGGGGACCGTTCTGTGGAACATATTTAATCTAAGAGGGCCCCCGACTGCAATGACACTGCACTTGTTTTATACTTTTTAGTTCGTTTTTTGGCAGGGCAGTCGTGTTTTTAATTTTTTAAATTATTTATTTTTATTTAATGCATTTTAGTGACAGCAGCCAAAAATGATATATTTGTTTTGCATGTACACCCTACCTATGTTAAATTATGCCTATCAATTCTACAGTTTTGGACTGTGCTCATCAAGGCCTTCAATTTGATACCCATATTGTAATAATGGAAGAAAAAAATATTTTTTTCACATATTAAAGTAGAGCCATAATGCCGCCATATTGATTTTTTTCAAAAATAATATACCCAGTGTTACCCGGAATGATGTAAAGATTCTAACGATACCCCATACATCGAAATCCGTTCAGGCATTTATAAGTTATGGTGGAATAAAGAATATCACATACAAACATACATACATACATGAACCCTAAACACATATACACTCTTTTTTTTTTGGGCAGTCGTGTAAAAAATATGAACTCTAGTCCATTATGGGGTTGGGCGGGCCACCTATGCCGTATGGATGAAACCAGATGCGCCAAAAAATGCACAGGATGGGTACCGGATAACGGACGTCGCCGTCGTGGTCGACCCAGAAAAAGATGGCGTGAAGACCTCGACTGTTATCTGGAGGGATGGATGGAAGCGGTCTCAAATAGAGACCTGTGGAGTGTATTGGGGGAGACCTTTGCCCAGCAGTGGGACAGTATAGGTTAAAAAAAAAGTCCATTGTACAGTGCCTATAACATTTATAAGCGTTGCATAATTTGGGACT
Source organism: Drymonia ruficornis (assembly GCA_947859195.1). Taxonomy (NCBI): domain Eukaryota; kingdom Metazoa; phylum Arthropoda; class Insecta; order Lepidoptera; family Notodontidae; genus Drymonia; species Drymonia ruficornis. The sequence goes on from OX401909.1 coordinate 12,279,468, forward strand.
ATGTTTCTTGTTTATCTAGCGATATTTATATCAGATGAGTTTTTAAAAGTCTTCCCGTAAAATGTACAGCCTGATTGGCAACCGCAAGCCTCCTCCGGGCATTTAGAAAAATTAAATTTTACCCCCAAGAGTTCAAATCGTGTTTTACCGTGTACGAACTGGTTGGGCACGTACTCCTTAATCCGATTGTAGCCCGACAATTCAGAATTGGCCGCAACGTGAAGTGCCAAGGAAAATATTGTATTAGAAAGCTAAATAATATGTTGGCATAGGTCAATGACCGACGTTACTGGTTGGACCCATGAAGTGCGGTAGCAATCTATAAACGCAGTGATGATAGCATGTGCAAGTAGGTATGGAGACAGATGAGTGCCATGGCCCGTTAAGATCAGTAAAAATCCCTTTGTCCATTGCGGCCAGAGGAAAAATGTTGATCGCCAAAGATTTACGATTTATAATTAAGAATTCATCATGATAATATTAGAAAACAGTGGTTTCATAATGGACACTTATTAAGAGAATAGAGGCCCTGGCCGGCAACGTGTGAGCAATGCGTTCGGTATTGCAAGCATCTCTAGGCTACAGTAACTGCTTCACATCAGGTAGGCCTTATGCTTGTTTGCCGCCTTTGTTTTTTTTTATCTTTTTTTGTTAAATAAAAGCTCAGATCTAATAAAAAAGACAAGATAGAACGTTGCGAACAACGAAGTGAGACCGATTAAAACTACACCTTGTCGTGTACATACACACTTTCACACATAGACGTACAATGCAACTACACCTTGCCTTGTTCGCGGCGCGTCACACACATGACACATGTTTATAAAACCAGCCTCACTAACCCCCTCCGCACACAGCAGCGTCGTAACGTAAGCGTATCGTTATACGCGCGTAGAACGAGAGCAATACGAGCACGTGCATTTTCAAACAAGTCCGCAGACGAAGCAGTGTTGCAGCGTATCGTATGAGATGTTTATCGTCATTACGATAGTCGTAGCGTGCTGGCGTAAAAAAGCAAGCGAAGAAAATATTTCTTTATTTTTTTCATTCTAAATTCGAAATTTATAAGAAAACGTTATCTTCATAAATTTCGAATTTAGAATGAGTGAATGTGAATGAGAATTTACGTTTACGCTACGAGTCGCGTGTAGAACTCCACACGTAACTTTTTGGCGGGAAGTGGAAAAGTGATGTTGTCATTTTTGTTTTAATTTCCAAAACTTGTGTTTTCATGTATTATAATGTGTAATATTGGTGGAATATTAACCATTATAATACGGTCATAAATGTGCGTGAGTGTGGGCAATTAGAACAAGAGTGGTGAAGCATGATTTTCGGCTTCTCCTAAGAAGTCTGGTAATTTGTCAGTAAAGCATCCGCCACTTCACTGATAGGGTTTGGGGGTATTTTAGGCCTAGCCAAAGGTCTTCCTGTGCTATACGCAGCAAAAAAAATAAAAAAAAATATTTTACTTGACACTGGCATGTGCGAAAAGCGACGCCATAACGAGTAAAAAAAAAACTCTGCACGTCTCGTACTCGTTGCGTCCTGACGATACGCTTACGAGACGACTACGCTTACACACCGTGTGCGAAGGGCCTAAATGATAATATTGATTTTAAATTTCTCATTGCAGCTTCCGTATCTACTACAACCAAGTGACCCCGAACAGGCTGAACCATCTGACCATGGTCAACTGGTGGTCAGGCCGTCTCTACAAGTCTCCAGTACTGCCTCCAGCTGACAAGGTCTACCATGACTTTAAGGGACGGGTTTTTGATGTTCCCGTTTTACACGTAAGGCTGAGGTTACAGATAGATAGATAGATAGATAACACTTTATTGTACCCCAGTCAAATACATAAACAACAATAACAAACAAAACAAGAAACAAAAACAGTGTACAGTGGGCGGTCTTACCGCAAGGTGCGATCTTTTGCAGACAACCTTTACCGTACTTTTAGACAGGTTTATTTTTTTACCACTATTTATCTTGATACTAGCTATACCCGCGACTGCGTAGGTACACGAACAATTTTGAAAAAGATTATTCGCGTCTACGTCCGCGTGGAATTTTTGCGCGGAACCCTAATTCAAATGAATTCAGGTTCCGCGAGCTCTTTCCTTAAGTTTTCCGTATGTCATTACTTCCCAGAATTCGTTCCTTATCAGCGACACTATCAAATGGTGAAATAATAGTGTGTGGTTTTTTTTTTGAAAATCAATTAGTTCGATTCTTGGCTACGAATATTATTTTTCAAAAATCCAATAATGCAGTTTTAGTTTTCATCAAAATCAGCCCCGAGACTCCTTTGAGTACTTTTCGCTACTCATAGTTTCGGATTTGGCCATCCACGCACACTTTGAAAATTCACCCTGTATACCTACTTTAATTTACATTTAGTGAAAAGCTGATATTACAAAAAGATACTTCACCAATTTTATTTATTTGTATAGACGTATGGATGTGATACATAAAAAATACCAAAGTTACAGTTAACGAAATATGTTTAGTTTGAAAGTGATTTTTGGTCACCCGCCGTCTTATCAGCTCATTACGCGCATAGTTTTTGTATTAACCCTACGATTTGAAAAGTCACCTTTCTCAGGAAACAGAGCCTAGTGATATACATAGAGTCAGATTTTTTGTTTCCCTTCTACACGTTTTATCACCACACCCTACTCCTACGATCCCTATTTGGATTACAAAAAGGTCGTAAATTTAAATCTCGAAGACCTCGGAAAGCTAGCTCGGATTCGATGACGTCATAAATCCCTATTTCCTGCGCAGGCACCCCCGTGGCACTTCGTGAAGTACAACAATGATTCCTCAATCACCGTAACTGGGGGTCGGGACGAGAAACTGCTCGCGTTACTCGCCAAGAAACTGAACTTCAGGTAAGCCATGTCAACCTTACTGTCTCTACCAACAGCATATTCAACCTTATCACTTGAAGTTTAAAATTCATTTTGTGGTAACAGGTACAGATATTACGACCCCCCTGATAGGAGTCAGGGGTCAAGTATCTCGAGCAACGGAACTTTCAAAGGGACACTTGGCTTAATTTGGAAACGGGTATGTAATCTTTCGTAACGCTACTCGTAGGCTCTTATCGAGGGCTTCCAAGACTTTAATACTGCTATCTTAGATCCACTATAAGAACTCGAGTACTATAAGTGCCGCCATACACGCGACTGCAAAAATGCGGTCCGTGTGCAGTCTCGTGCCGTCAACTGCAACCTACTGCAATAGAGCTGTCACTTCCGACTGCAAAAATGCAGTCCGTGTGCAGTCGCGTGCCGTCGACTGCAACCAAACTGCAAAAATGCAGTCCGTGTATGTTAGCGCTAAGAGACAACGACTGTATAGAAATGTTTGGACGACTGCTTGGGGCAGTGGTTCGAGAGTAGAACACTCGTCGCACTGCATCGGGTGGTTGCGGGTTCGATTCCAGCCAGAGGCCAATTTCGGAAACGGCCTTTTCATAATTGGCCTTGGTCTAGGTGTCACTGGGATCGCCCCCAGTCTAGTAACCAGCTAAGAGTATTTTAGGGCAGTATTATATTACCCGACGGTAAATTACGCAACCTGCTTTAGAAAGAGATAATCAACTTCGTAGAGCGACGTCTCTGTCTCTCATAGGATGACGCTCCATAAAGTTAGGCCCGTATTAATAAATGTATCTTAAAGTTGAGATCGACCTTAAGATGCAGTTTTGACGTTTAACGTTTAATGTATGGAACGTCTGTGAAAAACAGCATCTCAAAATCGATCGCAATCTTGAGATCGATTTATTTATACCGGCCTTAACTAACTGATTTATCTTACTAGATGTCGACAGTAAACTGTCTACGAATTATCTTTTCAGAAAGCAGATTTCTTTCTTGGAGATGTTACAATGACCTGGGAGCGATTGCAAGCCGTGGAGTTCTCCTTTTTGACGCTAGCGGACTCCGGGGCATTCTTGACACATGCCCCTGCCAAGCTGAGCGAGACTCTCGCTATCATCCGACCATTTCGATGGGAGGTAATCAAAGACATGGAGAGGCTAGACAACGCAAACCGTCTGACCAAGCGTGCCCGAAAGATTGCAGTAGTGCAAACTTTGACGCGCTTATTACTTTTGTATCATCATTCCTATCATCAAATCGATTTTAAAATCGATATAGTCGCAATTCTGTTAGCTCACTGACGCTTAGCGATTGAAAAAGATGGCACGCTCGGTTTTTATACTATCTAATGAACTTGCGTTGTCTAGCCTGAGTCCAGATTTCATAGTCAACTTAATTATCGAGATCCATAATATACACATCACCAAAATGAGCTCTCTGAGTCTTAAAAGTAACCCGCTTATGCGGCAACGCAGATACAACGCTGTCTTGGCGTTTTTTAAACCGACTTCAAAAAAAAAGGAGGAGGTTTCTCAATTCGACCGTATATTTTTTTTTTTTTTTTTTTATGTGTGTTCGCGGATAACTTCGTTGTTTATGAACCGATTTTGATGATTTTTTTTTTGTTGGAAAGGAGATATTCCAGCGGTGGTACCATGATAAGGAAACCAGGATCTGATGATGGCATCCCAGAGAAATCGAGGGGAACCTTCGAAAATTGTAGGGGCGACTAGTGCGTTTGTAATTTTTTTAATTAACTATTTTAAAGCACTACTATTTTATGAAGGTCTGGAGTCGATCTGATGATGGAGCCGAAAGACAGTCGAAGGAACTCCTCAACGATTTACAGCAATTACCTGGTGTTTGGGCTTGGTTAATTTGTATTGATGAGATCTTTACACCTAGATGGGTTGTAACTGTCATTAGGGTCTGATAATGAAGACGTAGGACAGTCAAGGGAACTCCTCAACGATTTACAGCAATTACCTGGTGTTTGGGCTTGATTAATTTGTATTGATGAGAACTTTACACCTAGATGGGTTGTGACTGTCATTAGGGGTCTGGTGATGAAGACGTAGGACAGTCAAGGGAACTCCTCAACGTTTTACAGTAGCTACCTTGTGTTTGGGCTTGATTAATTTGTATTGATGAGAACTTTACACCTAGATGGGTTGTGACTGTCATTAGGGGTCTGATGATGAAGACGTAGGACAGTCAAGGGAACTCCTCAACGTTTTACAGTAGCTACCTTGTGTTTGGACTTATTTCATTTCTATTGATGAGAACTTTGCACCCATATCGTTTATAAGTGCCATTACAGGTCTGATGATGGAGACCATAGACAGTCGAGGGAATTCTTCAACGATTTACAGCAGTTACCTTTTGTTGGGCTTACTCCATACGGTTCAATATGCCAAAATGTTCATTGCTATGGCGCCACTAAAAATCGTAAAATAAAATTATTTTTATAAAAAAAAACAAACCGACTTCAAAAAAAACCTGATGCACTAAAAAGCCTGAAATAATATTTCTATTACCAACTCTGCCTACCCCTTCGGGAAAACCAGACGTGATGGTGTGTTATCGAGTATTTGAAGTTGGTGCCAATCTTGGTATGCCAAGTCTACCTACTATAAAAGTAAGAAGATAGATTGGCACCGACCGCAAATACTCGATAACACACCATCACGTCTGGTTTTCCCGAAGGGGTAGGCAGAGTTGGTAATAGAAATATTATTTCAGGCTTTTTAGTGCATCAGGTTTTTTTGAAGTCGGTTTGTTTTTTTCTAGTGTTGTGTTTCTTCTGAATTACAAGTTTACAAGAATTACAAGTTCTTAAAAAAATATGTTCTATACATAACATATAAGATAACATATACGTCACGATTTTTATCCCCATTCAGGAGTAGTCAGAGGCTGGAGTGACCATACACCACCACATTGTGGAGGTATTAAGCCAACTCAAAGCCCACGTTTCGCCAGATACAAAAGAAGGTATCTGTTATTTAATTTTAAGAAATCTTTACTAAATTGCTTTATATTAATTGGTGGTGTATCTCTAGGTCTGGCCTCTAGTCTTTGCAACACTGCTAATCACCGGTCCAGCACTCTGGATGGTGATAGCAGCCCCATCGCTTTGGCAACGACGCAAGTGCGACCAACTCGGTCTGTTCAGTAACTGTTGCTGGTTCACAACTACGCTCTTTTTGAGGCAATGTAAGTGGCGAGCCAATGGATACGTCTCTTTGCGTAATACTTTTCACAGAGTACATTTTAATACACTGAGAAAGAGGTATCACTCAAGCAAGCAAGCGTACAGCGCTCCCCTGGGCTCGAAGTCGCTTAGCCGTTGCCTTTAAGCTGCTATAGTAATCGACCCTCTGATTGGTCAGCCGACCAGCTGATCGGCCTCTGATTGGTCGGTCCGAATCAACCAACCAATCAGAGGATCGATCACTATAGCAAAACGCCACAGTGGCGACACAATGGCTTATCAACTTAGAGCCCTGGGGGCTTACCACGACCTCTTATCGCGATTCAATTACAGGAACGTTTTAACGTTTCAGCGGCTTTTTGTGCAATGACGTACCTTATTGTCATGACAATAAGAAACGTCATTGCACAAAAAGTCGCTGAAACGTTAAAACAATACTGCTATAAGAGGTGGTGGTAGGGCCTCTGGTATTTCGTAAATGCGTCAAACGGTCGTAAAAATGCTCTGAATAGATATCTCAAAAAATCAATAAAGGTATAATTCTTCCAGCATCCAGTAAAGAGCCGTCCAGTACGCATAAAGCTCGATTAGTCTCAGTACTGATCTCTCTAGGAGCTACCTACGTCATAGGCGACATGTACTCAGCTAATCTGACCAGTCTACTGGCAAGGCCGGCAAGGGAGAAGCCTATAGGGACTCTACAAGCTTTGGAAGAGGCGATGAGAGACCATGGGTATGAGTTGGTGGTTGAAAGTCATAGTTCCTCATTGGCAATATTGGAAGTGAGTAACGTCTTTTCATGGCAAGTAATATCGAAAATATAATTCGAGTTCAATTTCGGCCGCGCACCGGAAAGCGTAGCGTGGGTAGGCCTCCCACAAGGTGGACCGACGACCTGGTGAAGGTCGCGGGAATCCGCTGGATGCGGGCAGCGCAAGACCGGTCATTGTGGCGAACCTTGGGGGAGGCCTATGTCCAGCAGCGGACGTCTTTCGGATGAGATGGCGATGATGATGATGAATCCTTCAGAATTTGAATTCGGGACGTGATTTCGTTATTCATATTTCATTTCAGTCAGGTTTTGTGGTGCCAGATGAGGGTAGCTCTCTTTCTCCCAATTTCATTAGATTACGAGATTGGCTAAGAAGAAGACTAAAATAGATAATTTAAAAAAATTAAAAACACGACTGCCCTGCCAAAAACGAACTAAAAAGGATAAAACAAGTGCAGTGTCATTGCAGTCGGGGGACCGCTCTGTGGAACATATTTAATTTAAGAGGTCCCACGACTGCAATGACACTGCACTTGTTTTATCCTTTTTAGTTCGTGTTTGGCAAGGCAGTCGTATTTAATATTTTTTTTAATTTTTTTTTTTTTACTTTATGCATTTTAGTGACAGCAGCCAAAAATGAAATGTTTGACATGTACACCCTACCTATGTTAAATTATGCCAATAAATTATATATTTTTGAAATGAGCACATCAAGGCCTTCAATTTGATACCCATATAGTAATATTGAAAAAAAAAAAAATTTTTCTCATTTAAATTTTTAGCCATAATGCCGCCATATTGATTTTTTTCAAAAATAATATACCCAGTGTTACCCGGAATGATGTAAGGATTCTAACGATACCCCATACATCCAATTCGGTTCAGGCATTTATAAGTTACGGTGGAATAAAGAATCTCACATACATACATACATGAACACCCTACCCTACCCTACCCTAACCTACCCTACACTCCTTTTTTTTGGGCAGTCGTGTAAATAAAATTGTATTGACGTGATCGTAGTTTCTAACGTGTATATTTCTAAACGAGGTATTTTATATGACTAATATTAAGCCGTTACCGGAGCCTATAGATGCTTGCAATACCAAAGGCATCACTCGCACGTTGGCGACCTGAGGCTGGAACAGAGGGACGGGACCGATCTTCTATGAGAGGGTTGTACTACCCATGGTGGTGGTGTTCTTCAGTATATTATGTTCTATGAAAACTGTTATATTTCTAACTACGTAATAATAATAATAATATCCTGGGACATTTTTTACACACGGCTACCTGATCCCAAACTAAGCAGAACCTGTACTATGGAAATCAAATAACTGATATACTATATAAACTACTTTTTTATTTGTAAATACATAGTTAATATACATATACACCCAGGCTCGGGACATACAGACATGTTCATGCACACAAATGCATGTCCCGGGTAGGAATCGAACCTACGACCTGCAGCATGAAAGGCGCCATCACGCCAACCACGCCAACGGGCCCGTCAATGATAATGATGTCTGTAACTGCCTAAAATGTGTACATCATAATGATTTCATGTATATTATAGAACGGGACAGGCGTATACGGGCGTCTAGCTCGACTCATGCGCAGGCAGAGAGTGCAGCGTGTGCGCAACGTCGAAGTCGGCGTGAGATTAGTGCTGTCACATAGGAGAGTGGCAGTGCTCGGTGGAAGAGAGACACTGTACTATGATACAGAGAGATTTGGTATGTGATCTCTACATACTCTACCTAGTCTCTACCTAGTCTAGACTCTATCTAGTCAAAAGATGAATTCCGCACATGACGGTTGCTATCATGAGGTCTGTTTAAAACAGATTTGTCTCTATGTTCTAGGATCGCACAATTTTCATCTAAGTGAGAAACTCTACACCAGATACTCGGCGATTGCTTTGCAAATAGGATGCCCTTACCTTGAGACATTTAATGATGTGTGAGTATTAACACAAATTAGTAGGCTGAAGTGGCAGTGAACGGGTACATAGCTCGAACAACTGATGGCCGATGAGGCAGAAAGGTTCTTGAGTGGCGACCACGTACCGCAAGACGCAGCGTGGGTAGGCCCCCCACAACGTGGACCGACCTAGTTAAGGTCGCGGGAAACCGCTAGTTGCAAGCAGCTAATGACCGGTCGTTGTGAAAAAGCTTGGAGGAGGCCTATGTCGAACAGTGGACGTCTTTTAGCTGACATGTTGATGATGATGATTAACACAATGTAAACCATGAACCATGTGAACTAAACTGCGTTCCGTCTGCAACGCACGCGCCGACTGTCATTTGTTTTAAGAAGAAGAAATCGGGAAAATCCATGTGACCTGCGCACTGACAAATTGATGCGTGGTTTTATGGTGCTACGACATTCTCGTTATATAACATTTTAAAACATCAGTGTAGAAGTATATAAGGATATAAATAGGGTTGCGTTTATAACAAGCATGTTGTTGTACGCACGTAACATGGAAATTGATGTGTAAGGTTAGTCTATGTCTTTTTTCAGAGCCTACACTATCTACGTTTCACATTTCATTAAAATCGATTCAGTAGTTATGGAGATATGTATACAAACATTCGCGCACACACACACACTTTCGCATTTATAATATTAGTAGGATTTTAACTGCAGTGTTAGGAACATCATTATTATATGGTAACTGGTTACTGATAAGTGACAATATTTTGGTTTGATCAAGGGTCATGACTCTCTTCGAAGCCGGTATCTTAGCGAAAATGACAACGGACGAGTACAAGAACCTTCCAGAACAGTCCAGAAGATCGGATCCAGTCACTGAGAGCGACAGACAGAGCAGTGACGTCACTACTGGGGACTCCACTGCTACGTCACAGGTACGCACTCACCACATCATAAGGGGTATCACACCATCAGTAATAACACGAAAATCGCACGGCTTGTGATTTATTTAAATCGTTAAGATCGTGATACGGATTGCTAATGTAATACCCCCCAATGTATTTTCCTTTACAGACACAATCAGAGTCTACTAAAGGTTTGGAACCTGTGTCCCTAAGGATGTTAAGGGGTGCTTTCTGCTTGCTGGGTATTGGTCATCTTCTAGCAGGTAAATGTGAATGTACGTAATATCGTTAGTATTCGTCTATTCGACGACCGCTTGGTGCAGTCATTCGAGCGTAGACTGCTCGGCTCACTGCATCGGGTGGTTGCGGGTTCGATTCCCGCCAGAGGTAATATTCGGAAACGGCCTTTTTGTAATTTTCCCCCGTCGGGCTGACACTGGGATCGCTCCCAGTCTATTGTACCAATAGTACAAGCGTTGCTTAGTTTAGGACCTAGCGCCAAGCGGTCCAAACTATCATCGGTGACAAATGGGTTTTAGTACACCGCTGCCTACCTATTTGGGGCATACAGGCGTGATGGTATTCATTTTGTTTTGAAGCTATAGCTCTAACAGTGGAAATCCAACTGCATCGTCGGGCGAGAAGCTGCCAGCAGTCGTGCCACGAGGAACATAGAAGGAACAACATCGAAGTGTGCAGTAGTGCCGTGGAGTTCCTGAATCGAGGATATAGAAGAACTATTAGGATACTCTATGATTGCTTCGATAGAGCTCTGGGGCCAGTGCCGTAGAGCCGATTGCTCGGGCGCGCTGCTCGGTACATTTAGACGCGTCTTATAAAAATTATGTATGTGTGCACTAACCATTAACTGTATTTACATATAAATTACTACGTTACTTCGTTTTGGATAAACTGACCACTAGAACTCACAAACAGCGGAATAAAAGTAGTTCGCAGATAAATTGTTTACATTTTGTTGTTTAATACTTCGTAGGTAGGTAGGTATAGTTCGCGACAGGTCGAGATGACATTCGGGTTATGAGCTTTTTGCAGAATAAAATCCGAATCAAAATTAACAAGACCCGATAAACAAAATCGGCCACAAAATTATAAATTAAATGATTCTGTTGCGTTGCGGGTCCTGGTAATTTTGATACGGATTTTATTCTGCAAAAAGCTCATAACCCGAATGCCATCTCGACCTGTCGCGAACTATAGGTAGGTATTCAATTATCCTGTGTATAACGGTAAAAAAGTGGCTAGTCCGCTAGACTAATACGATTGAAGTCAGCACTAGACTGGGCGCCAGTAACCGGACAGGCCGGGTTACTGGACTATCGCGTCACTGGCATCGTGTAACCCAAAGCTTTGCATTGTGCTAAATAAAAGGGTGTACTTGGTCATGCAGTGTGGGGTGAAAGTACCAGTTGTTGTCTGACTTACGTTTTAATATTCATGTTGATTGGTCGGAAGAGGGCGCCCAAGGAGAACTTTTCACGACCAGATTAATGGTCTCTTCCAGAAAGGTCAAGTCCGTAGCACCCTCAACCGACGGCAGTGCATGAGAAGATGTATGAATGTGGATGAAGCAAAAGAGGTGTGTCAAAATCGTAGTATGTGGCAATCTATAGTCTCTGCCTACCCCCTTGGGATACAGGCGTGAGTATATGTATGTATGTATGTATGTTGATTGGTGTAAAGGATGTGACAGTCAGGATCGTTTTGACAGGAGATAGAAACGCCAATAGAGGCTATGGCGCGTACTATCCACTTGCTCAGCAATGGGTACACGAATTAAATTTTAATAAAGCAATGTTTCTCCTGTCCGACGATAGCTAAAAACATTTAACTCTCTCTCTGTCTGTCATCAATATAAGTGATATTAATAATTATACACATTCTTTACTTGTAGGCCTTTTAAAACAATGTAATATATAGACCCATTTTTTTATAGCACAGGTGGCAAAGAAGTTGATATTTAACCAGATGACATTCAGGTTTCTTACATTTCTTTTAAGACACTTTTCCATAAGTACTGTTTGAAGAAACGGCCATTTCATTACAAATTTAAATTTAATCCTAATTGTCTTCGTTACGATAATTAACTTAATTAGTTTTATTTTAAATTAACTTACTGAGATGTCTTTTTAATTAAAATACTATTACACGTTTTTAAGTTAAGCTCGTTTAGGACATAATGGTAAGTACTTAATTAAAAATAAATATTTAAAAATCTACAAATTGTCTTAAAAACTTTATTACTTTATAAGATAGATTAAGGGAAGATTGACATAAAAGGTGTTCACTGAATGCATAAAACACTTTTCTGCAAAGCCAATAATAATAATATAAATAAAAATAACTATTCAGAACACTAGTGTTCCTACCCCACTCATATACCTGCAGCATTTACATGCGGCTTTGTCAAATCCCCAAAAAACGCGGATGCAACATAAAAAAAACTTACGGTAAAACATTTTTATGCACAAAAAGGCACCGATGTAGCACAAAAGAGGTTTTTTTTCTATGACAACACTGTTTTTAGTCAAAAACAATGGCCGAAGTTACCGTGAAATCCCATGTTTTTTTATGTGACTAAGGTGGCAAACAAGCGTACGGCCCGCCTGATGTTAAGCAGTTACCGTAGCCTTTAGAACCTGCAATACCAAAGGCAACGCTCGCACAACCGGACCTGAATGTGAGTGGGACAGAGGGAGAGAAAGAGGGGGGTTGGGCTTCCGGCTACTACTTACAGCTACTTTACGCCGATCTTCTGTGAGAGGGTGGTACTACCCCGGTCGAGCCAGCATATATATGAGCTGCAGTGAATTCGCTACAGCTTGGATCTACCACCAATAAACACATACAACATACCTAAGCTAACTTTGCAATATCCCTATTTATAATCGTAAAGACCAAACCATATAGGGCGATGTCGCTAATTGCCGTTGAGCTAGCTTAGCAACTATATCTGATAACGATCAATAGACTAATCTGTGGTATTTGCACCGACACCTGCTTTAATGCCATCTGGCAATACATACCAATAACTGGAATTCGCTAACAGTAGGCAAAAGACTAAAAATGTTGCCAGTTGCCGCAGAATTTCGCGAGTGGAATGCTGTTTCCCTTATTAAAGTACCTATAGAACAAGAATAAAAACAATTTAAGTCAATGAGCACAACTATAATTACTAAAATAAAAATAAAATGATCTCGTGTATGCAATTTCTTCGCAAAGTAATAGAATAAAGTTCCCCAACAGCATTATACGAAGTATTTTTTTACCAGTTATTTTGCCTTCGGCAGAATATCGTTGATCTACTATAAGTAAATATGAATAAAAGTGCCCTAACCCTATATAAAGATAACTCTGTATTTCAGATAGTATTTTATGTGCATATTTGCAACGAAATAAGTAGTGAATTAGTTGAAATTACCGGCATAATGTTTGTGCGGAGGGCGCGGGACGAAATCGGAATATATCGGGGCGAGTGCAGCTGCCAACCGTAGTTAGCTCCGAACTTGCCCATGGATGAGCTTTTGCCGCAATACACAAGCAACAAGCGGTAAAAAACAACTTATACTTACGTAAAATTCATAAATAAATTTCGCCATACAAAGACACCTACTGTATGGCCCCAAACTAAGCAAAGCTTGAATTATAGGTACCGTATAATGGACTGGGGACAATTCCGGTGACACCCAGACCAGCTAGGCTATTCTATAACGTCATACTCACTTCGCACGCGTGAATTTTCTAGTGAAATGTCAAATTTCAATACTTTTTTTTTATAGGACTCAGGTGGCAAAAAAGCTTACGGCCCGCCTGATGTTAAGCAGTTACCGTAGCCTATAGATGCTTACAATACCAAAGGCATTGCTCGCACATTGCCGACCTGAAGGGGAGTGGGATGGAGGGAGGGGGAGGGGGGATGGGCTTTCCCATGGCTTTGGCCTTTTTCATTTGACATATCACCTGCAAATTCACGCGTGCGAAGTGAGTTTGTCGTTACAGAATAGCCTAGTAGGACAAATTAAATTACTCACTTCACTATCAAGCGAAATGAATCTTCGTCTGTCTTTATACGAATTTTATATATATGGGGGCGTCCATAAATTACGTGAGGCATTTATGGGGTGGGAGGGGGTCGAACAAAATCTCATCAAATCTCACGTTGGGGAGAGGGGGGGTCTCGGCAAATCTCACGTATTTTTTTTTACTGCGAGAAACAGTGCGAGAAACAGTTTTTAACTAAACTTAACTTATTTTTGTTAAATTAAGTAAATCATGTTTCTCCTCTAGAATAATGCTTTTGAAAAATCTCACTTGAGATTAGAGGGGGAGGGAGGGGGTTGAGCTAAATCTCACTAAATCTCACCGAGGGGAGAGGGGGGGTCGAAAAATCACAAAAATCACCTCACGTAATTTATGGACGCCCCCTATCTCACGATTTTTTACAGAATATGGATTTCTGTTTCCGCAACAACAACAAATAAAATAAAATTTAAAATTAAAGCAGGTGCCCATACAAGAAACTTGACATTTTTGGCGATTATATTCTACGGTGGTACGGAACCCTTTATGTGCGACTCCGATATATTTAGTAGAAGACAAATGCTGATTAGACTCTGCACCTCTCATTGCTTAACCCTGAAGGTAACATCTGTACTGTACACGAAGGGCCAAATGTTTGGGTATTTAAAGTTTAATAGGGACCGAATGCCGAGAATGTTCGTAGGTGAGCGCGTATCAGCAACTAATTACTAATACATACAATGTTTATATATGTAAAATGTAAATGTAACGTCACGACTTTTATCCCCATTCGGGGGTAGTCAGAGGCTTGAGTGGCCATACACCACCACATTGTGGAGGTATTAACCAACTCAAAGCCCACGTTTCACCAGATAGTCAGAACCCAACGTGACAGGTGGTGAACCTTGTCGCCGTGTATACAGGAACTGACTATTACCTAATCCCGAGGGATAGGTAGGTTTCCTCACGATGTTTTCCCTCACCGTCAGCGAACTGTAAATTACGCACATAGATGAAAATTCATCCATTGGTGCTTGCCCCACCGGGGATCAAACCTGGGACCTTCTGATTGCTAGCCCAACCTGTTCACCCCTAGGCTACAGTCGCTATATATATGTACACAAACTTAATGTCGTTACGACATGTCTGAGTAGTATAGATCAGAATCTATAAGCCTGTTTCAGAGAACTGTAGCTTATGAACGTAATTCGCAGGAATTTGCTACATTAGCAGGCTAAGTATTAATATTTAGAAGGTACTTAGCTGATGAATGCTCCTCACAAGGTGAACCTATTGCCATCATACCGGGAACATTTATCCTTAAGGGTGCGTTTCCACTGACGCGGAGCTGGGTGGAGTGGAGAGGAGCGGACCGTGAATTGTTCAATCACAGTGCTGGATGTCTGATGATTGATGATGAGATTTCAAGCACTGTAATTGGCCAATTCATGGTCCGCTTCTCTGCACTCCGTCCAGCTCCGCGTCAGTGGAAACGCACCCTAATGGGAGACGGATTTGGGCAACAGCCTACCATGCTGGCTTATTGTGGGTTCCCGAAATCTTTAGTGGTAGAACCAAGCTGTGGCGAATTGACTGCAGCTCATATACCTATATGCTGGCTCGACCGGAGTAGTACCACCCCCTCACAGAAGATCGGCGTAAAATAGCTGCGTTTCGCACGATGAGTTAGAGAGCCGGAAACCCAACCCCTCACAAGTCCTCCCGCTGTCCCATTCCTCTTCAGTTCAACAACGTGCGAGCGATGCCTTTGGTATTACAAGCATCTATAGGCTACGGTAGCTGCTCAACGTGCAGATTTTCTCACATAATTTTCCTGGTATTATCAAGGTAAAACATTTCTAGTCATGTTTAAATTTTAAATATCAATTACGAAAATAATTAAACAATGTAACATTCGTCATAATCGTAAAGCTGGCAACATAAAACCGTAGTAAACACATCTATTGTCTGACTTGTCAAATGAAAATTTTAAATGGCGGCTCGCGGGATTTAATAACAATTAATTAATTAATCTTTGAGAGTATTGCTGAAACCTGAAACACTGAGATGAGACAAAGGATAGTTGGCTAATGAATGAAATCTGATTTAAGGTAAATTAATACCCTATTCAATGCTGGGGTATGGTCAAGTTGTAGCGACAAGTGGCAAGTGAATATATGTGACTTAATTATTATACAGGGTGAAATCGAAATCGTGGGCAATATTTTAAACGGTGATTCTACACATGATTCAGAATATTTATGGAATATTAATCAACAAATCAATTGATAAAAATGTATTACCCAGGTAAGAAGGTATAACAGTTAAATGGTTTGCTTATTTGCTTACCCGAGCAATATTTTTTTATCAATAGATATTTTTACTTGTTTTCCCAAAATATTCTGAATCGTGTTGAGTCATATTTTAAAATATTGCCCACGATTTCGATTACACCCTGTACAGAATGGTATCCACCATAGCAATCATTTTACATCCGAAACAACAAGTAGAACAAATAACCATTTGAATTTCCATTTCTAGACTATAGGAGAATTATTTTCAAGCAAACAAAGGAAAACAAGTGTACGGCGTACCTGGTGTAAGCAGTTACCGTAACCTATAGATGCTCGCAATACCAAAGGCATCCCTTGCACTTTGCTGACCTTAAGGAGTAGGACAGAGGGAAGGGGGTTGGGCGCCGATCTTCAGTGAGAGGGTGGTACTACCCCGAGCCAGCCCGTATGAGCTGCCTTCAATTAACTACAGGTTGATACTACCACCAATAAGAAACTACACAAACACAAAGAATGTCAATACATCGTAAAATGAATAATAGTAAATCTGTAAATAACAGTAGACTCGGTACACAAATAATGAGATTAGATCGCAATCCGGTTATCCCGAACAAAGTTTACGCGGAACCCATCCAATAAACTAAATAAGGCACGATGTATCTGCTGCTATTATACCCTCACTACTTTTAGGTTAAGAAAAAGGGACACCAAACTTGAGTAGTCGGGGAAACCGCACAAAATGTAATGTTTCTGGTAATAGGAATAAGAATTAGCTAAACTTTAAGATATCTTTGTTGTTTGTAGACTGTAGCCTAGGGGTGAACAGGTTGGGCTAGAAATCAGAAGGTCCCAGGTTCGATCCCCGGTGGGGCATGCACCAATGGATGAATTTTCATCTATGTGCATAATTTACAGTTCGCGGACGGTGAGGGAAAACATCGTGAGGAAACCTACCTATCCCTCGGGATTAGGTAATAGTCAGTTCCTATATCCACGGCGACAAGGTTCACCACCTGGCACGTTGGGTTCTGACTATCTGGTGAAACGTGGGCTTTGAGTTGGTTAATACATCCACAATGTGGTGGTGTATGTCCACTCAAGCCTCTGACTACCCACGAATGGGGATAAAAGTCGTGAAGTTACATTCATTTTTTTTGTAGACTGATTCAGAAATTTCTACAATCAAAAATTGTGTCGAAAATCAAGGACACTGAGGGAAAAAAATATCACCGTTGTATTAAAAATTTTAAGACCGCTTGCCACAGTGGTTTGAGCTTTGGCCGCTCAGCTCACTGCATCGGATGATCGCGGGTTCGATATCCGCCAGAGGCAAATTTCGGAAACAGCCTTTTCGTAGGTACCTAAGTCACATAAAAAAATCCTATATTTTTTTTTTTTTTTTTTATAGGACTGCGGTGGCAAAAAAGCGTACGGCCCGCCTGAAGTTAAGCAGTTACCGTAGCCTATAGATGCTTACAATACCAAAGGTATTGCTCGCACATTGCCGACCTGAAGGGGAGTGGGATGGAGTGAGGGGGAGGGGGGGTGGGCTTACGGCTCTCTCACTCATCGTACGAAACGCAGCTGTAATAGCTGCTTTACGCCGATCTTCTGTGAGAGGGTGGTACTACCCCGGTCGAGCCAGCCCGTTTATGAGCTGCAGTCAATTGGCTACAGCTTGGCTCTACCACCTTCAAAAACAAATAATAATATGATAATGATAATATTAATATCCTAGGACATTCTTTTACACACGGCTACCTGATCCCAAACTAAGCAGAGCTTGTACTATGGAAACCAGATATCTGATATTACTACATACACTACTTTTTGTTTGTAAATAAATACTAACCCCCTTATTCATAGAAAGTTATAATCGACCTGCAGTGGAGTTACAAATCACATTTGTTCCTAAAAATGCCTTTCATAACCATTTCAAACTGGGCAAAATCTCTATGAATAAGGGGGTTAATATATATAATCACACACAGACACAACAAAAAAACACAAACAAACAAAGATAAACGCAGCACAGTCAAAGAAAAAAGCCAGAAACGTAACTATAACCATGGAACAATTACTAAGGGGACTGGCCCTAAGCAAGTCGGCCGAGTGGTCGGCCTAGTACTAACATCGACATAAAACGAAGCGATTAGTTCAAATATTTACCGGTAAATAGTAAAATGAAAATGAAAAAACAATGACCACGTTTTGTTTCATACAAATATCTAATAAGGGCACCTCTTTCTTTAGTCTTTACTCTGTGACTATTACACAACACACTCAAAACCAAACTTACACTCCGTGCTCATAATCATAAAATTCATATCAATTCGTCGCAAAACAATTAATCTCACGTGGGGCACATACTCAGACGAATTAATTATACGTCGACTTTGTAGTTGCGACTGGGTACTGAAACACATTAATTATTTGCTACAGTGACGTTAATAACGAGCACGAATTCACTAGTGTTCTTAGGGTTAGTGACAAATCTAGCGAAAATTTAAATAATAAATAAATATCCTGAGACATTCTTTTACACACGGCTACCTGATCCCAAACTAAGCAGAGCTTGTACCATGGAAACCAGATAACTGATATTACTTCATATAGTAGGTACTTTTTGTTTGTAAATACATACTTAATATACATAATTACACCCCAGACTCGGGACATGCAGACATGTTCATGCACATAAATGCATGCCCCGGGTAGGAATCGAAGCTACGACCTGCAGCGTAGCGTAGCGTAGCGCGCATAGCGCGCGCGTAGCGTAGGCGAAATCTAAACCAACCACGCCAACGGGCCCGTCGAATGTCGCGGCAAAGTTTCGTGAACGGGGTTCCGTTCTATCATGTCAAGAGAGCGAACCATGGAGGACATATGGAAAGGAGACGGTCTAAGCACCTGGGCCCTATGACTCAACTAGGCCCCTGACGTCATCACAGTAGGCGTGGCTTAAGTGTGCTGTCGGCGTTCGTCCTGTGCACACGTCTTGCCAACGTTCGCATCCCAAATATAATTCTACTCTACACTAGATGGCGCAACTTTGTACGTCTCTTTACCATCCTACATTTTGTGACATCTAGTGTGAAAAAGTTAAACTACGTACTAGCATCGACATAGAACGAAGCGAGTAGTTTTGCTACTGACCGGTAGATAGAAAATAGAAAACTAGGCGTTATCTAACACCCCTTCACCCGCGCAAATTGTCAAGCGTTGTTTCATAGGGAAATCTAATAGGAACACCTCCTCTATGTATTTACTTCGTGGAGCAACCAATATAGCGAAAGAATCGCGCTATAAATTCTGCAAGATGATTTTGGTGTTGTTTCATTTTCTTGGTATATGTGCTTGCATTAATAACTTCATACGATATCGATTGAGTGGAATTCTGCTAGCGCAATTCTACCCCGACTTTTTCGCTACATTGGTCTGTAATCCTAGCCTCAGATCAAATAAAAAGGACAAGATAGAACGTTGCGAACGAAGTGAGGCCGGTTAAAACTACGCCTTGTACATACACACTTACACACATGGACGTACAATAAAACTACGCCTTGCCTTATTCGCGGCACGTCGCACGCAGATTTATAAAACTGACTTCACTTCGTTATTCGCAACGTTCTATCTTGTCTTTTTTACTTGATCTGAGCCCTAAGCGGTATGATTTCGTTACTTGCTTCGCATTGTCTTGTTATGTTCAAAATTTATATTTACCTTAACAATTGTATCTAGCGTGATTAATAAATATAACAATACAATCATAGTTAAACCGTTGAGTCCATTTATTTTCCATTTACATGAGAACACGATAAATTTACCTCAGACGTCGGCGATACATTTAAATTATGACACAATGTATAAACCAAATGGAATTATTAATATTATATTGAAATATCAAGTGGAGAAGAATATACAAATAACTTTTGACCCTTACTGCATAATTTCCTCACATGACTTGGCACTAGAATCTGCAGAAGTCACCCCTAAAGAGGGACTACGCAAGTAATTGCACCGCCACGGCTCGGGGCTGCCCCTCCGACATTTAGCTGCAGGAATGTTTAATCTGTGCTCTAAAGATTTTTTGTGCAATGCTCAGAATGTTTGAAATGAAGATGGGACAGCGAACAAACAAAATCTTCGAATATAGAAGACAAATGAAAAGATTTTTAAATTCGAAAATAGAATATGAAAAGAGAAAGAAAAGAAAGTAATAGTTACCAATCTTTTGACTCGATTTTTTGACGGGAAATGGAAAAGTGATAATGTAATTTTTATTTTTATTTCCAAAACTTGTGTTTCTTTGGATTATAGTGTAATGTTGGTGGAATATTAACCGTTATTATGTTCATAAATGTGCGTGAGCATGGGCAATTGGACCAAAAGTGGTGAAACACGATTTTCGGATTCCCCAAGAAGTTTGGTAATTTGTCAGTAATATATCCGCCACTTTATTAATAGGGCCTAGGGGGTTATTTTAGGCCCAGCCAAAGGCCTACCTGTGCTTGACACATTCAAAAAACTTGAAAATATAATATTTTACTTGACACTGGCTATATGCGAAAAGCGAAGCCAAATCAAAGAAAATAAAACCTTTGACTCGTCGCGAAAATTATATTATTAGATTATTATTATACTAATAAAATAATATGTTATAATTATCACATCTATGAGGGAAAACGTATGACGAGGCAGTATGGTCGTAGTGACTTTAGCCTGCTCCCACAAGCGAGCGAAAAAATAAATAAATTAGATTATTAGTCTGTATAAAAAAAATACCGCTACATTTTCATAATCGCGACCAACTCGTGAAGTTCGATTCGTCTCGAAGATTAATTGTTCAAATCGCTCCCCATTGTCCGCGCCACTGTTGACGCTTTGGGACCCTTTTATGAAATCCGTGGACCATTGTTTTGGCCGGATTTATAAAAAAAAGTTTTAAAAAGTTCTTGCACAACGACAACGTTAAACCGGCGCTTTAAAAACTGAACCCCGCTTTTATTATTCGAACATAAAAGTCTTTGATTCCAGAATTTCTATTTTCACAACCGCAAATATAAGATGGTAATGGCAATAACGAGGTCACTTTTTGTTTTTTGTCGGTCATTTAAAACTTTCATTAGTGAATTCGCACGAGCTTAAAATTTTTCAATTTATTTTTCTTGGTGTTTAAATGCATGTGGATTTTATGGTACTACAGTTATGTTTGTAATACCTACTAAGGTGCATATAGGTACATAAAAATATATTAAGAATCCATGGAAGTAATAAAATCAATAAAAAATAAGAGAATATTATCATGTAAATCAATACGCGAAAAAAAAATGTCCTACCTATTTTTGAAAATAATTAGCCCCGACGAGATGCGTCGGGTCGAAATGCTCCTGACCCTTTCATATCGACACCAAGCCAATTATAAGCTCGCTCAACCAGGGTAGTACTACCCGCTCACAGAAGATTGGCGTAAAGTAGATATTACAGCTGCGTTTAGTACGATGAGAGAGAGAACCGGAAGTCTACACCCCCCCCCATACCCCCTTCCGCGTCTCTCTGTCCCACTCCCCTTCGGGTCAGCCACTTGTGAGCGATGCCTTTGGTCTTGCAAGCCTCTATAGGCTACAGTAACTGCTTAACAACAGGCGGGCCGTACGCTTGTTTGCCATCTTAGTAACATAAAAAAACTTTTTAACACCGTATGCTATGAAGTACGGAATGAAAAGCACAATTTTTCTCACTGACTGTCACTCTGACCAGCCTAATAGGGTTATTACACCTTCCTAAATTTAGTCACTAAATTTAGGAAGCTCTTTACTATTCTGTAACGACAAACCACAGAGTAAAGACTAAAGAAAGAGGTGCCCTTATTAGATATAGCTTTCCCCCGCGACTTCGTCCGCGTAGAATTAAAAAAAAAAAACGGATCTCTGATCCCAGATCCCGGATCCCGTATCTCGGATCCCGTTTCCCGATTTTACCGGATCCTGGATCCCGTATGCCGGATCCCGTATTCGGGATATCCCGGATCCCGTATTCCGTGTCCCTTTATCCCGGATCCCGTATCCCAGATCCCGGATCTCGGATTCCGCAGTCCGGATTCCCGATACCGTATCGTATTTGCCAGTTAAAGTCCCTTCAAAATCGGTCCAGCCGTTTCGGAGATTAGCCGGAATCGGTACCGCCATACAAACTTTAACCCCCTATTTTACCCCCTTAGGGTTTAAATTTTCAAAAACGCTGAAGTTTATATTTCTTTCATATAAAAAGAAACCTCCAGACGAATTTCATCATCCTAACTTCAAAAATGACGAACTTCCATATAAACCTTAATCCCCGATATAACGCCCTTTTTTAAATTCGTAATATCTTTTGAATGGAATGTCCGATTTAAATAATTCAAAAAGTAATCAACAGGTATTAAAATAGTCTCAAATACGAAATGATTTATTTGGATAAGGATTCATACTAAGGTATGGATAACATGGTCTGATTTTGGTCGGCATTTCTATCAACTTTTAAAATGTAAAAAAGTAGTTATAGTCACGTAACTACAATAGTTGGGCATATGGTATCGCGAAGTTTTTTGTAGATATTGATATGTTCTTTAATATTGTAGAACATTTTTTTGTTCTATCATCAATAGTTTCCGTAGCGCATGCGATGAAAGGCATCTTACGGCAATTTTTTTTACACCTTGGGTTACATTATTGAAGTTTTAGTAGGGATCCCTAATTTTTTCTAGTAATAAATATAGCCTATGTTACTCAGCAATAATGTAGCATTCTAATGGTAAAAGAATTTTTGAAATCGGTCCAGTAGTTTTTGAGTTTATTCATAACATACAAAAATACAAATCTTTTCTCTTTATAATATTAGTGTAGATGTAGATATGTATGAAAAAACACGGGTTCATTGTTTTTTTCATTTTCATTGTTCTATCTACCGGTAAATAGTTGAACTACTCGCTTCGTTTTATGTCGATGTTAGTACTAGGCCGCCCACTCGGCCGAGTTGCTTAGGGCCAGTCCCCTTAGTAATTGGTCCATGCGACAAACTCACTTCGCACGCGTGAATTTTCTAGTGAAATGTCAAATTTCAAAACAAAATTTGACATTACACCTGCAAATTCACGCGTGCGAAGTGAGTTTGTCGCACGGGTTCGTCGTTACATAATAGCTAGGCTGTCTTTATTTTCACAACAAAACGCAGCTAAATTTCCTTACCGACATCCAAATAATCCCGGTGAATATATTCAGCGTACGCATAAGTTAGCCAATTTGTTATGTTAAAGCCGCCGATCGGCCCGGACCCTCGTCGAACCAACAGATTGAGCCTACGGGAGATGCGATGGATCAAACTAAAAATATACAGCCCTTTTTCAACACGGGACCGGGAACCGTGTGGAGTGGGCGCTCTTGAACTGAATACTAAGTTAAACTGTGAAGTGGGTTTGCTAAGGCGACCCTAGGAGACAGAGATCCATAGGTTTGCAGTGTCTGGGATGTAATCGGGATTTAAAGATGAAAAAAAAGTAAGTTTAAAAACTAAAACCCGACTACTGAAAAATCGCGCTCTAAAAAGTATGAAACAAGAAAATATTCTTATCTGGAGGATAGCCGTGGTCCGTGTAGGTCGTTTAGGGCCAAATGGCATATGAACACGGACCACGGCTATCCTCCAGATAAGAATATTTTCTTGTTTCATACTTTTTAGAGCGCGATTTTTCAGTAGTCGGGTTTTAGTTTTTAAACTTACTTTTTATTTAATTATTTTGGAGTTATAGGTAACAATATATATATTTTTGAAATGTGCTCATCAAGTTCTTTCATTTGATACCCCACACGGTTTCATTAAAAAATGTTTTTTTTTTTAGTTCATGACATTATGTCCTCTAGAGGGCGCCATATGCAATTTTATGTGACGTCACATAGCCTATAACCAGCGCGCCATTAAGCCGCTTCTAACGATACCTCATTTGTCAAATTACGACAAGTCGTTTGGAAGTTAGGTGGGAACAGATGCACATACATACATACATACATACATACATACATACATACATACATACATATATACATACATACATACATACATACATACCGGTCAAAATCATAACCCTCCGCCGTAGTCGGGTAAAAATATATCACCAAGGATGGCACACTGGCAGACGGTCAGCCTGATGGTAAGTGGAAGCCGCCGTCCAGGACATCTGCAACTTAAGGGGAACAGACGCGCGCCGACCTTTGAAGAGCCCCATGTTGTAGTGCAAAAAAGTAAGTTTAAAAACTAAAACCCGACTACTGAAAAATCGCGCTCTAAAAAGTATGAAAAAAGAAAATATTCTCATCTAGAGGATAGCCGTGGTCCGTGTAGGTCCTTTAGGGCCAAATGGCATATGAACACGGACCACGGCTATCCTCTAGATGAGAATATATTCTTGTCTCATACTTTTTACCCGACTACGGAGGCGTTATGATTTTGACCGGTATGTATGTATGTATGTATGTATGTATGTATGTATGTATGTATGTATGTGCATCTGTTCCCACCTAACTTCCAAACTACTTGTCATAATTTGACAAATGAGGTATCGTCAGAAGTGGCTTAATGGCGCGCTGGTTATAGGCTATGTGACGTCACATAAAATTGCATATGGCGCCCTCTAGAGGACATAATGTCATGAACTAAAAAAAAAACATTTTTTTATGAAACCGTGTGGGGTATCAAATGAAAGAGCTTGATGAGCACATTTCAAAAATATATATATTGTTACCTATAACTCCAAAATAATTAAATAAAAAGTAAGTTTAAAAACTAAAACCCGACTACTGAAAAATCGCGCTCTAAAAAGTATGAAACAAGAAAATATTCTCATCTAGAGGATAGCCGTGGTCCGTGTTCATGTGCCATTTGGCCCTAAAAGACCTACACGGACCACGGCTATCCTCTAGATGAGAATATTTTCTTGTTTCATACTTTTTAGAGCGCGATTTTTCAGTAGTCGGGTTTTAGTTTTTAAACTTACTTTTTTAGAGCGCGATTTTTCAGTAGTCGGGTTTTAGTTTTTAAACTTACTTTTTATTTAATTATTTTGGAGTTATAGGTAACAATATATATATTTTTGAAATGTGCTCATCAAGCTCTTTCATTTGATACCCCACACGGTTTCATTAAAAAATGTTTTTTTTTTAGTTCATGACATTATGTCCTCTAGAGGGCGCCATATGCAATTTTATGTGACGTCGCATAGCCTATAACCAGCGCGCCATTAAGCCGCTTCTGACGATACCTCATTTGTCAAATTACGACAAGTAGTTTGGAAGTTAGGTGGGAACAGATGCACATACATACATACATACCGGTCAAAATCATAACCCTCCGCCGTAGTCGGGTAAAAAGACTTCGGGTGGGAGATCATTCTATAGCAGGGTTTCCAACATCCTTTTAAAACCACGGGAATTTTAACCATAGTCCTCTATACCTATAGCCAATAATAGTCTAAAATGCGGATCGATCTACATAATGGTCTATTTTCTTCATACTTCCAGTCTTGAGTACCAATTAGATGTGTCCATATGGCTCGCATGCCTCACCCGAGCACTCATATTATGACATTACGTCTATGCGTTCCGGCGTAAAAAGTGAGTGCTCGCGCGAGGCATGCGCCTGATGAAGACGCCGCCATTGAGTCGGCTTCCAGACTCCAACCCCTGCCAACCTGCCTGGCCTCCCTGTGCCAACTCACCAAAGTTTCTACGCAAGACCAAACTTATGTGGTAAAGTTAAGTTGTAGGCAATTGACTGCAGCTCATATATGGGCTGGCTCTACCTGAGTAGCACCACGCTTTCACCGAAAATTGGCGCTAAGGAGCTATTACATCTATGTTTCGCACGATGAGTGAGCGAGCTGGAAACCCAAACCTCTCTCTCCTGTCACTCTGTCCCACTTCCGGCACGTCGGCAACGTGCTTTAATATTGCAAGCATCTATAGGCTACGGTAACTGCTTAACAGCACGCGGGTCGTACGCTTGTGTGCCACCTTAGTCACATAATAAAGGACTATCGGTAACCTAACATAACATATACGTCACGACTTTTATCCCCAATCGGGGGTAGTCAGAGGCTCGAGCGGCCATACACCACCACATTGTGGAGGTATTAAGCCAACGCAAGGCCCACGTTTCGCCAGATAGTCAGAACCCAACGTGACAGGTGGTGAACCTTGTCGCCGTGTATACAGGAACTGACTATTACTTAATCCCGAGGGATAGGTAGGTTTCCTCACGATGTTTTCCCTCACCGTAAGCGAACTGTAAATTACGCACATAGATAATTCATCTATTGGTGCATGCCGCACCATCCTGTCCGCTTATTATCCCATCACTATCGGCAACCTAAAGATGAGATAATAGTCCTATAATATTTCTAGAAAGCCTAAAAATACTAAAACACAACTTTTTCGTAGCTTCACGTTCAACGTCAGACCTTCGTAGGTACCTATAGAGGAATCCTACTAACAGATCCCTCATACATACTGCCCCGGAGGGATACCTGCCCTGTTTAGTGCGGTCTTGAATTCATCACTTTACTTTCCTCTATTTCGTACTATGAGTATACCTCGCATAAAAATTAGGTTTTAGATAAAACCTAAACATTTTGGATCAGGTTCTTTGTGTGAGATAATGTTAAGTAAATATTGAAGAAGAATTTCTATGATTAGTAAATATAATTTCGATATTGGTAGGTACTTAATAAGTAATAATAAAAATCGCCAGACTTGTACTAACGCTACTAACACTTATGATATGGCTGGGGGCAATCCCAGTGACACCCAGACCAGGGGGCTTACCACGAACTCTTATTGCGATTCAATTACAGGAACGTTTTAACGATTCAGCGTCTTTTTGTGCAATGACGTACCTTATTGTCATGACAATAAGAAACGTCATTGCACAAATGGCCGCTGAAACGTTAAAACAAAACTGCTATAAGAGGTGGTGGTAAGCCCCCAGGGCAAATAACGAAAAGGCCGTTTCTGAAATTTGCTGTGGCGGGACTCGAACCAGCAACCACCCGATGCAGTGAGCCGAGAAGCCTACGCTCGAACCACTACGCCAAAACGATCGTACTTATACTTTTTTGTGGGTACTTATAATAAACAAAAATAATATGTTTTGATAACAATAACATGGCTTCTACCTATCAATATACCGGAAGCCTTCTAAGGTATTGATAAAAATCTAAAAATACACTCTGTTGAGGCCCGCCACATACATACGGAATTCCGTTTCGAAATATCGAATCGGGGATTCCGAACGCAATAAATCCATCCAAATGTATTGACGTATCGCGTTCGAAAACCCCGATTCGATATTTCGAAACAGAATTCCGTTACGGAATTCCGTATGTATGTGGCGGGCCTTATAGGTTTCTCCTTACTCAAGGAAAAACAAAATACAGGAAATACTACGTTTTAGTTTCATGTTTACGTTATAATGTCTCATAGTAAGTAGTTCCAAAAGTGTCCTATTTAAGACACCACTCAAAACAATCTCATGTTGTCACCAATCCTTGTTAAACATAAACTTGAAGTTACCCAAAAATATCCGTCACAAAACTCGAGTTAGGCGAGTCAAATTAATTTGGGAGCGTAAGATGGCCGGTTTAGGTACGTCTTGGGCGACGGGACAGATGTGGGACGAAATTAATCAAGCTCCGAACCGACACATTAACGGAGTTCGGATAGGTTCAACCCTTACACTGGTTGGAGGTAGGAAATTAGCGGAAACTAGACCTCAAGCGAATTTGTCTAGAAATAAAACAGTCTTCAGACAGCCAGTCTGTAGCCAATAACTGCAGCTCATATATAGGCTGGCCCGACCGGGGTAGAACTACCCTCACACAGAAGATCGGCGTACCCTCACACAGATGCACTTCATCGGGTGGTTGCGGGTTCTATTCCCGCCGGAGACAAATTTCTGAAACGGTATTTTTGTAATTTGCTCTGGTCACTAGGTACAGTATACAGTACTCATGGTAATAACAATAATAATATCCTGGGACATTCTTTTACACACGGCTACCTGATCCCAAACTAAGCAGAGCTTGTACTATGGAAACCAGATAACTAATATTACTACATATACCGACTACTTTTTTATTTGTAAATTCATACTTAATATACATATACACCCAGACTCGGGACATACAGACATGTTTATGCACACAAATGCATGTCCCGGGTAGGAATCAAACCTAAGACCTGCAGCGTGGAAGGCCGAATCGTAGCCAACCACGCTAACGGGCCCGTCTATGTACAAGACAACTTAGTTTAGGACCATACAGTTGGTATATAAGTCTGGCGATTTTTTTTTATCAACTGTTTAACTCTTTGTACATCGTTAAAAGTGGCATAATTATTACGAATACAATGGACCATTTAATAGAAACACTCTTTTTGCGAGGATGAGCTCACCACCATTACTCGATTATTTATCCATAACTACGTATAGTACTTTTTTTTTATACTTGTCCTATTTGGTAAGCAAAGATGCGTAACTTTTTTGTCAATGTTTCAATTAGTTTCGTATACAGGGTGGTGACGAAATCATAACAATAATTGAAACCATATACTGGGTATCACATCAATGACGTCAAACGTATATGTTAATATGGATAAGACTCATAAGACTCAGATTTCTACAGATATTGAACGAGTATTTTCTACTTATAAATGGATTTTGGACGTCAAAAGAAATAGATTGAAAATAGAAAATATTGAAAAACTTATGGTTGTAGGATGGATGTACAAATTGTAACCGATGAAGATTAAAAATTGGCTACAACAAATGATTTAATTTGCTCACTTAAACGTTTTTCATTTTAATAATTTTTTTACGAAATGTTTTGACATCTTAGTTCCATTTCCGGTAATTCCGGAAAAATGGCATGTCCATATTATGATCTCATGGCACAAGTACGTAAAATCAATCTACCTACTCCGATCTCTGCTAATTATAGTGCAAATGGATTCTGACTGTGGGTTCAACTTCTAAAAAGAACTTAACATAAAGCCTAAAAACATGATGCAATACACTTTAAACAGTGTTCCTTTGACATGTTGCGTTGAGCTAAAACCCTCGTAGAACATTGTTAATTCATCCAACGCTTATTTCACGGCCCGCCCGTATGTCTTACAAGAGTTAATGCGTGCGGCCCGTGCTTAACAAGAATTGAACAGTGAGTCCAACATGTTTATACCCACCCTGTGTTGGCCCGCTAATTGGTGGCCCTTTAGTAGCAGTGTCCTTCCACAGGGCCACTATATACTTGTTCCTTCGCCCTCTATGTACTTTCTGAAGGACGAATACTGGTACTACGTTGATCTCGGCTAGGTTTTCAATAAGTTCAAAGTCGCATTGCAGTTTAGAAATAGATTGGACGTTATCCAAGCAACGACCTACCTACCTAGCATGATACGATCAGACTGAATCCTAATGAGACAAATTAAGGAACCTTTTTATATTTATGTGACTAGGGTGGGAAATAAGCGTACGGCCCGCATGATGTTAAACTCTGATGCTTGCAGTACCAAAGGCATCGCTCGCACGTTGCCAACATGAAGGGGAATAGGACAGAGGGAGGGAAAATGTGGGCAAGTTGTGCTTCCGGCTCTCTCACTAATCGTACGAATCGCAGCGTCAAAAGCTACTTTACGTCGATCTTCTGTGAGTGGGTGGTACGGTCAGCAACGAAAGTCGCTGAACATTCTCAGTTTTTTAAATAGCTTGCACACTTTTGTGTTGCATCAAATCCATAATTTTTCTTTATCGAAACATAATGTAGACATGTTGCTAATGTTTGGTTTTATAAAGGTTTACCAACGTTTGTAGAATAAAGAGTATAACCGATTTGAAAAATTCTGAATGTTCAGCGACTTTTGTTGCTGACTGTACCACCCCGGTCGAGCCAGTCCATATGAGCGACAGACGATTGGTTACAGCTTCACTCTACCACCAATACTACTACTACTACTAGTAGCTACCTTGAAAATTCATGCCTACTACCCGATCGAGTTAACTCAAAGGTCAGAGACCATACCATAGTGAGACGATAATCTATCACACGTGATAGATTATCTATTACCTTTAGTCACATTTATAAAAATATAAAAAAAATATTCGCGTAATTTCAACTCGGCAATAAATCGTTAGGGCGCAGAAATCTGGACAAAAAAAAATGTAATAGAAAGGAAGCGGGCCCTTTGTGTAAGTGACGCGATCTGTATTGACAGCGATTGCCCTTATATAAACGAAAGTAGAAAATAACTGGGGAAATTTCGTATTTTTTCAGGTACCTTCGTGAAGGAATACAATCAAATAATATTATTTCTGTGTAAAAATTATTGGTGCGTATTTTGGCAGCTCTATGTTGCATCTTTTTTAAAAGTAATGAACCTCCAGTTTTTGTGTAGGGTCTTTATGGACAAAGAGCACCTATTGGGCAGGGTTGAGCGCTCGGATACACTTAACCCACTACACTTTAGACATACACTTAAGACAAACACTTAAGACTCACGCAGCTTTTTTATGTATCTAAGGCATAGAGATTTTAATTAGAAGAGACGTTCTAATTAAAATCTCTATGCCTTAGATATGAGCTAACAGCCCGCCATTGTTAAGTAGTTACCATAGCGCATAGATGCTTGCAATATCATAGGCTCGCATGTTGCCGACATGAAGGGGAGTAGGGGGAGGGAAGCGAATTGGTGGGGGCGGTTGGACATCCGGCTCTCTCACTCATCGTGCGAAACGCAGCTATAATAGCTACTTTACGCCAATTTTTGTGAGAGGGTGGTACTACCCAGGTCTAGCCAGCCCATATACGAGCTGCAGTCAATTGGCTACAGCTTGGTTGTATCACCAATAAACTAACTACTAGCTGGGTGGGGTGGGCCGGCGGCCGGCGCAGACTGGGGACGACAGGGGAGGGCATTTTAATTTTTATCAATCGAATTTAATACTTATCCAATCTAAATAAGGTATAGGTATATTTCAACGCTCGGTGATCGACCCTGGAGCATCTCGGAGCAGTTCTCTCGGTGCACCGAAAAGCACGCCGGAGCACCTTATTTCGATTGGCTCCCCTGCCGTCCTAAGTGTGCGCTGGCCATAAGAGGGTCGGATGACTTTTGTCTCTTTCTAAAGAAGACTTGTCTAAATCTAAAAATCTCATCAACATATCATTAAGATAAAATAAAAAATATAAATATAACGTCACGGCTTTTATCCCCATTCGGGGGTAGTCAGAGGCTTGAGTGGCCATACACCACCACATTGAGGAGGTATTAAGTCAACTCAAAGCCCACGTTTCACCAGATAGTCAGAACCCAACGTGACAGGTGGTGAACCTTGTCGCCGTGTATACAGGAACTGACTATTACCTAATCCCGAGGGATAGGTAGGTTTCCTCACGATGTTTTCCCTCACCGTAAGCGAACTGTAAATTATGCACATAGATGAAAATTCATACATTGGTGCATGCCCCACCGGGGATCGAACCTGGGACCTTCCGATTGCTAGCCCAACGTGATCGCCCCTAGGCTACAGTCGCTTAGATCATTAAGATCTCGGTGGTGTCACTAGCGATGGTTCGATGATACTATTCCCTCTCACTATCTCACTTCATTGATACCCAATGACGCAAAACAGAAAACTTTAGGTAAATAGTTCCCCAAGCTCTCTCGCGTTCCCCGCGACAAATTCCGTTAGCTCTGAGTAACTAACCTTATCTAATTTAACCTCATCTCACCTACCCTAACACAATTTCCTTCAGGTTTTTCTTGTGCAGGGATGTTTTTGTAAACAAAAATATACAGGGTGGTGACGACATAACGACAATAAATTTAAACACGATCCCTACTAGTCAATCACAATACTTTAAAATCATCAAATTAGTTTTACATCAAAATTCAAAAATCAAAATTTTCACACAAATTAAATGTGAAAATAATCTAAACTTTACACAACATGCTTTATAATCGTCTACTGACCTCATAAACAGACCTGTTAGTACGAGCGTGGCAACACCGTTTCGGTGTCGGTGTATTTCGCGGTACAATTGTAGGCGTAAAGTTAAAATTGTAAAAATAAAAAAGCAATCCCGTGGCTATACGTTTGCATATAATTTGATATTTTTTTACGTACGAACTACTAACATGATACCCAGTATGTGGTTTCAGTTATTGTCGTTATGTCGTCACCACTCTGTATACCTATGTACACCTATAACACTATTCCGATTGAAAGATTCTAATAACTGAAAAGTTTGTCTTAAAATAATGATAATGGTGAAAGGTGGTAGAGCCAAGCTGTAGCCGATTGACTGCAGCTCATATTGACCGGGGTAGTAACACCCTCTCACAGAAGATCGGCGTAAAGTAGCTATTACAGCTGCGTTTCTGATGATGAGTGAGAGAGCCGTACTTGTGTTTGCCACATTAGAACATTAAAAAAAAGTATTTTCTTAAAAAAGCGTATTACGTAACCCCATTATAAATAAATTAACTTTGACTAAGATCCTTAGTTCAATAATGAATTCAGTAAAAGATGTTCTAAACTTTATCTTAACTGACGTAGCAGCTAAACACATCAGACAAAACTTATTTACTTATCCAAGTTTTTCAATAATATGAACTTAAACACCTAAAAAGTTCCATCTTTAACCGAGTGGCCTTTAAAACATAAAGATCCCTAACTTTTAGTGATGTTACATTTTGGCTGTTGTTCGCAAACATACGCAGAAAATATTCAAGCATTTCAAAACCTCAAAATACCCAACAAAACAACATACCCCACACCCCTCAGAATTGGATAATTCAAAAAAAGAACACCCAGAGGTCTCCAAAGTTTTCCAAATACCCTCAAAACATTACGCAAACCTGTCGTCTTGCCTCCCGAAGGTATCGTTCCTGTCTTGACAAATTCCTGTCGAAAGCTCCGGATTATTTCAGCGGATGAGGGGGGAGCGAGGTGTGAGGAGGGGGAGGGGGTAAGCATGATCCATCAATCACAGGCATTCTGTCGCACTCGATCAAGCGGGTTGATGTAGTTTTGGGTTACGGTTTTTAATAAAATTATTTTTCAGCAAATAAATTACCAAGGAGACACGTGACTGTCCAGAATAGTTTGTACTACTAAACGGAGTCCACGGACACAGTATGACTCAGTCGCTCGCGGAAAATACTGTTGAAAACATGTCGGTATTACCCATGGACCAATTACTAAGGGGACTGGCCCTAAGCAACTCGGCTAACATCGCTGCTATCAATGTTATTCAGACAGTTGAGAAATAGTTTCAGTAAAGTTATATTTTTCTTTGAATATCAGAATCAAGACGTCAAAACATCACAACATAAGATTCCAAACTTCGTATCTAATGCCCAAATCATCGTCCATGATTCTCCTTTCCTATACTTTGTAAAGTATGAACTCACAGAGAAGTTAGTTCGTTTATTTCAGTTCGTTTGTTATTAGTCCACGTGATCTGAAAAAATCCATTCAAATTCTTCAGCTATAATCTCCGACCACATTTTTTGACCACTAACGTCTCCATTGAACACAAAAGATTCAATTTCTCTTTTTAAAAACCATTCACAGCCGAATCACGTAGTCCGGGGCCTTTCATTGGTTAATTTACAAATGTAATTGAACTAAGCGCGAGTTACAAAAAGGCGGGAAGCGATATCTTGCGCGGAAGCGTTCTTTGTTTGAATCTATGGTCCGATAATGAAAACAAGTTTTGTCTAAAGTAGGTATCGACATTTAATATTTTTGAAGTGAAAACTTCTTTAGCGGCGTTGTGCACTTTTCTTGGGATGGGTAAAAACGGCTAAACTCGCGCAAGGTCACGTGTCCTGATCGAAAATTAAGTTTAGTTAATGTTCAAGTTTTCATTTATAAGGGAACTGGGAGTAATATAAAAATATACTTAATAAAAAAATAAAAAAAATAATTTAGCCCTTTTAACGTCCAACTGCTGGGCACGGGCCTCCCCTCAATGCGAGGGGGACTTCAGGCCATAATCCACCACGCTGGCCCAGTGCGGGTTGGTAGATTTCACATGTCTAAGACATGCAGGTATCCTCACGATGTTTTCCTTCACCGTATATAAGCAAGTGATAATCATATTAAAGTTATGATTCACACATAGATTTCGAAAAATCCAGAGGTGTGAGCCAGGGTTTGAACCCAAGACCTTAAGCCCGCAACACGCGTGGTTAACCAATCGGCTACCACTGCTACAAATACAACAACTGCTGCAATATATAAATAAAAAAAAAATGGTACCTACAAACTTTATAAAAAATAAACTAATAAGAGCCATCCCAAACTTCAGGTATATTACAGGTACCTAGGTGGCAACTGCATTACATTTTGTCATTCGCTGCCATGAAATTTCAAGACAGGCGACAGGCATGACACCACTCTTCAGCAGATACTGTCTTCCAGTATTTACATAGACATCACTGGGTTCGTGACGTCACCGGATATTGAAAAACCCCTGACACCGGCGCGGGAGGGAGGGCGACAAACCGTAGCGGAAATTAACCGCGGGCACACAACCTTTGTTCTACAGACTAATCCATTAAGAGAGATTGGTGTTCATTATTACAAAATGTAGAGTTGATTTTTTTTAATAGCGGTGGATATTGGTTCTTTTTGGTTTAAAAAAAATCTAATAGATGCGTCTAAAAGAGGTGGGCATCGCGCTTGAGCCATCAGCCTGATTTGAATGATTGCACGGGCGCGCCGCTCCGCTGACCACTTTTAGACGCACCTATTCGTTTTTTTTTATCAAACCAAAAAGAACCAATATCCTCGGCCATAAATGCCAAAGATGTCCTGATTTTGGCTTCTAGCACAAACCTCAGATAGTGTTTATTAGCAAATAAAATTGATATGTTAACAGTTTTTCCTAACAATATAATGTTAAAACGTGTAATTTGTTGTTAAGAGGAGGGTTCGAAATTTGGTTGATTTTCTATTCTACTTTTTCTTTAAGTAAGTATGTGGACTAGGAATCTTATATTTAGATGTATGATTTTTGACTATATTATCTTGAGTATCTTTAAATCCAAATCACGATTTGATGAAATTTTCTCGATAAAAAAAAATTATGAAATGAGCTCTAATTATTTACAATTTTCCTTGCTACCACGATGTTTTTACGATTTAGATCACGAAATTATTTCTAAAACATAGCAAATAATGATATCTAAACTACCCTTCAACCATATTTTAATTCATGAAGTAGTTTTTTTTTAATTCAAGTAAATGTGGTTTGGCGCTTACGTTGTTTATTTCCGAGCGCGCGCACAATATCGCCATCTCACATTTTAAGTACTTGAACTAACCATGTCTCTCTCTAACTTTGTATTGTCAGTGTCCGCTCGGACTTGTTCGACGTCGGACCTGTGAAGGATTTTTTAAAAAATATTACGAAAAAATATTACGGTCGTGCCACATTACAGGTACAGTACAGTATTTACAGTCCGCCGACGCCTATGATAAATAAATAAATATCCTTGGAAATTCTTTTACACATGACTACCTGATCCCAAACTAAGCAGAGCTTGTACTATGGAAACCAGATAACTGATATTACTACATATACTACTTTTTGTTTGTAAATACAAACTAAATATACACTTAATTACACCTAGACTCGGGACATGCGGACATGTTCATGCACACAAATGCATGTCCTGGGCAGGAATCGAACCTACGACCTGCACTGCAGCGTGATTTTCGTTTGCTTTTCCTTGTCTTGTGTAATTTCTTTTCATCTCTTGTCATTTTGTGTCATCTCTTGTCATTTTGTGTCATCTCTTGTCATTTCATAGTTATTCGTGTCATTTCTGTAAAAACTCCCTATTTCGCTTACTGTTATATACTTGCAGCATGGTCTTGGGCCGACAGTGGGAATACATTGCTTGTCAAAACAATGGAGTCGCTTTATTGCGTTTGTTGTAGGTATGGATGGGCAAGTAATAAATATATCATACATCAATAAATTATCGTAAAAAATAACATTACAGATATGGATAGGAAAATGTTTGTCCGTCCTATTCAATCTATTATATTATAAACGAAAGTAACTCTGTCTGTTACCTTTTCACGGCTAAACCGCTGAACCAATGTTGATGAATTTTGGTATGCAGATAGACTGGGTCTTGGCGGAGAACATAGGCTACTTTTTAGGGTTCCAAAGGGTGCTAACGGGACCCTATTACTAGGCCTACGCTGTCCGTCTGTCTGTCTGTCCGTCTGTCAGCGCGGGCTGTATCTCACGAACCGTAACAGGTAGAGAGTTGAAATTTTCACTGAATGTGTATTTCTGTTGCCGGTGCAGAACAAATACTAAAAATATAATAACATTTAAAAATAAATATCAAGTCTCAAACTTGATATTTTTGATGTGTTTATTCTACGGTGGTACGGAACCCTTTATGTGCGAGTCCGACGCCTTCAGATCTTATGAATGTTTTCTTGAAATAAATATAGTGTATTTTAAGTAATTAACTGGCCAACCCTCAGGTCCTACCTACCATGTTAGGATCTTTTTCGTTCTGGCGGGTGTAAACCGTGATTTAACGAGTTAATGTGATAATGTTTGTATTTAAATTATTCAATTCAATGTATTTGTTTCAGACATAGTCCAATATTGATTATTAAAATTATTATAATTTCACAATAAATATAAAACAATAAATAAAAGTAAAATTAAATTAAAAAAAATAAAAAAATATTTTTTATTTTTCATGTTTTATCATTAAAATACAATATAATATAACATAAATTAAAATAAAATACAATAAAATAAAAACCTACCCCTAATTAAACAAATACCGTCCGCGTGGGATACTGGCTGCATGTCCTCCCTGTATTCAAGCTGTTCCTGTTGTCAAGCGAATTTTTTGAGCAAGGAAAGAGCCAGCCCTCTTGTCACCTGTGGCGGTAACCAGTCTAAGGGTGATTTTGATAGATAAAAAAATAAAGATAAAAAGATAAACAAAAAATAAATGCATGGTTAAATCAATAAAATTAATAAAAACTGAAAATTAAATTAAAAAATAAATTAAATATGGTAAATAAAAATATTATGACACCGCTGATGACTTCATGATCGGCATCGAAGTTAAGTACCAAAGTATTCCTTTGCCTACGAAACATGAAAAAGATACTCATATCCGGCAGTCAGTCACTGACACAGAGTATGTACATTTTTACCCGACTACGGTGGGCGGAGGGTTATGATTTTGACCGATATGTATGTATGTTCATCTGCTCCCGTATAACGTCCAAACTATTTTTATCATAATAATTTGACTAATGAGATATCGTTGGACGCGTCTGGATCGTCCGCTGGTTATAGGCTATTATACGATCGAAATATTGTTATACGTATCTATCAGCATATTGTAGGTATCGTTTGTCTTCTTTTGACTTACTTTGTCTTCAGCAATAAAAACAACATAGAAATTAAATTATTTTTTTCAAATACACTCGACATAAAAATCCCATATAAAACGAAAAAAATATATTTGAATATTTTCATCCATTTCATCTATTTTAAAAGGTGCACTGGGACATATTATTTTAATTGTACGAATTAAACAATATTGTTCCCTCAAAAAATAACTATACTATAGTCTACTCCATAGCTGTTCTGTCCTAGCTAAGCGAGAGGGATATATCCTTCGGCAGCTCACGCGACGCTAGCCACACCCCGAAACTAAAATTCATTTTTTTCTTGTATCGTCTTAAACAGGCGATTTTTTTAACACTTATTAAATATTTAAGCAGGTAGGTAATTATGTTAATTGCTGGTGATCTTTAATATATCAAGTGATGTCTATCTGTCCTACCTTTTTATGTGCTGTTCTTTCTTAATAATACGCTGTGCTGCATAAATATTTTTCATTTCATTTTTCATGATAAGTATTCCACTTCTTTCCACACACAGACCACACTTGGATTTTGGAAGTCGTCTCGAGATTCTTAGCAAACTTTCCGTCGCGTTCTAAATTAAATTATTTATGTACCCGCCCCGCGCTCCAAAAATAAGAATAAAATACTTTTTTTGTCTCTGGAATTTAATATTTTTCATTTTAACGTGTTTTATGAGTCCCTCTTATTGAATTTCGTTGCGTTATTTTTGATTAAGCGCGTTTTTCCTCCGTAGCTCTTGAAAATTTAAAATATTCTGCGCGGGAACGTTTTCACGGGATTTTCTTAATATTATTCATTCAAACAGGTGTGTTTTTGGAGATGAAGACGTAATATAGTCCTATACATGTCTATTTTTCGGTGGCAATATTATATCTTTTAAAACATACAGATTTTTTTTACTAGCTGTGCCCCGCAGCTTCGCCGGCGTGGAAATTGATGTGTAAAATTAGCCTATGTCTTATTCCAGAGCCTACACTATATAAGTTTCAAATTTCATTAAAATCGGTTTAGTAGTTATAGAGATACGTGGTAACAAACATTCACACACACTTACTTTCACATTTATAATATTAGTAAGAAGTAAAATAGGATGGTGGGGTGCAACTAATAATGATAATATAATGATAATGATCATATAATCCACAAATTCATCTAAAGATATACCTATATCGCTATATCTAATCGATTTACATTAAAAAGCACTTGTTCTAAAAAATACTTTGTAAATCCATTGTAGTCCCCCTCGCATTAAGAGGAGCCCGTGCCGAGGAATGGTATGTTAAATTATTTTACAAAGGTATATTAAAGCCATAGTAAATAAAGGGGTAAATTGTTACGGAATTTAAGTTGGTCGTTTATAACTCAATTCCGTGAGATAAAATATCGAACGCATTTTAATTAGGTACTTATTTACTACCAATAATGGTAGGATACCGTAAATGAACATTAATCATACGCCATACCACCGAAAAGGCCACAGATACTAAAAGGAAAGTGCCACTTGGGACCATAAAGTAACTCCGATGAGCTCCCCTTACCGCCGCCGGTGGCGCCCTCCGAGGCAATAAACGTAAATATTTTAATTCTTCAGCGTCAGTGTTGCAAGCTAACAAAATGAGTAAAGGGCGATAAAAGAAAAGATTCATTAAATTAATTTCTCGGTTGGAATGTTTTATGAGTGTAGGAGTGTGCAGTTATTAGCGTAACTGGCATAATGGTAAGAAGAACCACTTTCTTAACTAATTAAACCGAAAACCTATACTGGGCTGACTCGACCGGGATAGTACCTACCACCCTCTCACGGAAGATCTGCGTAAAGTAGCTATTAGCTGCGTTTCGTACGATGAGTGAGAGACAAAGGCCCAAACCCCCAAATCCCCCAAACAAGGGGACCTTACCGATGTCCAACTTTCCTTTCAGGTCGGCAACGTGCGAGCGATGTCATTGGTATTGGTATTCCAAGCAACCTACCTACCTAGAGGTAACTGCTTAACATCAGGCGGGCCGCACGCTAAAAAGGATAGAATAAAAAAGATAGAATAGGTACGTACACATATAACAAAATGTTTGGAATCGCTAATACCTACATCCTACATAATTTTCTGTTTACCCTTTATTGTATATTTTTTGGGACAACGGCGACATATGGCGAGCGGTTTGCGCGTTTTAAACAATTAGGACACGGGCGGGCCGTGAATGAAATTGATAATATGAGCGAAATATTAGGAACCCACTTATACCTACTTCTGAGCACGGGCCTACCCTCAATTCTAGAGGGGTTCAGACCACAACACTAAGCCAATATGGGATGGTAGACTTCTCACATCTTTTGAGAACTGGTTAGGTCTTTTTTCAGACGTGTTAGTTTCCTCACGGGGTTTTCCTTCACCGTTCGGTAAGGTTTTCTCAGCCATGCAAGATTCCTCACTATGTTTATCTATCAACTATTTTGAAAATAAGATTGATACAAATTATTTTTATAGGTAATTTAATCTCTAGCTATAGTAATAATGGCCTCCAAGAAGATATGATACCTGCCATAGGTACGGGAAGTCCCAAAATGAAGCGCCCGTCAAACGACGCGAGACGCTCCTTAGGGACACCAAAGATATGCTACTTTTTGCATCGGCGATCGGCGATTTTGCGACTGTATCGATGCTGCATCGCGATTTGGCGACTCTCTAGGTACATTCAGACGCAGCGACTGCTCCGCCGATCGCCGACACAAAAAGTAGCGCGTCTGCGGTGGCCCTAATGAGTGTTCAATCTTAGGCTTAAGTTTTCAAATACTAATTCCCAAACGTGTTAAAGAAATATGATACAACTTATATGTCAAATACACTACAGATTGATGTTCGTCGAAATACCCACTAGGGAATAAATGGGAATTTCGAACATCGCCGACGTTATGTCCACACCTTTGGGACAAAGAAACTTCGGTAATAAATGGGTGGAAAATGTTTTACTGTAACAGCTTTAAAAAGCTAAAAAAAGTACAGGTTGTGGGAAACCTGTGTTGTGCGCCGTTTACGACTCACTAACAGTTTTATTTAAATGATTTAATTATATTATAATGAATATAATAAAATAATGGCCATATCTCAACTTCCCAAGAATGGGCCCAGAATTATTATTATCCTATAAGAAATGATTTAGTTTCCCTAATAGTAAAACTTGACCAATTTGGTATTGGCAATCCATCAATGCCATTCATTTTTTTTTAAATAACGAAAAAGTGACCCTCGTACCCATGGATTCTTATTTCTTCATCATTGCCTATGCCTTATTCATAATAACTTGAAATCTTGCTTGTAATAATAATAATGTTAAAAATTAGACATACAGGCAACTTAAATAATCTGGCAAAAAAAAAACTAACGTAACTAGTAGGCCACCCAAAAGGCCAATATCGCGAGAAATTCGAAAAAAGAACAAGCTCGTACCATAAAAGCGATTTCAAAATGTCGGTCAGTGAATACGACGCTCGGTTTACGAGGCGGGCAGGTGACGCGGGGTTACGGCGCGATGTAAAATTGATCTAATCTTTGTAACGCGTTCGCGTAAAAACGGAACCTTCCTTTGTGGGGCTTGTAGGTACTTAAGAGATGTAGGTATGTAGGTACTTATATAAGACAGACAGAGATCCAGTGTAGAGATCATTCGTGCGTTCATGTGTGTTTGTTTCTGTAGAATAAAGACGAAATTATTATTATTGAAGCATGAATGATAGCCGATTGGTTACTAAGCACGTATGTTGATGTCCAAGGTTCAAACCCCAGCTCGCACCTCTGGATGTTTCGAAATCTGTGTACCTATGAATTAAAACCTGAGTTTTCGCACGCCTACCGCAAAGCTAAGGGTGCGTTTCCACTGACGCGGAGCTGGGCGGAGTGGAGCGGAGCGGAAAATGAATTGGCCAATCACAGTGCTCGAAATCTCCACTCCGCTCTTGGCCCATCACAGTGATCCACTCCGCCCAGCTCCGCGTCAGTGGAAACGCACCCTTACAATAAAAACTTAGGACAAATTTTTCAAGCACCTCTTTACAGTGCTGTAATTAATGCTGTCAATCCAATCGTTCCGAATAATGTTAGACAACTATTCAGTAGCACGATGAAACCAAATTCCTGTAGGAAGAAAACTTCGCGATACGCTGGGAGCCGGGCACTCTTGATCACATTTAGGCACGCAGAATATTAAAGGCTTTTATAAGTTAAAATCGTAAATAGTGTCTAGTCAAATTTCCCTTGAACAAACTGACTAGATACGCGTTCAAAATGAGTTTAACGAATTTTAATAACACCACTAATGTTTTTACCTGTTTGTTTTGTAGGTGCATTTTAACCGACTTTCTAACCGAAAGATAGCATTTACACCTATAGACATAAGGTCACACACTGACAATAATAATGGACTATAGTCCGATTTTTAATTAAACGAAGTAAACTGACAGCTGAAAATGTCATTGTTCTATGAATTTGAACCTTATTTGTTCTATTTATATCGAAACGTGACATTTGCACCTGTCAGTATACTTCGTCTAATTAAAAATCAGACTACATATATGCTAAAGTATTCTGACTAAAGCTTCATATCCATGGCTATCCATAACTCACCGTGGCTATGCTCGATTTAAAATGAAAACTCCTACTCACAAAGTCCCCAGCTCCGTGCCTAACGCCCAGGTGCGGGGATATCAGTTAAAAGACGTGGCAGTTTTAATTACGCCGGTCTATCGGAATTCCGGCGAGATCCGGCGGCCGGATTGCCCGCCGTTATAGGAATCCGTTCGATTAGCTCCGGAACTCGCCGGATTCTTCGCTCGGAGCCGTCTTGTCGCGAGCCGATGTCGGATTCTGTTAATTTCTCTTGAAACCCATCGTTGGATGATTTCTTTGATTAGCTTTTGTGATTTAATTTAGTGGGGCCTGATTTAACAGGGTACATTAAGTAGGGTACTAATTGTGTCTATTTAATAGGTACTACTGGACTTTACTG
The DNA here is from genome assembly GCA_947859195.1 of Drymonia ruficornis. Classification (NCBI taxonomy): domain Eukaryota; kingdom Metazoa; phylum Arthropoda; class Insecta; order Lepidoptera; family Notodontidae; genus Drymonia; species Drymonia ruficornis. The sequence continues at coordinate 12,322,037 of OX401909.1, forward strand.
TGACTAGATGGAGTGAAAATATACTATACAGGTTATCTGGCAGCGAATGGTGGAGAAAAGGTGAAGACGGGGCTCTCGAGGCCCTGATAATAATAATGAAATATTTTGTGGTCTTCAGTTAGGAATAATTGATTGCTTCCTTAAGTACTCAGGTCCCCTTAATAAGAATTCAACTTTGTACTAAGAGTGGGCTCACGTCAATAGTTTATTGGCTAGAACGGGGATCGAACCCAGAACAACTTGGTTACGAGGGCGGCCGTTTATCGATGTTTATTTCAACGTATAATACATTCTATTAACAAATAAAACTATTTAATAAAACACTGTTCGCAAATAAAACACTTTAATGAACATAGGATACAGATAGATACGTCATAATCATAATGTTAATAATACAATACAGTTTTACGTATCCGGTACGAAAGCAATAATCCGCTTCGTTCGGGCTTAGAATTCACATCCAAATTAGAGTCAAAATTGTCAACGAACGAAACAGATAGTCCGGATTCGTAATAGATTCAATTCAGATCACATATTTTAGAATTTAATACATAAACTAGGTAAGTACCTATCTAAAACAATACAGTATGTACGTATACATAATTTTTAATAACTGTGCGCATAAAACAACGGTTAAGTAGGCCACGGTGACTAGGTGCTGACCAAAAATTAAACTCAATTTACACTTACATAAATTCTTCACAACAGCAAAGTACAGTACCATCGAATAAAATAACGCGATTTTATCGCAATCTAGTTTTAAATGCAAAATGCATCGAAATAAAAACATTATCGTAGATAAAATTTGTAAAAAAAAACAAGTCTTATTTTACAATCAGTGAAGTAATCCACTCTAGACTTTCTAGGCGCTAAGAGAACGGGAACGGCGTCAAATAGAGTCCAGGGAATAATGACAGACAACTTCCGAGGAATACCTAAGTCAATTGTTAGAGTTCTCACACTTTGTTGAAGTTGGAAATGTAACTTGCGGACAGAAATCAAGATTATTCCAATTAAACTAGATACTAGTGTATTTACTCCAATAATTGAAATTATTAATAATTGATGGAATATTTATTATACACAGTCAAACTAAAGAAATTACGGGAGATTCACTTATAAGAAGAGATAGTTAAGAAGATTTTTGCGTTAATGAAACAATACGCCAGAGTGCCTACATTTCACATCAGATCTCTTTAATCTGAACTTACAAAACCATTTTATTTGGCGGCGTAATGCTTAATAAACCTGGCAGAGGGATCAGAGACTCCTGCGACCCATTTTGGCATCCAATAGTAAGGCGTGAAGACATGTTGTCCTGGATACGATTTCTCAAACACGTATCGGTAATACTTTGATTCTGGTGTCGTCGGTTGAACCCCAGGATATACTGCGTTCTCCTCTATAGACCTTTCAGCTATTATCTCTCCGATAATCGTGAACAAAGACTTTTTAACTGAAGCCACACCATCACTGAAAGCTTCTTTGTGACGCCATAATATTGAGTCTGGCAATAATCCGCTTTTGGCGAAACTACTTCTCAATAAATGCTTTTCTATACCGTTTTGAGGTTGACGGACTTTCTTATCCACTCCAAGGTAGTGGTTGGTGAATTGGATATCCAGGAAGGGCACTCGAAGCTCCAGACTGAACGCGCTCGTCGTGCGATCCGCTCGAAGGCCATCGTACAAGTAAATGTCTGAGAGCAATCGCAAACTTTCCTCGTGAGCTACATTCTCGGAAGGAGCGTCCCTAAAGTAGATGTAGCCTTGCGCTAACTCATCAGCCCCTTCACCGCTAAACACAACAGTCGTGTCCGTTTTCTCCTTGATATACTTCGATAGGAGATACATCGGTAAACTAGCACGTATTGTTGTTATATCGTAGGACTCCAAATGGTATATCACAGTGTCCAACGCTTCCTTAACTTCGTTTTCATCAAACTGTACTTCGTGGTGTTCAGTGCCGAGGTGATCTGCGACTGTTCGAGCCGCTATTAGATCTGGGGAATCGCCCATGCCTATAGCGAACGTTTGTATCTTGTACGGCAAGTTGTGTTTCTTAGCTAGTTTCACGACCAAAGCGGCGATCAGTGACGAATCTAAACCGCCACTGAGAAGGCAACCTATTCGTCTATCAGACATCAATCTCTTTTCACAAGCGGCCTCTAGAAGATGCGCTGTTTTCTCCTCTACCGTTTTCCTTTCCAATTCTGTTTCTGGTACGTAAGGTATAAATCTCGGTGGCGTACCAGGTTTTGCATACTGTTCTATGTAGTCCAGTTTAACTTTACCACTGTCTAGAATACTCCATACGCCAAAATGACCCGGTGGGAATTGTCGCAATATTGATTCACCGTTGGCTTTTTGTTTCAACTTAATCAAACCTTTTCCTTCTGAAGAAATACCTAAGATACCGTCTTCTTCGTTGCGGAATTCGAATAAAGGACGAACTCCATAAGGATCGCGAGCAACGTAGATTTTTCTCTTCTCGCCATCGACCAGACAGAACGCGAAAACGCCGTCCAAGCTCTTTACAGCTTTCTCAATACCGAAGCTGTGGTAAAGATGTGTGATAGCTTCCACGTCACATTCTGTCTCGTACGGAAATTTGTGTTCCGCTTCTAAACGCTTGCAGTTGTAAATTTCTCCGTTGCATATTAAAGTTGTCCGCGGGTAGAGATGTAACTTCATCGGCTGCATACCGTGGAGGCCATCAACGATGGCGAGTCTTCGGAATCCGAATATGGCGAATGGCTCGCGAGCGTCGGCCTCGAATCGCCACGCGTCCGGCCCTCTATGCCGGATGGTTAGGAAGCTCTCCGTACATAGTGGACATAGGTCTTCACTTACCCCGAACAATGCCCAAATTCCGCACATTTTGAGATCTGAAAAGAAAACAATACACGATTATTTTACAAAGTTAATTTTTAAATTAGATATTGTAGTCATGTTTATAATATTCAACACCCCCACGTTACAATATGGCTAAATAATTTTGTCAGGTCCACTCAAAAACGCTGGCGAAATGACCAGGAAATTGTTTCTAAGGATTTATTTAATCCGTACACTTTTTCAACGATGGATTAGTCAGTGCAAAGGCTAAAGAAAGTTTTAATGAAGCCGTGTAGGTACCTACTCAAGCTAATAAACAAACTTCCGAGGAGTTGGGAAAGAAACCAGCTTTCGCTGGCAGGAAATGCGTTTATGGATTTTTTATCGTAATGTTTTGGCCGTCACTTGGATACTACAATTTGTTATTAGAATGGTGATCTATATTAATCGCGTACAATTATCTATAACTGTGATCTTTAACCCCGAAAATAAAATAAAAACGAAAGTTAGCACCTCATCTGTTGAGAAACTCATAATTCTTTCTTGCTACCCAAGTAACATAAGGTTGTAAACAGTGGAACAACCAATGATAAAAGTATTGTTTTCTAACCACAAACACCGGTCCTCCACAAAGATTGCAAGAGTACCACAATGAACTGGAAACCAATAACTTACAGAGTTAATTAACCAACCTAATTTAACTTGGAACTTGCACCATTAACGAGTATTAGTATAAGGATGACTAGACCAACTCTCTTACTAAACTTTCAGTTTGAATACAATAATTCAGTTCAAAGATAGTGTTTTACAATGGACTGAGCCTATTAACCTGTAGTTATTACAATTATTAGAGATATTACGCTATTTATTTCTCGAAGGCGTTGAAAATAACATCTTCAAAATATAAAGAAGGTGTTAGTTTATTACTTCACTAAGTAATGAACTAACACCAGTTTGAATCAAAAGCATAATTCTTATAGAAGCCACTAAAACCAATATAATTATGAGATTCAGAAGATGTATATCTTGAAGATCAGCAAATACATAATTGAAGCGAGGATTATCATCATCCTCAAATAAACCCTTTCAAAACATATCAATCAAAAGGCAATCCTCACAAGATCCAACCTAGAAATCTTGGCCAATTCTGTGTAATAAATTCGGAGCAACAATAACGGATCTCCATACTAAACTTAAATTGGCAATTCTAAATTCATCACGGATTATTATTTAAGCAACAAATCTATTAATCTGCGCCTACGGGAGCGGAATACATAAATCAATTAACCCGGACAAGACGGCCCGTGTTGGGGCCGCCAGCCCATTTCGTAGCTGGTACCCCATTTTGGTGACACCGGCCCCTCGGGGCTCGAAATCGTCCCGGTTTAATTCAAATATTACTTGGAATTGAAGTGTCGGTGAGCCACTAGATCGACGCTTACTGTGTACAATGTCGAGATGAATGAGCTTTGTTCGGGTAATTAGAAAGTGTAATACGAAACCGGGTGGGCAAGATAAGACTTAATCTGGATGTTATTATTGTGTGGCCTTCGGGTCATAATTAAGGATGTAACAATGTTTATCCTTGCGCTACACTATGATTCTGAGTTCCATTCCAAGATGCCTGGTTATTTCGGTTGGACACACAATTTTGGCCTTCACAGGTTATACCGAGGTTGGTTAACACAGCTGCCGATTCATTAGCTTATTAGCTTAGCAGAGAGAGCAGTGATAACCGAATGGCTGAGCACGCTCGAATCGTGCATAAGGTCAAGGGTTCAAAACCTAGCTCGCACCTCTCCTCTGGATTTTTCGAAATCTATGTGCAAATCATAAATGTTGCTATGATTTATCACTTGCTTACGGTGAAGGAAAACATCATGAGGAAACCTCCATGTCTTAGAAAAACCAACGATTTTTTTAAAGACATGGGAAATCTGCCAACCCGCTCTGAGCCATCGTGGTGGATTATGACCTGAATCCCCCTCGCATTGAGGGGAGACCGTTCCCAGAAGTGGGACATAGAAAGGGCTAATTATTATTGTGTACTATTTATAGCAAGTTACATTGAGAATATTTTCACGTTTACTACGGAGATATGGATCTTGTATAACAAAGTGCGAATTTACGCAAACGCTTTACGCGAACAAACAACTTTCGCATTATCAACGAGTAGATTCGACATTCCACGAAGCTAAGGGCTTCCCCGTGCGCACCGCCGAGCGGCTGATGCAACAGCTACTGACGTCACGTATACAGGCACTCCATGCAAAGTTATAATAATCAGATAAGCCCATTTACGCCGAGCACGGAAGTACATAGTTATAGCTATTTTTTAAAGTAACTGGATTCCTTAAAGTAAGAAAAAATTGGTAAGGAAGAAGGAGAGATATGGAAGAGAATGTAGGTTAGGATCTTATGAGTGCAGGCCGTTACTTGAATGCACCAGATTGTGCACAAACGAAGAGAGATATAAACGAAAACCGGGCCTGATAACTCCGAATGAAGATGACCGATCTTTCAAAATCGCAACTAGGTTTAAAGATCTGAGGCATGCAGAACGGATAGGTAACGGTTCCTTTCGAGTTGAGCTGATTAAAACCAAAACTCAAACAGTACCTAAGTATACGAAAAAACAACTAGGTATGCATCATAATACAATAGGTAACAAGAATTTATTACTAATTGAAATTAACGACCCTGAAATGCAGGAGTGAGGAAAATTAATTTTACCAAACTTATCTATCGTCTAAATCTTAGTTAACGTATAATATCGTAACTGCAAAATGCGTTTGGTGCACCTCGTTCACATAGCATTGTACATACCCTAGGTATGTTACACCTACTGCATGATGCAATCCATGCAGAACGTTTCATATTATTTTTTTATACGCGCGACCACCGCGAATTATATTTTATAAATGAAAATTTCACTGTTGCATCAAAATTCATTGGTCGCCAGCAAGTACAAAAACTTAGTATATTTTTAATATATTGCTGTTCAAAAAAAGTTGCGAAAAACCCGCGGAAATCCCGTACAAAGTAGGGAAGACCGCAAACCAACCTCATTTCATGTAGTAACAAAATCTCTCAACAGATGTCGTTACTGGTGCTAGTTGATGTAAATACCTTTATTTTCCATCTAAATCATTACAATTACTTGTTTACGGGAATATAATAAGTACCGGAACTCGGTAATAGTTTTACTAAATCCAATACTGGTCTAAAAACTACGCAAATCAGTAAAAAATACAAGTCCTAACCTCACCGTATTGTAACGTGATAGGTGCATGCAAAAACAAAACATTTTTGCCGTAAGTAATTGCAAACAGTACTCACCTGTAGTAGTGATACACTTTAATCAGAAACAAATAAATAATTTTAATTACATAAAAAGATAAAACACGTTGACTTGTCGGCGGTTTTGACGTAACTCAACGCAATGAACGCCGTATGAAAGAAATCACCGGCGCGCGCACATAATTAACGTCAACACGACTTATGACATGACATTACATGTGAGGTCTGCCGTCATTTTATTTTTTTAAATTCATTGTACGCTTGGAACTCGGGCCTTTTGCTCAATGATTAAAATACGAAAATTAAATGAATCTTTATTGTTCGTACCAAATTCTTCTAAAATCTATAGCTCAGTCTTTGTAACTGTAAAAGTGTGTTCAAACCATACTTATAAATTAAATTCCTTGATTAAACCGGTTCAATTAAACTGAGTTTACTTTGAGTTTGTATATCTTTTGCGGTTTTTACCTACTTATATATCGTTTACCGTACTTACGGCCTCTTATCGAACTGGGTGATAGGAAAAATAAATACTTAAACTCTTTTAAGTAATAATAAAAGCTATCGATTACTCACTGAATGCCTAGCTAGACCACAAATCTAGGCCATTGTAAATCCCTCCATTAATACACTACCTCTCATCAATGAAAGTCACTCAGAGCAACTCGACCCAAACACGGTCTTACCGGACCACATTACACAAATAAAACAAACACGGGCCGAAAGTAAAAACTATCCGAACCCGTATATTCCGTCCGAGTTAGAAAAGAAAAACAAACGTATGCGAAAAGAAGGAAACCGAACAAGCAAAGTTTGGCAACATTTCAGTCAGGTGGGGGTAGTGATCTGTGAACCGCTAACTGTCCCCCGAGACTGGTACGACTACCAGACTCCTTATTACACCATCCGATATTTAGGCGCCCTTACCCTAAATCAGGGAAGTAAAGCTTGTCAGAGATGTGTGACCATTATAAATAGTGGCATTAGAACTGAGCGTCTCCGTTCTTCAGAATAAGAATACATTTATTTTAAAACAGAAGTTACACACATAGGGCACACACTTCGGTGTGAGGTGGTTTCGGACGTTATTCCACCTTTCTAAACCAATACGATGTTGTAAACGTCATACGATACGACTTTCAATAATGTAGTAGAGTTCGAAGAGGTAACTTAATTGTTTATTTTATTAGATACTTAGGTACGTCTTATCGTATGCTTAGTGGCCAACTTGGAGTCAGTTGTTCAAGCCGCCCGAAGGCCTCTAACAAGGCTTAACGACTGCTGCCTAGATGACAACAACCGGGTCCGACATTTTCGTGCCCTCCGAAGCACGGAGACGCTCAGTTCAAATGCCACTAAATGGTCGCCCATCTCTGAGTGACCTTGTCAAGCATTGCTCAACTTCCGTTCGTTTACCGAAGTGATTGGAGCTGGTTATGAGCGCCTCACTTAGCGAACTTAGGAACTAGAGTTTCATTCAGTAAAAATGTATTATTTTTAGGTGCGGGTCGTAATCACAGGTTTACCATCGAGGCTTGTCAACAGACCGACATGCAAACACAGGTAGGTATACAAGATAATTAGTTTTATGCAAATAAAGGCCCGAGGTTGTGGGCAGGGCCGATTCACACAAAGCTAGATAATTTGGTTGTCCACGCCTCGATAAGTCCACAGTGTAAGTACAAATACGCCTGCGATCACCAAAATTGACAGATACCTACTCTTTTGAAGACTCACATTTGGTTTAGTTATAGTATTGGTAGAGGGAGGGGCGGGGTAGTACCACCCTCTCACAGAAGATCGGCGTAAAGTAGCTATTACCGCCCCTTCCTCTCCGTCTGACACGCCCATTCAAGTCGGCAACGTGCGAGCGATGCCTTTGCTTTGCTATAACAAGCTTCTATAGCTACGGTAACTGCTCAATATCGGGCGGGCCGTACGCGTTTGCCACCTTAGTAACTCCGATAAAACCTAATGTAATGTAATGTAACGTCACGACTTGTATCCCCGTTCGGGGGTAGTCAGAGGCTTGAGTGGCCATACACCACCACATTGTGGAAGCATTAACCAACTCAAAGCCCACGTTTCACTAGATAGTCAGAACCCAACGTGGCAGGTGGTGAACCGTGTCGCCGTGTATATGTCGCCGCCAACTGGTTTAATACGCTATTCAATTGGGCGGCTAGCCCGTTCATTAAACGTCGACACTCAATTAGACGCCTAGGCCGTTCGTTGAATTGACACATATTGCTAAACGTCCAACGAGTTGGCTGGTTGAAAGCTAGCCTTTTGGAGAAGGCTGAACCAAAAGCCGCCGGTTCATTTAAATTTAATTCCTGTTTCCGCCACTGCAGCGCCAGTAGTCATCTAACAAATATGGCGTCCCTATTTGTCATCAGCTGATTAAATGTATATTGTATTTTTTTTTGCGAATTACCGTGTTTAGTGATTTTATAGTATGTTAAAAAGTTCTATTGATAATTATTAATATTAAACAAGACCATAACATGGATTTATTTACGAATAATGAGACGGAACCGAATTTTAAACCAATTGAGGTTATCAACAATGTTCGAAAGGCTAAGGTGACCATGAATTATTCTAAAAGCATACGGACGCCTATGCAGGATTACTGGATGTCATTTCGTCATCTGGATACCTTAGTAAAACAATGTTTAGAATTAAAATATCTTGCATATTGCACACGTGAGCGAGCGAAGCGAGCTCGGGACTTTGGGGCACTCGACTTGGCTGGGTTAGGTTCGAAGGAAATGATGGGGGTTAGCGAGCGAGCGGAGCGAGCGAGCTTAACCCCCGTCATTTCCTTCGTGTTAGGTTACTGGTGACCCCGAACGCAGAAATAGGAGCCCCGCAAAGCGGGGCTCCGTCGACTATGTCATAGAAGTCATGGTCACCCTAATAATATTCACAAATGTCATTCACCCAAGCGGCTAAGCAACGTTCAGCCCCCTTATTAAACGTTGCATTCGACAATTTGCCTAGGCGTCCTTTAGCCATAGTATTGAGTGCCGGCATTTAATGAACGGCCTAGCTGCCCAATTGAATGAAGTATTAAACCAGTTGGCGGCGACATATACAGGAACTGACTATTACCTAATCCCGAGGGTTAGGTAGGTTTCCTCGCGATGTTTTCCCTTACCGTCAGCGAACTGTAAATTATGCACATAGATGAAAATTCATCCATTGGTGCATGCCCCACCGGGGATCGAACCTGGGACCTTCTGATTGTTAGCCCAACCTGTTCACCCCTAGGCTACAGTCGCTATTAACTCCGATAAAACGTGAATTGGCATAACCTGTTGCAATAAATAAATACCGGGCACACTACCAGGTTTCACTGTGGATTTTACGAATAACACAATACGGTTTGGGAATCAAACCCAGGGCCTCGCGATAAGGAGGCAACCCAAGGCAACTGTCTTTCGTTTATTTACACGAATTTTCTACAAACAAAACGATTTTCTCGCCCACTAATCTCCCTTATCTTACCAATACACACTTGGGCTCGCCACATTTTATCACCCACATTACCAATTTTCCAGCCAACTGAACGGTGAGACGAATGATTGACCGATAATCAGAGTGAGAGCGAATGAGTCTGCGTGCACGGAACGGAGAGCGAGAAAAAATTGATTGCGTCGAATTAATTCATTTACGGCTCCAACGGCGTTTTTTGTTGACACCTTTGCTTGCTGAGCGTTGATTCCTTATTGTAGTGGGGGGTAATGAAGGGGGGATTGGGGTGTGACGTAGTTTTAATTAATCGTGTTGGTTGGATGATAAGCGGTTGTTTGGCGGCGAAACTAGACCTTCTGGATTGTTTTTACACGACTGCCCAAAAAAAAAAGAGTGTATATGTGTTTAGGGTTCATGTATGTATGTATGTTTGTATGTTTGTATGTGAGATTCTTTATTCCACCATAACTTATAAATGCCTGAACGGATTTCGATGTATGGGGTATCGTTAGAATCCTTACATCATTCCGGGTAACACTGGGTATATTATTTTTGAAAAAAATCAATATGGCGGCATTACGCCTCAACTTTAATATGTGAAAAAAAAAAATTTTTCTTCCATTATTACAATATGGGTATCAAATTGAAGGCCTTGATGAGCACAGTCCAAAACTGTAGAATTTATAGGCATAATTTAACATAGGTAGGGTGTACATGCAAAATAAATATATCATTTTTGGCTGCTGTCACTAAAATGCATAAAATAAAAATAAATAATTTAAAAAATTAAAAACACGGCTGCCCTGCCAAAAAACGAACTAAAAAGTATAAAACAAGTGCAGTGTCATTGCAGTCGGGGGCCCTCTTAGATTAAATATGATCCACAGAACGGTCCCCCGACTGCAATGACACTGCACTTGTTTTATACTTTTTAGTTCGTTTTTTGGCAGGGCAGCCGTGTTTTTAATTTTTTAATTAGGTAATTACTTACAACTATTTGCTCTTAGTTTATACTTACGAGTTTCGGAACTGTATATCAGGGTTGAATGTAAAAAAAAAAATGTAATGTAACGTCACGACTTTTATCCCCGTTCGGGGGTAGTCAGAGGCTTGAGTGGCCATACACCACCACATTGTGGAGGTATTAACCAACTCAAAGCCCACGTTTCACTAGATAGTCAGAACCCAACGAGACAGGTGGTGAACCGTGTCGCCGTGTATACAGGAACTGACTATTACCTAATCCCGAGGGATAGGTAGGTTTCCTCACGATGTTTTCCCTCACAGTCAGCGAACTGTAAATTATGCACAATAATAATTAAATAATAATGAAGAATGAAATGAATGAATGAATAATGTTGAATGTAATAATGTGGTAATATACTACTTCACCAAGCCAACTAGGAACTCGGATGGAATACGACTTCCCCGCCCACTCGCCACCGCCTGCGGCTTCCCGCCCGTCACACCTCCCGCACACCGCCACCGCCTTTTTGTGCGGCTGACGTCACATTTGACAGGTGCCTAGTTGGCTTGGTGGAGGTGGACCCCAAGAGGGTAGACTTAACTATCATTATTGCTCTTTGGAGTGGACAGTAAGCATTGTGCACCCGCAAAGGTAGTAGACGCGGGCTTATTGTTACCTAGTCACTAAACATCAAGGACTCATGTACTCCGGATGTCGTAGGAAAAGCTAGATTGAGTTGAATTCCACTAAAAACACTGCTCGTGAATCAAATAGTCCATGACCAAACTCGGAACCTGTGATTACTCTTTTGACCACCATGTCAGTCATTGTATATACCTGCCTAGACTGCCTACCTTCTCTTCTTTAAGTGGCAGTCCACTACTGAAGGGTGGCACTTAGCGCCTTGAATTTGCCTTTGTTTAGATCTAGTCTAAGCCGTTCTTCAACCGTCTTCATGCCTGTTCACTCCTTGATATTGCGGATCTACCTTGTAAACACACAACTTCGCTCTCGTGATCAATGTGTCTCGCTTTTGATCCATTCAAAAAGCAAAATGCCACCACACGTCATCCATAACTTCGTAAGTGCACCTGTAAATCCTGAAATCGAATATCTCATTTGTTCAACTTTGCTATAGAGCAGCTCGCAGGCGCCATGCACGGGTGCCGGTGTGTATTTCAAAGCCTTCAATTTGTACCCGCCGTAATTAGACTCTGACACCCTGGCGGCGCCTGATCTAATGGGCTCCCAGTTCGGGTCAGCACACATTGGCCTCGAGGGGCGTAATTTAAAACGGCAATAACTTTGAGTTTGTACATGGCTTTTGGATTTGGGGAATATGTTGGTTGGAACGGTAAAGGCAACCAACAATAGGCTAACATAGAATTTTAAACTTTGTCAAGTTGCCGTGCCGTGTATTTAGATACAGAAAATGAATAACTGATAAATTAATAATATGTTTTTAATTAAACCTTCACACAAGCTTATACACAACAGTTTAATACGTCAGTTCTAGTAAGTCTAATCCTTATAATCAAGTTTCACAATCTTTTCAAATATCGACGAAAAATTTTCAATTTACAACAATAAGGTATAAAAATATACACAGAATATTCTACGTTAATACACATGTTATATAAAAGTGAACGGCAAGAATCAACATGCCGAAATATTAGTAAAAATATCTCCATTACACTGTTATAGTAAAGCTTTGTTAATTAATTCATAATTCTGCAATCGAAACCCCGGAAAACTAAAAGGCTTTTAGAAAATTACCCCTTATAACAATATCTATAAAAACTAAATTACTTTTATCGCTAAATAAATACAGTATTCGTAAAAAAAAACATTACGTTGATAGCAAAATTAAAACTAGCTAAATTAAATTACAGTCAAAAATGTCACAAACGTTATCAAATTACCTCTTGTCTAATTAGAATTACCTATACAATAAAGTTTATTCATGTAATTGTAACTTTATTCAGTGTTTCGCAATACCACTTTAGTATCACCTTTCGTCGAAACACGTAATAAAAATCACGGTTAGAATACTTAGGTAATGGAAATAATAATAATTTTAAAATTAAATGAAATATAGATGCCTATGTTATTATGCCAGCCATCCAAAGTTTATCACGATCATCCTATAATGATCATCAACTGGAAGCCCTAACATACTGAATCCATATTCATAAGATTATGCCAAAAATCATCAATACATTTAAAATCACTAACGGCCTGCTAACTGCGAAATACGAAACGAAACGTTTCGGCTGACGGGTGGTACATTTTGCAACTCTGAAAGTATTTCGGAAGTGTTCCGGATTCTTTCGGAGTAGGGTCCACGAACGAAGAAACGTCAAATTACGACTATCGAATCCGAACTTCGGATCCGAAACGTACCATCCGTCAGCCGAAACGTTTCGTTTCGTATTTCGGAATAGCCCCACTGTTTCGGAATCGTCAAATAACTTTTATCCACCAAATAAACTTGACGTTTTGACACAAATTCTATAAAAAAAACTGTCAAAACTTCATCATTATTTGGTGGATAAAAGTTATCCGACGATTTTGATAAACCCTAAACATATAACTGAGGAATAGTTCCACAAAAAGTATACTGGGAACCGTTTTTAACTCCTTAGTTTTCTTCTTTGTCCTTTCGTCTCAATTCTTCTGTCTTCTGTTGACGTCACTTCTGCCGGTAAGCGCGGCCGGCCGGGTGTAGGGGTGTGCCTGAACCCGGTCCCTCGCTCTCACTGCTTTATAACCGACTGCCCTTTGAGTTACACTCGCCTTTGCACGGCTCACAGACTCTGTTAGTTGGTTATGAGACGCCACAAACACGGAACATGTAACGAAATTGTTAGGGTATTAGTTGTTATTGTAAATTAGAACGTCTTAAAATTAGTGATTTAGTACTACCTATATGACGTAAATAACTGATTATCTGATGATGGATTAGCCCTTCATTATAGAGAGCTCATGCTACCTAAGTTTTACTGGTAAAAACCTCAAGCCTCATTTATTGAATTAGAAAATGAAAATTCTATGTCCCATTTCTCCACACTCAGGCTGGCGAATCTTTATAGAGAAAACATGTTTTTATGAAACGAACGTCTCCTGTTATGGCAGTTATAAAATACTCTTAAGTTATGACGAATGCCGAGACCTAGTAAACCGGCCTTGTTAAGATCACTTCTTAATTTAGACGGATTATATCCGCTGCCATATCAATAGTGCTCTGTTTGATACACTTTGCGAATCATAGAATTCATAAATTAGTATGGAAGATACTCTTCTTCTAACATAGTAGTAATATTCTCTTTGCACGCCACCACCATACCTCCATAGACAAACAAACACAACACTTATCCACGTACAAATAGTATCAATGTACCTTGTATATTCCTTTGCAATGGCGTGCCGTCCCTCGACACGCTGGACCCAAAGCCCGCGGACCGCGGCGGCGGCGGCTGCATCTGCGGCGCCGGCCTTCTGAACGGCATCGCTTTACCGACGACGGGTTTCACGATTTTTGCTACACATATAAGAAAATAGTTGTATAATGGATAGGGCCATACAGTGCTTAAGGTTTAAGTTTTTTTTTTTGACAACTGCGTAAGAGTATTTTGGGATAATAAAAATCATCGGCGAAGTTCTAACAGTGCGTAAGTCAAAAATAAGTACGTTACAGGAGTAAAAACTAATTTTGAGTATGTATGACTTATGTAGTGTAACTAATTTTCAAATAACGCATCATTATTGGTCTGTTGTCTGGTTTCTGATAAATCAAAACGATTCGCGACATCCTACATTCCTATAATACCTATCCAATAGCATTCAAATATCAAAAACATACCAATGACCTACTCACTCTTAGAACTTCAGTGACAAAATCTATAATACATGTATCAACTATTGAAACTATTTTACCTGACTTCAAAAAGGAGGAGGTTCTCATTTATTATTATTATTCACGATTACTTTAACAAAAATTCGACCTAAAGACACGTGTTCTAAGAGGATCATAAAATAATTATTATTAAAATTAGTCAAGACTGTCTACTAGATTACTACTCACCTCTGTCATTAAAGTTCACAGTCGCTTGTATATTAGTCCTATCGACGAGTCCTCTTTTAAACGCCGGATTAAAGTCAGTTTTCGTCTCGATCTTAATCGGTTTCCTCATAACGTCCATTTTCCCAGCCAACACAAAAGTGGAATTCAAATCCTTGGGGTCCAAAACCGCATGATTCTCCACATCAGATGCAATATCATAATCCCTCTTAACTTTCTTCGCCGAATTCAAGATCTTTGTCGAGTCCAAGCTTTCAAACGAGTCATTTATTATTATAGTTTCGTTATTAGGAAGTTTTATTGGGGTCCCTTTACGTTTTTTGGCGATCACCGGTTCTATGTTTTCTATATCAGTCAAGTCCTCACTATCTGTTACTATATCTATGGTCCCGTTAATATCTTCTTTTTTAACGCAACTGTATTCAAGGGTCGATGAGGGTTTGTCGCTTAAGTCTAATGACGTAATGAATTTGAACTGAGAATCGCATTCGTTGTTTTCGTCCGACCAAGATATGCCCTTAGCCAATTTAGCTCTCTTCATAATTTCTAGATACTCTGCTGTTAACGCTGGAGGTGCTTTGTCGTAGCCTTTTAAAGTAAGATATAGTTTCTTAAGCATGTTTGGCATGCCACTCATGTATTCCGTAAACGCATTTATCTCTTCGTTCTCAATAAGCAGGAGTTTGTGTCTCAGATTGTCGCGCGCTGTGATTTGCCGTAGTTTGCTTTGTAATTGAATTGTGTCGATAAAGTCTGCGAGTTCGGGACAGTCTGATAACGCGTGCTCGCATATAATGTTAAGTTTCTTGCGGCTTTCCTCCCATTTCGTGGTTGCTGTTGCGACCTTGGAATCCAAGTGAATGGATTGTTTAATGTAGCTTTCGGCCGCACGCTCCTGTCGCGGTATTTCTTCTGTGCACATCTGTGTGAAAGAAAAATAAATACAGCAAACGTGGCAAGTGTTCTTCTTTTAATTATATCGCTTTTCTAACATATGTTTAGTTCTAAAACCTAGCAACCTACAAAATAAGAGCTAGTGGTCTATTCTGTTGGCTACCAATTACGAATAAATATATTTAGGATAAGATTATTTAAAGGTTGATTTGTACCATGATGGTTTCTTTATTGTATACTGTACTGGTCAGCGATTAAGATGAGACCTGATGCAAAATGATGATGAGGCGGAAAATACATGATGCTGTGTAATTTTTACCTGTTCCATGGCCTCTGTGGAGGACCGGTGTGCCAGATCAGCGACATGCGAGAAGGCGCGCGTGCGCAGCCGCTGCCGCAGCGCCAGCACACGTGCGCGGGACATGAGACCCAGCAGCGAGCTCTCCACACCACTGTGCACCTCCTCTACTTCCAATATGCGCCGCCGCCACTCTTTTATTGCTATTCGAGTGTGTTAAGAGTTAAATTAACAGAAATGATCAAGAGTCGAAACTAAAACTACCAGCCCCCCCAAGACAAGTGGCATGAACGCTAATCGAATAGAATAGAATAGATTTCACAATGTATGGAAATGTCAAACGTCGCTATGTAGATCAACAACAAGTTGCTATGTAGATCCCGTGACTTATGTCATTTCCATACATGAAGCGTAGCGATTTGAAGGAACGCTTGTAGACGTCAATCACTTGTCTAGCCCTTCTGGTACCCTTAGATGAAAGCGTACTAAAGTAAACATTCTTTTATTTTGTGTAATAAGAAAACCTAAAGCAATCCAAGAATGGATCCAACAAATATGCAAAAAAGAAATCGATCCGACAAATCTGCAATGCTAACAATAGGGTTCCTAATGTTCCTATAAAGGATCTTTAATAATCATAATAATAACCAGAATGAGGACCGAATTTAGGTCCTTTCGCTTAAGGTTAGCCTCTCCAATGAGGCTAGGCGCTAAAAAAAATCTGAAACCATTGGTTTCTTACAAAAACTGTGCATTACCTTTCTCCTTAACCAAGTCCGGTTCCCTGCTGACCGTCTTCACACTCGACAATGACAGCTTCGCCTCCAGTTCTTTCACCTTTTTCTTCAACTCCTCGTTGATCTTAACATACTGCGATAACCTCATGTCTCCGTCCACAATATTCTTGGTGATACTGAGCTGTATCTTGTTGGCCCTCGCTGCGTATTTCAACGTGTTGTACGTGTCCTCGTAGCTCACGCTCGAGGGAGACACGTTGGCTATCATTACCGTTCTACAGTTGCCGCCGAGACTGTCCTTCAGTAGTCTTGTCAGTTTGGAGTCCCTGTGGTAATGGGAAATTAAAAAATATATAACTAATAGCTGTAGCGGCGACTTCGTACGCGTGGAAATAAAAAACCGGCTAAGTGCGTGTCAGACTCGCATATAAAGGGTTCTATACCACCGTAGAATAAAAACGTCAAAAATATGAAGTTCCTTGTATTGCATTTGTTGTTGTAGCGGCAACAGAAATACACCTTCTGTGAAAATTTCAGCTCTCTACCTATTATGGTTCGTGAGTTACAGCGCGCTGACTGACGGACAGTGACGGCATAGTAATAGGACACCGATGGCACCCTTTGGGTACGGAACCCTAATAAAAAATGTTATATCACCCACTACTCCACCAAGCCAACTAGGAACTCGGGTGGACTTTCCCGCTCGCCACACCTCCCGCACACCGTCTCCGCCTTTTTGTGCGGGTGACGTCACATTTGACAGATTCTTAGTTGGCTAACGGTCATAACTCAAAGGTTACTTAAATATTTAAGTCCCACTTAGCAGTTTGAGACGTCGTTAACTGTCGTATTTTGTATGGCGCGTCAAAGTTAAGCAGCTCTCAAATTTAAGTTGCGTACGAAAGAAAAAAAAAAAGAAAGAAAGAAAACATTTATACGAGTATTCGGCCGTAAGTGGATTAGTATTTGCCAGTGAAAGTACCTGTAAGGAATATAGCTGCTGCCGTCAGCGAGGCGGTTGATGCAGTTGCCGAGGGACAGCAGGCTCTTGTTGATGTTGGCGCCCTCCTTGAACCGCTCGCCGACGCAGCCGGTGGCGGACGCGCGCTCGCTGCCCGCCAGGTCGATCATCGACAGCTTCACTATGCGGAGCTGGCTACTCGTCTTGCATCGCATTTTAACGTATACCTTATAATAAGTTAATTTATTTTACATTAGGTCCATGTCGAAGATTTAAGGTGGCAACTCACGATTCAATTTTGTATTCAATCAGTCAATTCAATTTGTTGAAATCAACTGTACTGTACTGATATTAGGCGTCAATTTGCCTCCTCACCGCACAATCTGTCAAATCAACTCAAGCTGAATCAATGTATTGAATAAAAAAATGAATCGTGAGTAGCCGCTTTTAGATACACTGCAGATAATTTCAGTTAGTTTTCTGTTACTTATAAAGTGGGTACTTGCTTTCTTATTTATTGAAAAAGATAATCAATGTAGGTTGAAACTGTCTTATTGCTCGGTAGCATCAGACACACTAGATAATGACAGTTTTTCTCAACCTACCTACATTGATAATCTTATTTAAATAAATAAAGCAAGTACCCACTTTATATGTAACATTTTCTATCAACAGAACCAGTAGCATACTAAAAATAAGTCCACACATACTACTCCACCAAGCCAACTAGGCGCATGTCAAATGTGACGTCACCCGCACAAAAATGCGGTGCAGGAAGCCGCAGGCGGTGGCGGGTGTGCGGGCAGTATACGGGCAGGGAAGCCGCATATCATCCGAGTGCCTAGTTGGCTTGGTGGAGTAGTACATTACTTAAGACAAGTGACACTGCAGTCAGAGCTATAAGAAACAGGCAGCAGGCCTCTTATTCTTTCATGAAGCCCTGTCTCTATATGCCGTGTGGTCCATACTGATATATATGGATGAACTCTTAAAGCTTGGGATACATGATGACACTTGACACTAATACACTCAGTGAGTGTCTGCGTGTGTACACCACCACAACATCTTATTACAGTTGTAGTGGCAGTGAAGTTACACTGAGTGTCGTGTGTCGCCGTGTATCCCGAGCATAAGACTCAGTAGGAGTACAGTATGTACCACTGGTACTACCATTACTGGGGGTTGTTGACCACTTGCCTCACTGCATGGGGTGCTTGCAAGTCCGATTCCCTCCAGAGGCTCGGAAACGAATTTTTCGTAATTTGCCCTGATATGGGTGTCATTGGGATCATCCCCAGTCCATTGCATGGTGGTCATAGTACAAGCTTTGCTTGGTTTGGACCATACAGTTCGTGTGATAGTCTGACAATATTTGTATTTATTCATTCAATAACTACAGATTTTATAAAAAGGGCAGCAGACAACAGATACCAGTGAAAGTACTAATCTCTAAGGCAGTCTGACTGAATGGGTGATATGATGACTAAGTGGCTACAATTTAAAACTTTTACAGAACTATTTAATGTTAGTTAGTCTTACATTTATACTATTAAGTAACTTGTACGTACATATGTGAGGAGAATTAAACACTTGTATTATTATTATTATTTCAAATCCAGATACAATTAAAAAGACATTACTACCAATCATCTTATAAGTAAAATTCAAAAAGATTTGTTTTTAAATTATAAATTACCTGGAACACGGCATGACTTCTAGAGCTCTCAGCATTAGCATCTGTCGGATGCTGTGTTCTATTCTTATTCCCATTCTCCAGCATATTGAGCAGTTCCCGGGCTGTTTTGATGTTGTTCAGCGTGAGGCCGGCCACCATCACACCGTACTTGTTGTCTTCCCGGAGTTGTAACGGTGTTTTTGATGGTTTCAGTAGATCATACACATTTTCATTGTAGACCTGACCATGAGAAATATGGTTAGAAACAAATAATTTGTGTTTTATATGATAGACACAGTCACAGACACAGACACAGTCATGACAATATTACGTTGGTACTTTCTGCACATGAACTATAGTGTATTTGTTACATACTCATGTTTACCAACCAACCATACCATACCATACCATACCATACCAACTTACATGATAATACTATAATTACTAAATTTATATGCAGTTCATACCACCATGATTTGAATTATTAACAGTTTTTTTTATAAACTTTTTAAGTATCATAAAACTTACTTCAATGTAAGAAACTCCAATATCAAACTCTCTATCCTTCTCGTGGGAGTTTATCATGTAGAATAGATGCTCCATCGTCAAGTATGTGATGCCAGGGTACTGGCAGTTGCCGATCATAGTGAATGTCTTCCCCGCACCCGTCGCACCGTACACAAACACCGAGCAGTTGTACCCCTCCATCAGGCACCCCAACATGTCCTTAGTGGTTATCTCAAACACATCCTTATTACTAGCACTCTGGTCACAAACTTGGTCAAAAACAAACTTCAGCTCCTTATTGGCGCGCTTCAAGAAATTCTTATTGGGCTGCTGGACTCCTTGGTAGAAAAACGGTCGGATCTCCTCTTTAGGGTCAAACACCAACATCGTATCGTCAACAACGTCGACGACGACGCGGTTGTTCAATTCCATCTCCTTTTCGTTCAAGGGCCGCACCCTCACAACAACCTTGATGCTCGCGGCCATGTTTTGCGTTGAACCACTCTTCGACGGCACGACGTCCTTACACGAGCCCTTCAGCCCGCCCAAGCCAGGCCCTCTTTCCATTTTCACCATTTTCAACGACGCCGAACGAAACTTACTATCACATCGATACATAAACTTATATTATCTCGAAGGTGTACGATCCTGGCGGCGTACAACACTACACAAATCAAATTATTAACGGTTTCTTCGCGTCACATCAGTTATAAACCTTGTTTGTCTTGTTTAATTAATAAATAACTCGGTTTCGTTAGTAAACGGAAGTTTTAAATTTGTTGTCGGATCGTAACCGTCAAATTTTTAAATTGACACTAGAGAAGCGCGCGTGACGCGCGTTTTTTTTTTTTTTTTATAAGATTAGTTTTACGGCCCCTGGGAACTAGCCCTTTGGAGCCTAACATCAGTATACTTTTATTACATTTTTTTCTTAATTCTACCTTATAACTACCTTAAATCTACCTTATAACTACCTTATTTCTACCCCCCCAAACCCTATCAGTAAAGTGGCGGATACTTTACTGACAAATTACTAGACTTCTTGTGAGAAGCCGAAAATCATGTTTCATCACTTTTGTTCCAATTGCCCACACTCACGCACATTTATGACCATATAATGGTTAATATTCCACCAATATTACACACTATAATACACGAAAACACAAGTTTTGGAAATTAAAACAAAAAGGACAACATGACTTTTCCACTTCCCGCCAAAAAGCCCCGCGATTTTCCGTGACGCGCGTCCAGGACCAGTGCTGCCAGCTCCAATCTTCAAAAATCTGCAGATTTACTAAAACAATCAGTGGGAAGACTGGATAAATCAGTAGATTTAGTTTTAATTTAAAATAAAGTAAATGTTTTAGTAGTAATGTTAGTGTTGATTTTTTTATTATAAGATTTTGCGATATTCTATTTTTACCCGATTACCCCGAATGTCGGGTTGTATGCTAAGGGTTTAGTGAACTTATTGCAATAATAATGAGTAACACGGAAAAATTACATAATTTGTCGTGTTTCATTGGACGCACTTTTTCCGCTGTTAATACCTGGGTTGTTGTTACTATTACTAAATTTTATAACGGAATAGGATTGTAAAAAAAACAGTAGATTGTCGTAGACAATCAGTAGATTCCTAAGAAAATCAGTAGACCTGGCAACTCTACACGTGACGTGTGCCATAGACTAAAACAATTTTTAGGCAAAGAATTTTTTTTTCGATAGCCTGAAAAAAGTTTATGCATTACTCGAGAAATAAGTAGGTACCGGTTTGTATTTCGATGATAGCATACCATGGATGTGGCAAACGACTACGTAAGCATACTAAAAATAATAAGCATACGTAGTTGTTTCGTAAAGAGAAAAAATATTAATATGTTCCTACTATCAATGTTGTATCTGGTTGTATAGAAGAAAAAAGAAAATTCGCTACGCTCATACGAGCGATTTCACACGCGCGGCAGGTAGGTAAGTATTCCGGATCCAGTAATACACGTACGATGATCGTACAATGACCAAGCCATACATAACATACGCCTGATATTTTTTTAACAGCAAACCATATACGAATGATTGTTACGTATTTGACCAATCTTTCTCCTACCCAGGGTGATTGTATACACAATTAATCATATCTTTATAGAGCGCCTCACTAGGTTCTATTGTCTTTATTATGACGACGACGACGCTGTATAAGAAACAAATACAATTTCCTCTTAATTTCCGGCAGCGATCTTATCTGGGCGTAACGACAGGCTTAACATTCAACCGGGCCTCGTACTAAAACTTCGGAAATAGGCAGAATTTCATTAAACTGCGTTAGATACTATTACCTAGTATTCTAGTTAATTTGAATCCTAGAGCTCGAGATACATAACGCGCCAGTTATTGTACAGCAACCAAGACTATGAATGGATTGAATAAAGGTATAATACAGATTGGATAAAATAGGTACATTTATATAGGTACTAGTCTAAGTACTATACAGGGTGTCCCAAAACTTTGCCACATGGAGGGAAAGTACCTTAAATATTGTAGATAGAGAATTTTACTGAATGAAGACTTCATTTTTATTATATAAACAAAAGGAACTGCATTCAAAGATTTTTGAAAACTCGCTTGCCACACTCGGGAATCGAACCGGCTAAAATCCGAAAAAATAACAGCCTGTACTTTTATGGCATCAATCGATAGGATCAATCACAAGGATCAAATCACCCTAACAAACATGGGAAATTAAATGAAAGGAAAACCGTGATATCTTAACTTATAAGAATTAAAATAAGTGAAAATTAAAATAACTAACGATTTTATGTGTTTCCTTTCATTTAATTTACTATGTTTCTTAAAGAGATATTATCCTTATGACTGACCCTATCGATTGATGCTATAAAAGTACAGGATGTTATTATTCGGATTTTAGCCGGTTCGATTCCCGAGTGTGGCAAGCGAGTTTTCAAAATGAAAGGAAACCATATAATCTTCACTTATTTTAATTGAACGAATAAAAAATGGTAAACTAACTAATTTGTTGCTCGAAATTGCTCCATTTTTTGTGGATACACTTTATCTTTGAATTCATGAATTTATAAGTTTAGATTTCATGGTTTTCCTTTCATTTAATTTACCATGTTTGTTAGAGAGATTTGGTTCTTATCATTGATCCTATCGATTGATGCCATAAAAGAACAGGGTGTTATTTTTTCGGATTTTAGCCGGTTCGATTCCCCAGTGTGGCAAGCGAGTTTTCAAAAAACTTTGAATGCAGTTCGTATTGTTTTTAAAATAAAAATGAAGTCTTCATTCAGTTAAATTCTCTATCTACAATATTTAAGGTACTTCCCCTCCATGTGGCAAAGTTTTGGGACACCCTGTATACCTTTTGGAGCTTCCTGGCACAGGATCTAACATTCTTAAAAGGAGACCAATGATGAACTCGTGTCTTATACATTTTTACCTACCTATGTAAAAAATGAATTTTATATCAATAACACACGAGCTAGGTACCTATAAAGACTAGTTCGGTAGCCACCATGGATGTAGTAACAACGGTTATTTCTTATTCTGTGTCAGCGGTAGGTATAGGTACCCATAAAATTGCAAACTAAACCGCTACCTACTTCATTAACTTTTTATTCGCCTTTCAACGTGCTTTTAACAATGCATCATATACGGTCGATGGCACGTTTATAGTTACATTTCCAACATAAGCCGAGCTCTCATTATTATTAACAACAGTTTATGTTGGAAATGTAACCATGGACTTGAAGGGACTCTAACATACATCGATCTGTATTATTTTTCTACCTATCTGCCCACTTGCTACTGTTATTAGTGTTATTACCTACAAATTGTAATATTCTACGGGTATCATTATACACAACAATATACTGTCAAGTGATCCTACATTTAAAGAAAATAATGACTACAGTATAATTGCCATAGAAATAATAGGTACCTAATATTATTTACATTGCAATCAAAATAATATTAGATTTTTACATACAATTAATTGGTGTTTAACACCCTGTTATTACAAGCCAAAGTAACAATCAACAGGTAAAATAAATAACAGAGACAGTTTATAATTTTCTTATTCAAAATATCCCGAAGATACAGACGCCATCATGTCGGGTTACAAAAAATACTCGCTACAAAACATTCTGAAGTGTTTAGAAGACTCAAGATACCCCTCAGTGGGTCCACATCTAAACCTACTAAGGTTCACGGGGTTATGGCATCCGAACACTAACTCCAAAGTCGCCAGATTCAAACAATTTCTCTTTTACATAACTATAGCATTCTTCTTCAGCCAATACGTCAAATGCGCAATCAATTTTAACACAGATTCTCTAAAACTGATCCTCCAATACGCCCCTTTTCATATGGGTGTCATAAAATCCTGCTTCTTTCAAAAATACTATCAGAATTGGGAGCGTATTATTAACTATATGTCGTCCGTGGAACGGGATCAATTAGCCCAGAATGATGAAAAACAAGATAAAATTATCAAGGATTATATAAAGAGGAATCGCCGCGTGTCTTATTTCTTCTGGGCACTTGCTTTTTTCTCCAATTTCACTATATTTTCTGAACCGTATCAGAAGAATCAGGTTATCAACGGGACTAGTATCTATCTGAATATCTTTGATGGGTACACTCCATTTAGCAAAGAACCTCCAGGTTATTACGTGTCTATGTTCATTCAGACTGTCCTAGGCCACGTTGTGAGTGCCTATGTGGTTGGTTGGGACACTCTTGTTGTCTCCATAATGATATTCTTTGCTGGACAACTGAGGATCACTCGATTGTATTGCTGTGATATGATTGTGAGTAACGAAGTCAAAAGTCGGGAGAATATTGCTAGATGCCATCAATTTCATACGACCCTGGTCAAGTAAGTTTATAAATTTCTTTTTTATTATACCCCTTTAAAAATGTGCCTTAGTAGCTTATACTCATCATCCGAGACTTGACGATGGTCTACAAATTAAACAGTCGCTATGCCCCAAAATGGCTTTAAAGTATCATCATCATCAGTAATATAGAACTGACAATTCGGACTCCTGCCCTTTTGATCGAAGAGAAATGATGAGGTATCTTCTGCAGAGTAAGAATAACAGGAGTATAATAAACAGGTGATAACATTCCAGATACCAGAAAACGTTCAACTCTTTAATATCACCCGTCATGTTCGTGTATCTGATCATAATTTCTGTCAACCTTGGAGTCTGCATCATACAAATGGCTCAGGCAAGTTTAATAGTACGTGTTAGTAGATGTGTTCTTGCAGCATAGCAACAAAAGCAACACTTATTTAATTACAGATTCACGATGATTTTCAAACGCTGGTGTCCAGTTTCATTTTCTTTGTTGCTTGCCTGATACAACTCTTGCTTTTCTATTGGTACAGCAACGAAGTCACTGTTGAGGTAAGGTTTAATATCATCATTAGCTACTATAGTGGCAATGCGTATGCGAACGCTATACATATGGCGACCGTAGTTTTTCAGTAAGTTGAAATTGAGGAATAAGGGCCCGAGTCCAGCATACTGATCACTTAGGTAGTCAGTTAGCAAACATTTTTTATTCTCACTAACTACATGATCTGAAACTTAGCAACCCTAATGTACCATGGTGCGGTAACATGGACTGGGGGCCAGTTACCCAATGATACCCAGACCACGAAATTTTTCCTGGATGGGATTTTCCGCAAACACCCGCAGCAGTGGGCCGAGCGGCCTACCAAGCGGCAATTTTAGTAAACGAGAAAGGTCTCGATACAATGTTTAATTTTCAGAGCATGTCCGTGAGTTACAGTACCTTCGAAAGCAATTGGCCAGAATCGGATAATATTGTAAAGAAAGAAGTGGCGCTCTTGGGAGCGTCTACAATGCAGAAACTAGTTTTTAACGCGGGACCATTCAATGAAATGTCCCTGGCTACGTTTATTGGGGTGAGTAATTCAAATTTAAAAAATTAACGGCCTCTTTAAAGTCGTTGTACCATACATTATTTTCCACATAACACTGGCTCAATGCACAAAACCTATGCAGCTAAAAAAAAGTTCTATAAAATTTCCGCCATTTTTTTTTTTTTTTTTCAGATACTGCGTGCAAGTTATAGCTTCTACACCTTACTAAACAGTACAAATGAGTAGCAAGTAGTATACCTACCTAATACCAAATAGAAATAAGTTAATAATCTTTGCGCAGTAACAAATCTGATGGATCAATCTAGGCAACAATTGTAAACAAGTAGGGACAAGGACCTACTTACTTAACTAATTTAATAATTTTTGATCGAATTTAATAAAAAAAAGGGACTTGCTAATATCCCTTTGCTCTGAAACCCTTCATGTTCAAAGGACAGTCCGGCATTCCCTCTGGAATTCTGTTGTAAAAATGTTAATGAAAGAATAATAAAGATCTCCCAAAAAGAGCATAGAATTCATAATAATGTTTTATGACATTAAATGAAACTGGGTGTCCTTAGGGGCCATTCCGAAAAAAATGTGTAGGTATGTTATGAAGACTTCAATTAATAATAAAAATATTGGATAAATAATTTGTATGAAACAAGAGCCTTCCAGAAGTACCAATAATATAAAATTACCAAAAAATCAATCGCAGTAGATATTATAATAATAATAAAATAGCGTGGGTAGGGCCTCCCACAAGGTGGACCGACGACCTGGTGAAGGTCGCGGGAATCCGCTGGATGCGGGCAGCGCAAGACCGGTCATTGTGGCGAGCCTTGGGGGAGGCCTATGTCCAGCAGTGGACGTCTTTCGGCTGAAATGATGATAATAAATCGCCATTATGTTGAGCGAAGGCAAGGCTAAAGCCTTTACCCATACAAGTAAGTTATGATGGACTTACACTGGTATTACAAAACACTTTTGTTTCTAGCAATGCTTGATAAAACCATTGTAAACCGATTATAAGCTTGGAGATTTACTTGCGAGTTTGTAAGTATGAAATAGAATTGTATATAACATCAAGGAGCACTAAGGTGAAGGTTAAACATTCAGTATATACTGTGGTCCGTCAGTATGGTAAATAATAATGGATGTCATTCCATCGAAATAAATGTTTTTTTGGAAATTCATCCCCTTTTAAATATTATAAAGTTACTTAAAGTACCTTGGTCTAGTGAACAGTGATAGAAAGTCCCCAAGGAAATTGAATTCTGCTGACATCCGATTCATAATGAAACCAGAAATGTGTGCTTCAGTAATCCTGCGTTTCCACTGGACAAGACATATAAAAAACATGTTTTTGTCTCTATTTTTTGCTGTCATTGAATAAAGACAAAAAATTGTTAATCACCATGTTTTTGCGCAATGGAAACGCACAGTAAGAAATCATAAACGAGTTCCTCCGATAGAACCTGAAAGTTAACATTCGCGATACAATCCTAAGTAACATCAGCAAACCTCAACTCTCAAGATTCCGACTAAATCGATTAACGTGAAATTTCGTGCTTAATCGATTCTGATTCAGCGAGTTCTCGATTCCCATGCAGTTGCAGATTTGAATTCGATTAAACGTTGTGTACAAACAAACACCTATATTGGAAGTTCTATCGTATGCGCTACCACTGTACTCCGGGAGTCAGTATTTTTCAATTAATAGCTCGCTACAGAAGCTCGCTACGCGATTTTTTTTTTATTGCCTAGTAAGGCACACTGACAGACGGTCCACCTGATGGTAATTGGAAACCGCCGCCCAGGACATCTGCAACATAAGGGGAGCAGAGCGGCACCGACCTTATACAGACCGTAAACAAGCCCTTTGAGGCCCTGAGAAACCCTATGTTGTAGTGCAAAGGAAAGACCGGAGAGAGCCCTAGTAGCATTACGACGTACGTCTTCGTCATAAAGACGTACGTTTACGTCACTGACCCTAAATTGACCTCAGATTGAACGTCTTTTTTTCGTCGCCGACCTTATTTGCTACCTGGGAGATCATTCCACAACTTGCATGTTCGCGGGAGGAATGCTTGCGATGCACGTACATTTGTACATAGTACTCGTACAGCGCCGTACAAGTACTATGTACATGGGTTCAAGATGATGTTCATACTCTGCCCATGGACAAACTGTTTTGGACAGTCGCATGCCTCCCTCTTTCCTCGTAAATTATTTGCCGCTAACGGTATTAATTACTTAAGATTTAACGATCTTGTAACCAACCAATAAAGCTCGTTTAAAGCCAGATCTCGCAATAAACTAGACATCTCGATGACGGCGACCCCACACGACGTGGTTTGGGACTAATTCATCTGTACACAGAACCCGGTCCATATCTGCAGAATTAACATATAAATTGTTTTGAATCCGGCGACTACACCGCGTTAAATTATTTCGCGAACTTCGTAAATTTACATGGTAATTGGTATAACTCAAGATTTGTTGTTCAATCCGCTGATTGTGCGGTTAGACAAATCTGAGTGGGATTAACGAGTAAGACGGCGATCTGGTAGTCAGATTAGGGTGATGTGTTCATAAGAGCCGACATTACCGCAAGTCGTTTAGAATCACAGAGTGATAAACTTGGTTTTTGTTTGCAGTTTACTAACTTGTGAATGGTCCCACGTTGGGCGCCATTTTAATTTTATAAACATTAAATTTTCATTCATTTTACTCAAGAAGAACGTCCACAGAAATTATTGTAACAATATTTTATTACTATACACGCAATTTCTCGTGTTATTATTATCATGTTAGATGTAGGAGATGCTATTTGTTTTAACGAGCGACATAAATACGTAATAACGGGATGTAATCACGATAAGAACCTGTGATAACAACGGAACTTAAGGAATAGGTGCTTTATTGTAGACTGCGAAGAACCCAGTTTTGGGAAAACACGAATTCTAGCGTTAGTAGACTTTCAAGTTTTGAATTCTTTTCAGTTTTATCAGTTTTTTTCAAATTATTATTAGGTAGCGTAAGAGGAAGATCAACTACTTTTAACCAAACTGAAAATAGGTACCTACTTATCTATTTTTTTTATTTTCTGCTTCGCATAAAACTTGGTCCGAAGGGTTGTTAAAAGCTCTGAAATAACATCCCTAAGCTGTACATCTCGTATTTGCTTGTTTATCCAAACTTGAATAATCTGCTGATGCAATTGTTTGGATTCAATTAAAACTGTGCCTCTAAACTTGACTCGTCTAACTCGCTTTATCTAAACTTTACTGCTGCGAAAGGAGCCACAACTTTTCGTGGCCGCAGCCCAAGAAATAAATAAAACTCTAAGGTGCATTTACATTTATCTGTATTATAGTCCTACCTGCGTTTAGTACTGCTAACAGTGGCGGATAGAGGTTTTGTGGGACCCTAGGTGCAGCCTTATCTGGAGGCCTCATTGACTCCTACTAAAAATCGGGATGGTTCACTAAAATTGAATACAATCATTTACATAATGTAAAATTTTCATCTTCTCAAAATATAATTATCATTTCCAGATGATTTAAGTAGAGTTATACGAAAAAGGGCGAGATTACTACTAATCGCAGTCGCATGAGCAAGTCCAAATGTTTAGTCAAAAAGTTAAGTGTAAACACTCCTAAAAACATCCACGATTTAAACTCTATTACACTTGAGCTCCCAAAAGAGCTATCAACTCGGTTGCCGACGTAACTTTCACTGATCTAAAATGTATCAGAGTACCAGACGCGGTTTAATCGATCCCACTCGAAGTTAAAACTTAGATATTTACACAAACTACCTATTAGTTCTGACAGTTTTATACAGGGTCATGGTAATATGGAGTATATGATGGAAGGAAAGGCGATGAGACAAAAAAGCTGCATTGTCCCTAGCGACAGACAGGTACCTTAATCACGACACGAAATATTTGCGGTTTTGAAACGGGAATCTTGAACATAAAAAGTTGCAATGTCCAAAAGTTTTCTTTTATCCAAAATGCACCAAGACATAAAAAGAGGTACACGTGACTGTCCAAAATAGTATGTCGTACTAAATGAAATCCATGGACACAGTATGACTCAGTCGCTCGCAGCAAAATAATGTTGAAAACATGTCGCTATTGCCAATACGGCTCATCTTCCGGTAAATAATGCCGTCCTATGTAATTAATAAGTTAATTGTTGAATTGCGAGTGCGATAACAGATGTGTGAATTTCGCTGCACGTAGTGGTGCGCCGAGTACAAGTTTATTGATGGCGATGGTGTTGCAATGTACGATAGCTGCTAAAATATAACATCAATGGTAACTAAGTGCGATATCGCACGAGGCAACTATGGTTGCGCCACCAGCGGGTGATTCGATAGCCGACACCGAATTGGTTGCGGACACCAGTTGCGATACCCTCCATACAGCTCTATACATTTTGTTGGTGGAGCGACTCGTTGCGCTACCACTGGTGTCCTCGTGCGATATAGCACTAAGAGGGGTCCTGCCTCAGAAAATAAAGTATAAAATCCCAATCGCCTTCGCTCAACATCTATCCCACACCCAGAATTTTATGTGCTTAAACATAAAGCTACCTACCCAAATCACCCCGAATTCAATCAAGAAGTTGAGTATTTTGTAAATTCCTGGATTCGGCTAGATTGGCTTAGTTTGGGATTACGTGTTGACATAATTAAACTACGCTGGTACGGAGCTAGATAAATAGCCTAATTCTGAGTAACCTCCGTATGTGTATACGGACGGACGTTTATCAAATTAATGTTGAGGAGAAGTTATGGCCTATTAGTGTCGTTGCCGACGGTTTAGACTTTAGCTTATAAACGAGATCTATGTTTGAAAGCTGAGGATCAAGTTAATCATTTTCACAAAATGTATGTTGGTGCGTAAAGATTTTTAAACCGGAAGAAAAACAGAGTTCACCTTCTGCTTTTGCACCCTCGAACCACTGCGCCAAGTGGTAGCCGAGTACTTATACCCACTTATTTATTAAATTCATTAATGGGTGACCATAGACTTATTTTTTAGGGTTCCGTACCCAAACGGTGCCAACGGGACCCTATTACTAAGCCTACGCTGTCCGTCCGTCTGTCAGCGGGCTGTATCTTACGAACGGTAATAGGTAGAGACTTGAGATTTTCACAGAATGTGTATTTCTGTTGCCGCTACAACAACAAATACTAATAAAATAAATAAAAGGGGTCCCCATACAAAAAACGTAATATTTTTAACTTATTTGTCTTATGGTCGGTTTCCATACAAAAGACTTCAACGTGTGACTCTAAATATCACCATTTTGGGGATGTTTGTTTATATTCTACGGTGGTACGGAACCTTTTAAATGAGAGTCCGACACGCACTTTGCCGGTTTGTTTATTCGGTAAACCCAGGTAACTCCTATGACCCGGGACTCCAGTCTCTTAACTATTGTCCATTGCGTAACCATTGGTCTCTATATTATATTATCATTGTTTTCTTCATTATGAATCGTAAATTCTTCGTAATCGGCATAAAGACTGAACGGCCAGAAGATGTAATGTAATGTAATGTAACGTCACGACTTTTATCCCCGTTCGGGGGTAGTCAGAGGCTTGTGTGGCCATACACCACCACATTGTGGAGGTATTAACCAACTC
This sequence comes from Drymonia ruficornis, assembly GCA_947859195.1. Taxonomy (NCBI): domain Eukaryota; kingdom Metazoa; phylum Arthropoda; class Insecta; order Lepidoptera; family Notodontidae; genus Drymonia; species Drymonia ruficornis. Next base: position 12,353,346 of record OX401909.1, read on the forward strand.
AAAGCCCACGTTTCACTAGATAGTGTAACGGTACGCTTTGCATCAGAGCGTCCGTCATCTTCACAAATATTAAAAATAATAAATATTTAAATTCAAATAGTTTTGATTGACATAGGGAATGACAGGGGAAGTTGATGGGAGGTGTCAGAAGGGGATTACGGGGCTTTTGGGTGAACTTTCGCTGCAGCGATTAGGAAGTTCTTACTAATAATTCTCGGTACCGAGTGATGTTAGGCAGTTTAGAGCTTTAGCTGGAACGCTATTCACGAATCTAGTGAATTTTAGCTAGTAAATAATGTGTTCAGTGCTAAACTAGTGTTGGAGTTTGTGTGAGGAAATCAACGATTCATAGATTTATATTGGTCTAGATGGATTTGGTGTAGTTGTAAAATGCGGCAACGAATAATGCTCATATAAATGAGCATACGAGTCCAACTTGACGTAATCTCGTAGCAACCACTCTGTCACACTGATCTGCCGTGTTGACATTTTTCTTTAATTATATTTAGATAGTAAAATGCCGGCCTGCGCCGTAAAATTATGCAGAAACAATCAATCAAACAATAAGAAAGACACTGGGATCACATACCATCAGTAAGTATTGCATAATATCCTAATTTCAACGAAAAATAACACCAACCATTAAAATGTCAAAGAATATAAATTACACCGTTCAGTGATACCGCGTAATAAAACTTAATTTCCCCAAGGTTGCGATTTTTATTGTTCTGCAAATAAATAATTATTTTTATATAAGGTCGTAAGTTATAAATAGATATTTTGCAAGGCACCTTACTAAATTATATATTTATTACATAGCTTTTTATTTTCACACGTTTAAATAATCACCTTTAGTGGCGAGCGTGCATTTTTATCTCTACTTTCATATACATACATTCATTCACCATTTGACATTTATTTGATTGTTTACTTTTATAAGCTACATCAAAACAGCAACTAAGTACTTACTAGTAGACTGTATAAAATAAATAAAGATTCCCATTTTTTTATTTACCTATTTCGTCCCACTGCTGGGCTCACCCATCCTCCTCCACCGACTCTTTTTCAGTCCTTCTCTAAGGCGTCAAGATCATCGCACCATTACTTTTTAGGCCTGCCGCAACGCCGTTTTCCATCTTCCGGAACCCACTCGCTTGAAATTTTAGCCTGCCCATCTCCACTTAAGTTTGGTAGTCTTTGATTCATGGGGTAAAAGTTTAGAAGTTGACCACACTATTTACTCCTGCTTGTGTGCGTTGACGCAAATAGTTACACACATTACAATATTGAGATTGCCGCATTCAAGGAGCTATAATTCTTAGGACGTGCGGAGTCTTCCAATTGGTTCGTCTATGCAACGATTGCTTTGGTTTGAAAGTCCTTTAAGTTTCTCGCCAGCTCTTCTTAAAAGGATCGGTTTCCGAGCTGGTGGTAGCATAACTATGTGTTTCTAAACATTCCGTTTATTTAAAGTAATTAAAACTAGCTACTATTTGGCTAGCATCATATATTTCAACCAATCAAACAATAATCTTCCTTTGAACTGCAGTCACTATTGGAACACGTTGAGATCTACGGGTCTTGACTTGTCCAAGAGTTCAGATTGCTGGAATGAGTAAAAGTGTCTAGTGAGAACTGGCAAAGTTACTTATTTCTTTTTGGGAAGATTATTAAGCTCTTCAAGCTTCCTAGTAGTAGAAGCTAAATTATCAGGAGTCAATGCATCCATTCAACAAAACACTGCGTTAACAAGCGGTGGGGGGATTATTGTTTGGGAGACGAATCTCACAATGGAGTGCGACGGTGTGGAGCACTACATCTTGCCGCTTTTCATTAGGTTATTATTTGCTGAGGTAAGATTAGAATAAGTTACCTTTAGGAATGTTTGTTTTGTTTGTTCACAAGGTTAGTAGGATTGTAGGTCGTTATAGTGTAAGGTATTCTTATAGAACCATTCTGGAAGAAGCATTCATTAATTAGTAAGTTAGCTAGGTATCTGATATAGGATCTATAAGTAGTTAGATAGCAGGAAATCCAATCTTTCACTAAAAGTTCTTGGGTTCAAACGAGCACAACGTAAAGGTCTTAAAACCACTAGACGATGACGATTATTTGGCCAAAAGTATAGGTTTAGGTAGGTTTTATTTAGGTAGAATAGGCTAGGGTTTAGGTAGGTGGTTTGGGTCGTTACAATTTGGTGCCGCGACCAGGATATTCTGATAATTTGTTTATTATTCATAGCTTGAGAACATACTTAAGATTTTTCATATATTAAATTGAATAGGAATTCCTGGACGTGGTGCCTAATTGATCAGCAGACTAGACTGTAGGTAGAGGTGAGGTGAGTGTGACTCTTGAAGTCACACAATTTGCTGTCCGTGAAATGGAGGTTTATTCCACTTTGATCACCTGGGTGATATCACCTGGGTGATCAAAGTGGACGAAAAAGTCGCCTTTGATCACCTGGCGAATTTGAACACCCAGGTGATTTGCCCAGGTGATCAAAGTGGAATAAAAATTCGCGTCAGATTACCAGGCGAATTTGATCACCCAGGTGATCAGAGGCGACTCCTATTTCGATCTTTTATTTTGGTCTCTTATAATCACCTACAAAAAAAAACTAATTAAAGATTTTTAAAGTAATTTGAAGGTGGTAGAGCCAAGCTGTAGCCAATTGACTGCAGCTCATAAACGGGCTGGCTCGACCGGGGTAGTACCACCCTCCCACAGAAGATCGGCGTAAAGCAGCCATTAAAGCTGCGTTTCGTACGATGAGTGAGAGAGCCGTAAGCCCACCCCCCTCCCCCTCCCTCCATCCCACTCCCCTTCAGGTCGGCAATGTGCGAGCAATACCTTTGGTATTGTAAGCATCTATAGGCTACGGTAACTGCTTAACATCAGGCGGGCCGAACGCTTTTTTGCCAACTCAGTCCTATAAAAAAAAAAAAAGTGCAGAATATGAATAGATATTGGAATTGAATTGAAATTGATATTAGAATTGAATTGAAATGAAATTGAATTGAAATTGTTGCAATTGAATTGAAATGAAATAAAATGAAATTGAATTGGACTGAAGTGAGAGTGGAATTGAAATTGAACTTGAGTTGACGTTGACGTTGACGTTGACGTTGACGTCAACGTCAATTTCAATTCCACTGCCAATTCAATTCGACGTTGACGCTGACGTTGACGTCAACGTCAACGCCAATTTCAATTTCAATTCCACTTCCTCTTTGAATTGAAATTGAGTAGAATATAATTGGAATTGAAGTGGAAGTGGCAGTGGAATTGAAACTGATTTTGACGTTGACGTCAACGTCAACGTCAATTTCAATTCCACTGCCAATTCAATTCGACGTTGACGCTGACGTTGACGTCAACGTTTTTTTTTTTGTTATAGGACTGCGGTGGCAAAAAAGCGTACGGCCCGCCTGATGTTAAGCAGTTACCGTAGCCTATAGATGCTTACAATACCAAAGGTATTGCTCGCACATTGCCGACCTGAAGGGGAGTGGGATGGAGGGAGGGGGAGGGGGGGTGGGCTTACGGCTCTCTCACTCATCGTACGAAACGCAGCTTTAATGGCTGCTTTACGCCGATCTTCTGTGAGAGGGTGGTACTACCCCGGTCGAGCCAGCCCGTTTATGAGCTGCAGTCAATTGGCTACAGCTTGGCTCTACCACCTTCAAATTACTTTAAAAATCTTTAATTTGTTTTTTTTTTGTAGGTGATTATAAGAGACCAAAATAAAAGATCGAAATAGGAGTCGCCTCTGATCACCTGGGTGATCAAATTCGCCTGGTAATCTGACGCGAATTTTTATTCCACTTTGATCACCTGGGCAAATCACCTGGGTGTTCAAATTCGCCAGGTGATCAAAGGCGACTTTTTCGTCCACTTTGATCACCCAGGTGATATCACCCAGGTGATCAAAGTGGAATAAACCGAAATGGAAAGTGAAAGATTGGAAATTTAGGTAGGAAAGTTAGAACAGATTTTTAGGGTACCTTATTGGCGCTTATCCGTTGTATGTATAGGATGTTTAGCTTCCTAAAACTCATTAGAATCTTAGTTAGGACTTATCTGGAATGAATAAAGGCAAAAAAGGGGAAATTTTACATATCATATAGATTTTTAGTTCATTGACATTTTGAACATTAGTGTAGTGCGTCAGTCGATTGTCGAATATCGATTATTGTTGAAGGCTAGTGAAAACTTATATTTGTGTTTGGATACTAACCATACGAGTCATTAAGTCATAGGAGTAGGTAGGTCTCATAGGTAGTGTTCTAAAGTCATGATTTAGTCACCGAGCTAAATTAGGTAGGAGTAAATGCGTTTTACATTATTTAACAAAATAAATAATTCAATAACCTCTGCTTACCTCTCTGGTATACGGGCGTGATTATATGTATGTAGGAGCTTATGTACTAAATTACGTAATAAGTAGGGAAAATTTGTGCGATAAGTGGGTGATGGTGTTAGACGATAGATAGGTAGGTAACCGTTTACGTTTTACTAATAATAAAAATAAAAATAGCTAAGAATATTAATTAAGTTAAAATAATATCGAAAAACATCGATAGTAAGGATTGGTAACAGCCTATCTCTAGTTGTCAAAATATAACTGACAAACATTTTTATCTTTGAAGTTGACACAATTCTTCTTTTATAGAGTGCTAGGTTTAGAATAGGTCGGTTAACATTGTCAAGGAGGTTTCGTATATTTATTGAATAAGTAGTTAGGGATTGCCCGACGGATTTCATAGTAGGTTTAAAATATTTATTTTAACCAACTGCAAAAAAGGAAGGTTCTATTTCATTGTATGTACCTATGTTTGTTCGTACGCGATTTAACCGTAGGAAGTATTACAATGGGATAATCGGATAGGTAAGGAAACATAAAAAAGTAGGTAAGTACCTAGGTAGATTCAGGAAGTACAGTCGGATGAAAAAATTAGATTAGAATAGGAAGTACAATCAGCGTCAAAAATCTAATGCCACGTATTTATTATTTTAGGAAGTACAGTCGGATGGAAAATTTAGGTTAGAATAGGAAGTACAATCAGCAACAAAAATATAATGCCATTTATTAGATTCAATTGTGCGATTGTAGTGACTCGAACGATGGAAGATATCGTAGGTCTCTTGCATCGGGGGGTTGCGGGTTCGATTCCCCATTTATTAACTTTGATTGCGTGGAAGAGACTCGAACGTAGGTCTCTTGCATCGTGGTTCATTGTATCGGGGGGTTGCGGGTTCGATTCCCCACTTATTAGATTTGATTGCGAGGAAGAGACTCGAACGTAGGTCTCTTGCATCGTGGTTCATTGTATCGGGGGGATGCGGGTTCGATTCCCCATTTATTGGATTTGATTGCGAGGAAGAGACTCGAACGTAGGTCTCTTGCATTGTGGTTCATTGCATCAGGGGTTGCGGGTTCGATTCCCCACTTATTAACTTTGATTGCGTGGAAGAGACTCGAACGTTGGTCTCTTGCATCGTGGTTCATTGTATCGGGGGGTTGCGGGTTCGATTCCCCACTTATTAGATTTGATTGCGAGGAAGAGACTCGAACGTAGGTCTCTTGCATCGTGGTTCATTGCATCAGGGGTTGCGGGTTCGATTCCCCACTCATTAGATTTGATTGCGTGACAGTGACTCGAACGTAGGTCTCTTGCATCGTGTTTCATTGCAATGGGGGTTGCGGGTTCGATTCCCCATTTATTAGATTTGATTGCGTGACAGTGACTCGAACGTAGGTCTCTTGCATCGTAGTTCATTGCGTCGGGGGGTTGCGGGTTCGATTCCCGTCAAAAGTAAGGTGTCGGTTTTGATCTGGCGGCGTCATTGGGATCGCTCTCGGATAATTGTGTGGTGTCAGTGGTACACTACAGACGTTGTTGGGTTTTGGAAACATACAGGTGTGTTGGTCAAGCGGTATTATTTATTAGGTTCAATATTTTTATTAAGAGTTAGATCGTAGTTTTAGAGGCGATTTAGACAGTGGTAATTTATGTGATAGGTGATTAGCTAGGAGGACTAGGGGTTGATAAAGAGATGTAGTTAGGGAGGCTCATGCTCATGCTAATGCTTTAAACTAGGAATTTAAAAAAGTGGAGTTAAATTTTATTAAGGTTAGATAGGTAGGAAAGCTATAGGCCTATGTCCAACAGTGGACGTGTTTTGGCTGGAATGATGATGATGATGATTAAGGTTAGATACTTTATTTTAGAATTTTAAATTATAGGAGTGCTTTTAAAATTTAAGATTTAATTTTAACCTAATAAGCGATTTTAAGTACAAAAAATAACGTTGTTCGATATACACACGGGTGTATAATTAATGTCTCATGGGTCAAATAGTTACTTTAGTATCAGATTTTTTGAAATAGGAATCGGAAATATTATTTTGGTTTTTGAAATGCGTTCTTTCATTTAAATTTAAAAATATATATGTAAGAATGTGGAGTAGTAAAAAAAATATTTAGATTTAGATGAGTCTTTTATTTATTTGAAAATTTTATTTGGGAATAGAATTTTGTTTTGATTTTGAATTCTATTAGTTTCAACGATTTCTTTAAGTTCAAATGAGAACTTTAGTTTAGGGTTCACTTCAACGGGACCAAAATCAAAGTCTAATTTAATAGTATTTAATATCGTTGAGGTTTCATTGAACTAATGTTTTTAACAAATTAAGTTAGGTAGGGTTTAGATTGTTCTTCATGCTAGTTCAGGGGGATTTAGGGACGCAGGAATATTAGTATAATTATTTTAGGAGATAATGACTAAATGTCATTTTAGAAATAATGTTATCTTTTGCTAATTGGGGATTGAGGAAATAGTATTCATATAAGGAGTTTGATAAAGGAAAACAAAACTAGGAAACTAAGTAAAATCGGCAATATGCGAGCAATGCCTTTGGTATTGTAAGCATCCATAGGCTTCGGTAACTGCTTAACATCAGGCGGGCCGTACGCTTTTTTGCCACCGAAGTCCTATTAAAAAAAAAAGTAAATAGACAGGTAGTTTATAAGAAGATTCGGTAGGCAGGATAGGTAGACCATAATGCCAAAAACAAATAATAACCTATAAAGATAGATGCATTCACAGGCATCGGAAGTTTTATAGAGTAGATCAATATTATTTCTCAGCTATTAATGCAAACATAGGGAATGGTGATGGGAATGATGATGATGGTGGATGATAACAAAATTGATGATTAATAATTTAGTACATAGGAATTGTCAGAAGAAGTAAATATTAAACTGAACTTCGAATAATTTCCTGATGCATACGAAAGAGGTTAAAGCTTATTAAATAAACTTTTCGATTGTAAACTTTCCCTTATCGAATAGATGGTGGCCGGTCTAATGACGCGAGATATTAAAATCGTTCTAAGATAACAATTATTAACGATGATTAATCGATATAATTTTGCGAATTTAATTTAATTGATGAGAAATACTTTAAACAAGATTAGTAGTTTTGGGTTAGTATTTACTAACTTGAATTGCTTGAGGTTTTTACGTACGACTAATAGCGCGTATTACGTGCGTTGCGTGTATTATTTGTATTACGATTATACCAATTCTCTGATATTATTTTAGTGTCTAAATCGAAGTAAATATTCAATTACTATATGTGGTCAATTTGATTGAGCTCAAGACGCAGTCCTATTGCATCCAACCTGGGGGTTGTTTTGGCTTATTAATTCATAATTAATGTGCGCTAGATTATTCGTGGTTTCTTGGCAAAAGTATGTTGTGGGAATAATCGGGTGGCGTGAACCACTGCGATTGTTGAAGTTATGTGCGTATTTGAATGTCTTGTAAGTTAGGTGATGTATGAATTAGGTTGGTGATGTATGGCTAATGTGTGCTCTACGATTTGAAGGGCCTGAATATTTCCATAATATCTTGACTTGAAGCGATTTATGGGTGTTTGATTTCAGGGATGGGGGGGACTTTACAAAGGGCTTCTTAAGATGGAGTTTGGTGTTAAGATAAGTCAGCAGGCATGCATCAGTATAGACTGATCTCTTAAGAAGTCCGTACTCTACCGGCAGCATTCATGACTTCGTGGAACACTCTACATGCTCCGAATTGGAAATAAGTTGTCATGTTGGGTTTGGGACTGAGTGAGAGCTACAATTATGGGGATCTATCGCTTGTTAGCCTATGGGGAGGTTTGGACTCTGATAGGATAGTGTATTTCGTTCTCATGAAACGTACGATTGGTTTACACAGAAAGGGGTACATTATATCATTAGGATTGATCTGCTCACAACAGGTTTCCTTACAGAGTTCAGACTATTCTTGTGAGAAGTTATTCTTGTTCATGGTTGTGACTTGGGTAATCTTAGTCGTTGAGCTCTTACATGTCAATTATTTTCAATTCGGTGGAAAAACACTCAACGGTATAGGGCCACTCACTTACATACACTCATTAGCTACATGTTTCTGAAATCAAATGTCTATAAATAAGAATTGGCGCCATTAAGTTATTAATTGTTTTGGTTCTTTTGTTTTGATTTTTATGAGGGTTTTAAAAATTTACTACGGTCAAAATGTTGTTTTCTCCCTTTGCAAATTTTGGGGGTTGGAATGTAGTGGGACGGTCTTGGGACTCGTTATTGGCCATTGATGTGTTGAATGTTTGCTTCGGTTTAGAGTAGGCTTACTTCGGTTTAGAGTAGGCTTACTTAGGTAGGTTTATGTTTAGGTCAGTCGTAGATACTGGGGGTTGATGGATAGCTTTAGTTTGTTGTAAAGTATTTCTCATTCGTAAATATAGGGGTTTGATAGGGATAGCATTAGATGCTTTATTGTTAGGCTTATATTTGTGAAGAAGCTGAGAGATAGTAAAAATTTACTTCGTTAGAAAGGTTTTCCTTCTACGTAAATTTTGGGGGTTGCTGTAACGGTACGCTTTGCATCAGAGCGTCCGTCACCTTCACAAATAAATTAGGAGGTTTTAAGGTTTGAACAGCGTTGGATGTTCCGACGTTAATTGGTTTATATTTGTGAAGTGTTTAGAGATATCGGGAAAATTTACTTCGTTAGAAAGGTTTTCCTTCTACGTAAATTTTGGGGGTTGCTGTAACGGTACGCTTTGCACCAGCGCGTCCGTCACCTTCACAAATAAATTAGGAGGTTTTAAGGTTTGAACAGCGTTGGATGTTCCGACGTTAATTGGTTTATATTTGTGAAGTGTTTAGAGATATCGGGAAAATTTACTTCGTTAGAAAGGTTTTCCTTCTACGTAAATTTTGGGGGTTGCTGTAACGGTACGCTTTGCATCAGAGCGTCCGTCATCTTCACAAATATTAAAAATAATAAATATTTAAATTCAAATAGTTTTGATTGACATAGGGAATGACAGGGGAAGTTGATGGGAGGTGTCAGAAGGGGATTACGGGGCTTTTGGGTGAACTTTCGCTGCAGCGATTAGGAAGTTCTTACTAATAATTCTCGGTACCGAGTGATGTTAGGCAGTTTAGAGCTTTAGCTGGAACGCTATTCACGAATCTAGTGAATTTTAGCTAGTAAATAATGTGTTCAGTGCTAAACTAGTGTTGGAGTTTGTGTGAGGAAATCAACGATTGCTTTGGTTTGAAAGTCCTTTAAGTTTCTCGCCAGCTCTTCTTAAAAGGATCGGTTTCCGAGCTGGTGGTAGCATAACTATGTGTTTCTAAACATTCCGTTTATTTAAAGTAATTAAAACTAGCTACTATTTGGCTAACATCATATATTTCAACCAATCAAACAATAATCTTCCTTTGAACTGCAGTCACTATTGGAACACGTTGAGATCTACGGGTCTTGACTTGTCCAAGAGTTCAGATTGCTGGAATGAGTAAAAGTGTCTAGTGAGAACTGGCAAAGTTACTTATTTCTTTTTGGGAAGATTATTAAGCTCTTCAAGCTTCCTAGTAGTAGAAGCTAAATTATCAGGAGTCAATGCATCCATTCAACAAAACACTGCGTTGACAAGCGGTGGGGGGATTATTGTTTGGGAGACGAATCTCACAATGGAGTGCGACGGTGTGGAGCACTACATCTTGCCGCTTTTCATTAGGTTATTATTTGCTGAGGTAAGATTAGAATAAGTTACCTTTAGGAATGTTTGTTTTGTTTGTTCACAAGGTTAGTAGGATTGTAGGTCGTTATAGTGTAAGGTATTCTTATAGAACCATTCTGGAAGAAGCATTCATTAATTAGTAAGTTAGCTAGGTATCTGATATAGGATCTATAAGTAGTTAGATAGCAGGAAATCCAATCTTTCACTAAAAGTTCTTGGGTTCAAACGAGCACAACGTAAAGGTCTTAAAACCACTAGACGATGACGATTATTTGGCCAAAAGTATAGGTTTAGGTAGGTTTTATTTAGGTAGAATAGGCTAGGGTTTAGGTAGGTGGTTTGGGTCGTTACAATTTAAATTGTAACGACCCAAACCCAAAGATTGGATTTCCTGCTATCTAACTACTTATAGATCCTATATCAGATACCTAGCTAACTTACTAATTAATGAATGCTTCTTCCAGAATGGTTCTATAAGAATACCTTACACTATAACGACCTACAATCCTACTAACCTTGTGAACAAACAAAACAAACATTCCTAAAGGTAACTTATTCTAATCTTACCTCAGCAAATAATAACCTAATGAAAAGCGGCAAGATGTAGTGCTCGACACCGTCGCACTCCATTGTGAGATTCGTCTCCCAAACAATAATCCCCCCACCGCTTGTCAACGCAGTGTTTTGTTGAATGGATGCATTGACTCCTGATAATTTAGCTTCTACTACTAGGAAGCTTGAAGAGCTTAATAATCTTCCCAAAAAGAAATAAGTAACTTTGCCAGTTCTCACTAGACACTTTTACTCATTCCAGCAATCTGAACTCTTGGACAAGTCAAGACCCGTAGATCTCAACGTGTTCCAATAGTGACTGCAGTTCAAAGGAAGATTATTGTTTGATTGGTTGAAATATATGATGTTAGCCAAATAGTAGCTAGTTTTAATTACTTTAAATAAACGGAATGTTTAGAAACACATAGTTATGCTACCACCAGCTCGGAAACCGATCCTTTTAAGAAGAGCTGGCGAGAAACTTAAAGGACTTTCAAACCAAAGCAATCGTTGATTTCCTCACACAAACTCCAACACTAGTTTAGCACTGAACACATTATTTACTAGCTAAAATTCACTAGATTCGTGAATAGCGTTCCAGCTAAAGCTCTAAACTGCCTAACATCACTCGGTACCGAGAATTATTAGTAAGAACTTCCTAATCGCTGCAGCGAAAGTTCACCCAAAAGCCCCGTAATCCCCTTCTGACACCTCCCATCAACTTCCCCTGTCATTCCCTATGTCAATCAAAACTATTTGAATTTAAATATTTATTATTTTTAATATTTGTGAAGATGACGGACGCTCTGATGCAAGGCGTACCGTTACAGCAACCCCCAAAATTTACGTAGAAGGAAAACCTTTCTAACGAAGTAAATTTTCCCGATATCTCTAAACACTTCACAAATATAAACCAATTAACGTCGGAACATCCAACGCTGTTCAAACCTTAAAACCTCCTAATTTATTTGTGAAGGTGACGGACGCGCTGGTGCAAAGCGTACCGTTACAGCAACCCCCAAAATTTACGTAGAAGGAAAACCTTTCTAACGAAGTAAATTTTCCCGATATCTCTAAACACTTCACAAATATAAACCAATTAACGTCGGAACATCCAACGCTGTTCAAACCTTAAAACCTCCTAATTTATTTGTGAAGGTGACGGACGCTCTGATGCAAAGCGTACCGTTACAATAGTCAGAATCCAACGTGACAGGTGGTGAACCGTGTCGCCGTGTATACAGGAACTGACTATTACCTAATCCCGAGGGATAGGTAGGTTTCCTCACGATGTTTTCCCTCACCGTCAGCGAACTGTAAATTATGCACATAGATGAAAATTCATCCATTGGTGCATGCCCCACTGGGGATCGAACCTGGGACCTTCTGACGGCCAGAAGACTGCTAAAAGATAGCCGACAACATGCTGACAGAAAAGAATTCACGATTTACAATGAACAATTCACGATGATAATATTAGAGACCTGTGATTTCACACTGGTTAATACAATTAACTTAATTGTTTGTGGACTCGAAGGCCTTATTACGGACAAAGAGAATAAAACCACTACCACAAATACAGGCGAGCAATACTATCTAGATGGCTATGTTAACATTGCTGCTTTCAACTCAAAGATACTGTTAAGATTTTTTGTTAATGTCTAAATAATTCTAAAGGTTCCAAGAAGTTTCATAAAAAAAATACTGGCAACTTTCTCCTTCAAGTAACATGGCGGCAAATTAAATTTCGAACGCGAGTCCAGTCGGTGACAGCTGACGAAGGTCCAACGCTGTTTTTGGGGTCCCGCCGGTCCAGGCGAGACGCACTCCGCGATGTCACGAAGTGGACACTCTGCAGAAGTTTTGGAAAGCCACCGGAGATCCTGTCTAACTAAGGTGGTTTGAAGGTGGTAGAGTGGAGCTGTAGGCAATTGTCTGCAGCTCATATACGGGCTGGCTCGACCGGGGTAGTACCACCCTCTCACAGAAGATCGGCGTAAAGCAGCTATTACAGCTGCGTTTCGTACGATGAGTCAAAGAGCCGAAAGCCCAACCCCCCCTCCCCCTCCCTCCATCCCACTCCCCTTCAGGTCGGCAATGTGCGAGCAATGCCTTTGGTATTGTATGCATCTATAGGCTACGGTAACTACTTAACATCAGGTGGGCCGTACGCTATTTACCCACCGCAATCCTATAAAAAAAAACACCAAGCAAAGCTCCTTCTATTGAGATTTAAGGAACATCGAGCCTCTAATGAGACGAATAAAATGACCACGTATTAATAAAACTAGCTGTGCCCGCGACTCCGTCCGCGTCCAGTCGGTGAAGCCCTTAAATATAATTTTGTCTATCGTCTAATCTGTATTACGTCAGTCTGCATCAGTCTGAGTTCGTCTGTCCGTGGCTGTCTATCTGTAACAGTCTATACCAGTAAGGTGGTAGAGTCTGACCAGTAAGGTGGAGATCGGCATTCAAGTAGCTAATTTACCTTCGTTTCGTATGATGAGGGAGAGAGCCGGAAGCGCAACCCAGCCACCTCCCCGTCCCCTCCCACTAACCCCACTCCCCTTCAGGTTGGAAACGTGCTACCGATGCCTTTGGTTGCAAGCATCTATTGGGAACGGTAACTGCTTAACAACAGGTGGGCCGTACGCTTGCCTGGCGCCTTAGTTGTATAACAAAAGTTTGACTTTATTGGTCTGTGTGTATCAGTTTAGCTGTAAGTATCTGTCTGTCTGAATCGGTCTGTCTGTAATCTATCGGTAGGTGAGTATCTCTGTCTGTACCAGTCTATCTGTATCCGTCTATCTATATCTGTAGTTACTCACAGTATCACGACTGAGCGGTTGGACTCCAGAGCTCAATGCTTAAGTTTGTACTTGATACCCATGTCCCTTATTTAAAATGAGTGAGTGCTCCAGACTCACGGCTTAGGTAAGAGTCACTGCGCAACATCGTGCTTAAAAAGTTAGAGTCCGGAGTTTATCGTCTAAGTCAATAGTCAAAGCGTTTATTATGTTTAGGCCTAGGAGGGCACTTACAAGTAGTCATTTTACATGTTTTCCTTAAATTCTAGCGCCGGATCGGAAACGCGACCTCGCCTGAGAAGTTTCTACTTGATACCCACATTGCTAATTCAAAGTTAGCAGGTCCTCCAGATTTATGGTTTAAGCAGGCAGTTACCCAGCAGCATCATTCCTGAGGGGTTGGAGTTCAGAGTTCAATGTCTGTGTTTCTATTACTACTTAATTCAAAATCAGCAGGTCCTCTAGACTTACTTCTTAGGTAGGTAGCTTCCCTACGGCATTAGTACTGTGGAGATGAATTCCAGAGTTAACTTCTAAGATTCCGCGTGATACAAAGACCCGCTTAATATTTTTTTAAACTAAATTTCTTGAAGCAAGGAAGATATTAAATTTTGACATGTGGTGCAAGGCAGGTATTGTCTGATTTTAAGTATAGCGACATCTAGTTAAGAAAAACGAAACTTAAGATGGTAGAACGCAGCAATAAAATATTTATTATTATTATTGTTTAGTGTTTGGTTTCGTTATATAAAATTCGATAGATGGCACTAGAACAACTTTAGATGGCACTATGGTTTTGTTCCCACATTTAGTTAGGTGTATGGTTCAGTAATATTAAATTGTCTGCGTTCTGAGTACGTGGTGTTTTATTTAAAATACACGGCTCGGGGTTTTTGGGGCACTTGCGCTGCTATTGCTATAGTTATCAAGGTCCCTCGTAGTCCGGATCGCTTTTTGTGAATATAATATACCAGTGACGCCATCTACTGCTTGAAATTGGTTCCTGTTTTCTGCTGTCAACCTGTCATCCTGTCAAGCTGTCAAACTGCTCCTGTCAAGCTGTCATCCTGTCGTCTGTCATCAAGAAGTCCAGTGGTAAAGTGAAAAGTCAAAATTGTCTATGGTGAGCGACGAACTGTAAGTACTTTTACTTTACTTGTGAAGAGGTTGTGGACTTAGAATAATTCTGCAAAAAACGACAAGACGGGGAACCTATGTCCGATTTTGGTTCCATATGAAAGTGAATTCAAACACTTAGAAAATTTCAATTAATTGGGACTTAGAAAAATCGGCCATAGAGAGTTCACACTGCGTTACCACTTTGGCATAAGTTTATGTCAATCGAGATGGAGTCAGATTTGAGAGTGTTGGAAGATCTAAAAGGTCAAATTGAAAGGGGATGGAAAAACTATAAAAAATCACCGAAAGAAAGAATTAATGAAGCGTATATAGAAACAAGGATGGATATGCTCGATAAGCAATTTCTTGACTTTACGTCGAAACACGAGAACCTTATAAGCATGTATGAAGATAAAGCACTGAAAGAGACCAGTTATATTAAGAATGAAGTTTTTGAGAGTGTATGTGATACTTTTATTGACTACAAAGTTGAGTTAAAAAATGCACTGCCTAGTAATAAATCAAGTAAAGATCATGATAACATTCGCGATGCTTCACCCGGCGGCTCTAAAAAGTCGTCAGTTGTAAAATTACCAAAAATAACAATACCTAGTTTTAACGGAAAATACACAGAATGGACATCGTTTCGCGATTTGTTTAAGTCTCTTGTTCATGAGAATCCCGATTTAGACGATGTTCAACGATTACATTATCTAAAAACGCAACTGGCGGGTGAAGCACTGCAACTGATCAAGCATGTGTCTATTACTCAAGATAATTATAGTAAATGTTGGACTATGTTAACAAGCCGCTATGATAACAAAAGGTTCATGTCAAATTGTATCCTAAAGCGATTATTTAGCCAGCGTAACATGTTAAATGAATCTTCTAGTGCGCTCAAGGAATTATTAGATACCACCACCGATTGTTTACATGAGCTGACTAATATAGGTGTAGATATAAAATCTTGGAATATCATTGTAATCTATATAATCAGTTTGAAATTGGACGCAGAAACTCGGAAGCAATGGGAATTGCAGGTTAGTAATACATCCAAGGATCTCCCCACATTCAAACAATTCCAAGATTTTCTAGACACTCGATTTCGCGCTTTGGAATTTGTTGAACCAAAAGGAAAGCCAAAAACAAATTCAGGTAATGCAAATACTCCCAAAGTGTTGCATGCTACGGCAAAATTATCATGTCCACATTGCTCAGAAGATCACAAACTCTTTAATTGCAAAACGTTCGCGAAAGAGGACGTTGACCAGCGTCGCAATATTGCAAAGGCACTCGGTGTATGTTTTAATTGTCTTGGTATAAAACATACAAGTTTTAAATGTCGTATATTCACAAAATGTCGAATTTGTCGGCGTAAGCATCATACGTTATTGCACCCTAAAAACCAAGGTGGTGTGGAGTCGGTTGATACATCAGCCGAACCCGCAAGCCCAGAAAATGATTCTCTGGAACCTACATCACCCCAGGACGCGTCCATATCTACTATTGCAACCCATTTTGTTTCCGGAAACAACCGGAGTCAGGGTTTACTGGCCACGGCTTTAATAAAAGCTGAGGCAAGTGTAGGTTATTCTCAAGTCTTGAGAGCGTTGATTGATCAAGGCTCACAAGCGTCTTTTATTACCGAATCTGCCGTGCAACTATTACATTTAAAGAAGATAGCGGTGAAAACCACTATATCAGGGTTAGGTGGGGGTCAGAGCGGCGTTACCTCCAAATATATGGTAATGATTAAAATACAGTCGCTTCGTGATCCTACATTTAAAATCGAAATCATGGCTTATGTTTTGAGCACGGTGACTGCGGTATTGCCTGAAAGAAGATTTGCTATATTGGATTGGTCAGAGCTGGGTTTGGTAGAGCTGGCTGATCCTCAATATAACATTCCTAATAAAATTGACATTTTGTTGGGAGCTATACCCTATGGCAAGATTATGAAGGAAGGATTGATTAGAAATCCTAAGGGTATGACTATAGCGCAAAATACTTACTTGGGCTGGATCGTATCAGGCGAGATCAAGAATCGCGAGACATCACAAACCTGTCATAACGTCATTGTCAGCATGCATTCTCGACTGGAAGAAAATGAACTCCTCAGGAAGTTCTGGGAAATAGAAGCGGAACCCTCAGAAGAAAAAAGGATGATACTTACCCCTGAAGAGCAAGCATGTGAAACGCATTTTTCTGAAAATACTCATAGAGATGCTTCTGGCCGTTATGTTGTTAGTCTGCCGTTTCGTTGTGATGATCCTCCCTGTAAGTACGGAAAAACAAAAAGTATTGCTATTAAGAGATTTTATGGCCTTGAACGTAAACTTTCAAAAAATGAAAACCTAAAAAAGCAATATACAGACGTGATAAATGAGTATTTATCACTTGGCCATATGGAAAAGATCTCTGATCAAGCAGATAAGAATAAAGATGATGCTGTTTACTTACCACATCACGCTGTGGTCCGAGAAGATAGAACTACTACGAAGACGAGGGTGGTATTTGATGCATCGGCCAAGGGAACCAACGGTGTTTCCTTGAACGACACCTTAATGGTAGGACCAACCCTGCAGTCGGACCTACGACATATAGTCATGAGGTGGAGACAGTATCCAGTGTGTTTGGCGGCAGATATAGTAAAAATGTACCGCCAAATTAAGATCGCGAATAAAGATGTAGATTATCAAAGGATAGTATGGCGAGAAAATGTAAACGATGAAATTCAAGTCTTGCGCCTCTTAAGAGTTACTTTCGGTACGTCTTGTGCACCTTACCTGGCAGTCAAAGCGTTGCAGCAGATTGCTCGTGACGAAGGCCACATGTATCCATTGGCTGCGGCGAGGGTTCTGTCTGATTTCTATGTCGATGACTTAATGACTGGATGTGAAACTGAAAAGCAAGCTATTAAAGTTTATCAGGAAATTAATGAGCTATTAAATAAGGCCGGTTTCACATTACAAAAATGGACAAGTAATCGAAAAGATTTATTAAAGAACATAGCACAGGAATCTGGAAGAGACATTGAAATAAAGGTTGACGAGATCACAAAAATACTAGGACTTACCTGGAATCGTAGCACAGACGAATTTCAATATACGGTGAAAATACCTGCCATCCGCTCCACAGCACCTGAAACAAAAAGAAAAATTATCTCCGAAATATCACGATTATACGACCCACTTGGGTGGATCGCCCCGTGCATAATAACCTCCAAGGTTTTTATCCAAAAATTATGGATAGCAGGGTTGGACTGGGACGATGAGCTGCCGACGGATTTGGTGAAAGAATGGAGTTCATATCGTGGTGAGTTACAAAATTTAATAAACTTTCAAATCCCTCGGTGGCTAAATAAGAGAGAAAATGATTGCACAGTTGAGCTGCACGGTTTCGCTGATGCCTCGAGCGTAGCTTACGCTGCGGTAATTTATTGCAGAGTCATTGATTCCAACGGTCAAACGCATACTAATCTGGTGACCGCTAAGACTAAGGTTGCACCTATAAAACAGTGCACCATACCAAGGCTTGAATTATGTGGAGCAGTGCTAGTTACAAAACTGTTGTTAGAATCTGCTGAAATACTAAATATACCAAAATGTAACTTACATGCTTGGACGGATTCTACCGTTGTACTAGCCTGGCTTAGCGATCATCCAAGTCGGTGGAAAACTTTTGTCGCCAACCGAACCTCCTTGATTCTCAACTCATTGGACGCTACGCAGTGGAGCCATGTCAAGTCCCAGGACAATCCGGCAGACGCTGCTTCCCGTGGTATATCGGCTACATCACTTATGACTAATCAGCTGTGGAAGAAGGGTCCGTCATGGTTAAGTAAAGATATAATTAAATATGACAAACATCATTCTATACTTACCAATCTCGAACAAAAAACAATTAAGGTTCACGCTGCCGAAGTCGAGGAAGATCAGACCGAAAAAATGTGGTCAAAGTTTTCATCGTTAAAAAGAATGATTCGGATTTTCTCCTATTGTAGAAGGTTCATGCAAGTAGGGAAAAGGGATATTAAACCTTCACCCTATCTTACCGCCTCAGAAATTCAGGTGGCTATGAACAATTGTATTAAGAAGTGTCAGCAGATCTGGTTCGCAGAAGATATTAAGGCCATTCGTAGGCAAGGATCCTGTAAAAAATCACGAGGTTTAGCTTCTTTGAACCCAGTTTTCGATGGTAATGGCATTTTGAGAGTCGGTGGGAGGATCCAGAATTCTGAGCTTTCAGATCAGATGAAGCACCCAATTATTCTTCCTCCTCAGTCTCACTTGACTAAATTGATAGTAGCCGACGCTCATGAAAAGGTGTTTCATGGGGGAAATCAGCTAACCTTGAGTTTTCTGCGATCCAAATACTGGATCTTAAGAGCTAAGAATTTAGTTAAGGCTCACATACACGATTGTGTACCCTGTATTCGGCATGCCGGTGTAACGAATAGTCAATTGATGGGTCAGTTGCCAAAATGTAGAGTAACGCCAAGCAAACCCTTTTTACATGCAGGTGTCGATTACGCGGGGCCCATTCAAATAAGAACGTCAAAAGGGCGCGGTCACAGATCCTACAAGGGTTATATATGCCTTTTTGTGTGTATGTCCACTCGTGCCGTTCATTTAGAGGCAGTTTCAGATTTAACAGCTCAAGGTTTCCTCGCAGCTTTCAAACGCTTCGTCGCTAGACGTGGTCGCTGCCGCGAAATCTGGAGTGACAACGGCACCAATTTTGTAGGGGCATCAAGGGAACTAAAATCGTTGTTCAACAACGAATTTACAACCTTGTCAAAGGAAATTGCATCGCTGCTAGCCAACAACGGCACGGAGTGGCGATTTATTCCCCCACACGCCCCAAATTTTGGAGGCTTGTGGGAGGCCGGTATCAAAAGCACCAAACATCACCTCAAACGCGTGATCGGAGATTCCACTCTTACATTTGAAGAGATGGCTACGGTCTTAGCGCAAGTAGAGGCATGTCTAAATTCTAGACCATTGAATTTAGCTAGCTCGAATCCAGAGGACCCTACGCCTTTGACTCCGGGACATTTTCTGGTCGGTGAAGCTCTAGTAGTAGCTCCCGATAATAACTTTGAGCACGTTCAAGTCGGCAATTTGCGACGCTGGCAATTAACTCAAAGAATGGTTCAAGGGTTCTGGAGGCGATGGTCCCATGAATATCTCACAATGCTTTCGCAACGGCACAAATGGACCTCCCGAACACGTGAACCTAACGTTGGGGACGTGGTTCTAGTAAAAGAAGATCATTTACCTCCTGCGAAATGGTTATATGGTAGGGTGATAAACGTACATCCAGGTAAAGATCTTATAGTTCGGGTGGTAACGCTTCAATGTAAGGATTCAATAATCAAGCGTCCAATTTCAAAACTGTGTCTCCTACCCAAGGGATCTACATAGTTTATTTTTGTTAGTTACTAAGTAGTTTTAACTTACTTTTTCAATCTGAATTGTATAAGTTCATAGATTGACTTTGGTTTATATAGATATTACAGTCCATTTATACTCTTTATGCATGTTGTTAAGTTTTATAATTGTAATGTTATCTTTGGTTTTGTGTTGTCATTGATCTAGCTCTGACTTACTATCAGAAATGTTTGCTGTACTACCTAATTTGCATGTACCCTCACGGTGGGCGGTATATTTAAGGACTAGGTCCTTGGTGGGCGGAATGTTTAGTGTTTGGTTTCGTTATATAAAATTCGATAGATGGCACTAGAACAACTTTAGATGGCACTATGGTTTTGTTCCCACATTTAGTTAGGTGTATGGTTCAGTAATATTAAATTGTCTGCGTTCTGAGTACGTGGTGTTTTATTTAAAATACACGGCTCGGGGTTTTTGGGGCACTTGCGCTGCTATTGCTATAGTTAACAATTATTAAAATTAAGATTATGTATTCCAAATAGTGTCGGATCACACACAACGTAGGGCTCCGTAGGGCTCCGCTCTAAATAGACGTATTTCAATAACTAAAACTTATTGTTAGCTAGAATTTCCGTGTGGTCATAAAAATTTACAATCTAATATTTTATAAAAAAATATCCTAGATGTTAAGTTGGACTATTAGTCATATCCATGCCAAATTTCATTGAAATCAATCCACTGGATTCGAAGTTGTGCGTGTTCGAATATTTAGGTAGTTTTTGAATGTTTTGTGGCAACCCTAAACTTGACCGAAAAAATAAAATATGCTAGATGTTAAGTTAGACTATTAGTCATATCCATGCCAAATTTCATTGAAATTAATCCGGTGGATTCAAAGTTGTGCTCTTTCAAACATTTAGAATTTTTAAGTAGTTTTTTTAATTTTCTGTGGCAACCCTAAACATTTTCGAAAAAAAAAGTATCCTAGATGTTAAGTTAGACTATTAGTCATATCCATGCTAAATTTCATTGAAATCCATCCGGTGGATTCGAAGTTGTGCTCTTTCGAAAATCTGAGCAAACATACAAACATACCCACAGACAAAAATTCTAAAAATGATAAAAATGAATTCTGCTGGTCAATCTAAGTCCCCCCCACTATTTTTTTTCCAAATATTTCGAATGTACAGACGCGACCAATTTTACATTCTTATTATATGTATAGATAATAAATAAATATCGCCACCACATACACAACAACTGTATGGTCCCAAACTAAGCAACGCTTGTACTATGCTATGGCTACCATACAATAGACTTGGGGTGATCCCAGTGGCACCCAGACCAAGGCAAATTGCGTTAAGGCTGTTTCCGAAACTTGCCTCTGGCGGGAATCGAACCCGCAATTGCCCAATGGCGTGAGCCGAGCGGCCATCGCTCAAACTACTGCGCCAAGCGGTCGTCCATATTTAATCCATATGTGTATATTATTATGACATATTATGTGATTTCTAAAGAAGTTTATACACTGTCGTAGTCCAACAGCAGTGTAGAGTAAGTACTAGAACTTCTCTCCTTTTTTGCCTTATGGCAGTATCCATCCATTATGTTTACACGTCTATTATCTATGCGCAAAGCTGTGGAATACAGATGCATGAATCAATAAACTATGGTTCGTGCCTGTATTTTCGTATTTTCTACACCACATTTTTTTAAATTATGTTACTCATAATGACAAGGGTTTTGATCAGCGTTAGTGCAAATTTAATTTAAGGAAAAATGAAAATCTGGGCCCATTCTTTGAAATAATATGGCCGTTAATTTATTAATATAGGTATCCCTTAAAATTACTTAATTTATACGGTGGCAAACAAGCGTACAGCCCGCGTGATGTTAAGCCGTTACCTATAGATGCTTGCAATACCGAAGGCATCGCTCGCACGTTGCCGACCTGAAGGGGAGTACGACAGAGGAAAGGGGGCGTCCATAAATTACGTGAGGTGATTTTGTGATTTTTCGACCCCCCTCCCCCCTTGGTGAGATGTCGTGAGATTTGGCTCAACCCCCTCCCGCCCACTCTAAGCTCACGTGAGATTTTCAAAAGCTATATTCTAGTGGAGAAACATGTTTTACTTAATTAACCCAGTTTTCTCGCAATTTGACACTGTTTCTTACGGTAAAAAAACGTGAGATTTACCGAGACCCTTCTGACCCCCACGTGAGATTTGGCTCGATCCCCTCCCCACCCCCTAATTTATGGACGCCCCCAATATAAAGGGAATCATCATACGAAACGCAGCTGTAATAGATATTTTTATGCCGATCTTCTGTAAGAATATGACAGTGTAAACTCATAAATTTGGATAAATAAATAGCCAGCCTTAAAAACGTGAAACCAAACCAACTCAAACTAAAGGAAACATTCTTCAAATACCACCTGTCCACCTGATTGGAGCCACCAAACGCGGGTCACCATTCCGAAACTAAATCTAAATACCGAAGCTATTCACACAAACACGAAGGTGGGCCACGAAGGTATAAGTGAAAGGTTTATTGTACTTCCTGAGGGGTTTAGTTTACTGTGAACGGACCCTAGTAGTCCCTTTCATCACGGTGTTTCAATATACACGGATTCAATAAAGTGCTGTCATAGCAACGGGGTATATTAAAAGTGTTATGTGCCACCTTTAATCGTATAGAAATATTTTATACTGAGGTATTCGACGTAGGGATTGCAATCCGGAAAACCGGATCCAGAAATCATAAGCACCTTCAAACACTTTTATGTGGTGATCCACATAATCCACATAAAAGTGTAGGAAGGTGGGATTGCAATCCCTAAGGGCGTTTGCGCACTACAAGGAATTTTACGGTCCGGGGCAGTCCGTTTTTTTACGGTCCGATATGGCACGCCATCAATGTATATACTAGCTTGTGCACTATACGTAATTTAGCTAGGCAACCCATGTGCGATTTATCAATCTACATGCTATCTAAGGGCCTCCGCAGACTAGCTACTTTTAGCATCGGCGATCGGCGATTTTGATGCTGCGTCTCGCTCGTTCGCGCTCGAAGAAACGCGACGCAGCGATACGTCTCAAAATCGCCGGTCGCCGATGCTAAAAGTTGCTAGTCTGCGGAGGCCCTAACATATAATTTTGGTCAAATTCAAATAACACATGGGGGTAGATACTTCATTAGCGTATCTTTTACTATAAACTACGCCGCACCAATCCGAGTAAAGACGGACAAGTGCACAAGCCAATCATCCGTTTTTTTCATGCCATATCGGACCGTAAAAAATCGGACTCCCGGATCGTAAAATTCCTTGTAGTGCACAAACTCCCTAATTCGACGCCTACAGGTTTGTGTATGCAACAAGACGGTCGGTTGGGGCAGTGGTCTATGCATAGGCCGCTCGGATCACTGCATCGGGTGGTTGCGGGTTCGATTCCCGCGAGAAGCAAATTTTGGAAACCTTTTCGTAATTTGCAGTGATCTGGGTGTCACTGGGATCGCCCAGTCCATTGTACCGTAGCCATAGTACAAGCGTTGCTTAGTTTGGGACCAAACAGTTGGTGTGTAAATCTGGCGATGTATTTATTTAACTTTAACTTTATTATTGTTGAGTTGTTTTTCAGCAAAAGTTTAGTCGTGCAATGTAAAATTAAATAACCGATTGGCTTGAATTATCTAATCCTGCGTTATACACGTATAAGTAGTAATTCCTGCTAGGTACTACGAATTCTCGAGAAACTCTCCACTAAAGTGACAAAAGACTATGCATTGTAATGTTACGTGAAATGCCGGGTACGCTACTACTTAATTACTCGTTAAGAACTCACGAACACGCTCACACGAGTTCTCGTCACTTGACATGTGCATTTGCGAATTCGCTTTGCCAATCACATAATGCGCTCGTAGATTCATATTGACTAAGATTTTCTTCAAATATTTATTTTCCACTTTACTTCACCAATTTGTATCTACCCTCTACCAACCAACTTACCCCCCCCCCCCCCCCCCTATACACCCTCTATCTTATCCACTTGCAGTTACTCACCTGCTCACATAGCGTTTTTATTCCAGGGAATATACCAACTATTTTCTTATATAAATATATTTTATTTATTTATATACCAACTATTTTCTTTCGAAAAGAGTAGGTACCGTGGTAGGTACCTAGCTACTTTTACCCCTTTTCTTGCCGAGCTTCTTCTCAGCAGATTCTAAGTTTTCATCAATGCGTTGTACAGGATTTAAAAAAAAAATTATATGCTTGAAACTTGTTTAACTGTTAAGAACATAGTTACTGAATTAATTTCGAATATTGATAGTAGGGGCGTTTGTTACAAACAGGAGATGAGAGTTTGTTTGCGAGCAAGCCGGAATCCGGCCGCGTTATAATGTGATCCGGAACTCCGGAGCCGTCTCGCGCCGGAACGCGCTCGGCGCTGGTTTTATTAGCCAGAGTTTCTAGCTCAGAATACTTGAGTAACAAATTCCTTGCTACTTGTACTATGTTAGATGCTAGAGCTATTAACATGATAGCCTTTAGCCACAGAAACCATAACATGAACTGACCATGGCCACGCGTGCTGCGGTCATATGAATTAGTGTTCTTAGTTGCAAATAATATTTTATGCAGTCAAAAACATCTGGCTTTGTAGGGAAACTGGTTAAGTACTTAGTGGGTACGATACAATGCACTGGGGGCGATCCCAGTGACACCCAGACCAGTGGCCCGATTCACGTAACCAAAACCGTAACGATGTCTCAGCGATATAGTCGTTGATAGCCTTTTCGTATTATGAAAAGGCTATCAACGACTATATCGCTGAGACATCGTTACGGTTTTGGTTACGTGAATCGGGCCACTGGGCAAATACCAAAAGGCTGTTTCCGAAATTTGGCTCTGGCGAAAATCAAGCCGAAAAATCGGGAGTATGTCAATACCAACCTTTGTGTTGTTGGTATTTATTCACATACTCCCGTACTCAACCACACATAGTATTGAGTGATACCAACTTTAAACATCCAATCCCCCGCATCATAACTAAACTTATTCCTGTGATGTCTGAATAGTACCTATTTCCATATACAATTAATCAGTTCACGTCCGTAACCGTCAACTCATCATACCGAAGCCTCTAATTAGAAAACTTATCTCTACCAGTTCTAAAGCCATTGTTTACCACGCTACCTGTTCAGAGGCTGTTTCAATTATATTTTGAACTAAGTAGTTGAGCCACTATGTACCGTTTTCCGGTATGAAAGGTACCTACCTACCGTACCTAACGCGGGGTGATTACTTACCAAGTTTCATTAAAATCTCACCAGTGGTTTTCGCTCGATGCCTACATGTTAGTATAGGTACTAGTACTAGACAAATGAAAAAAATAGTGGACCACTGAAGAGCGACCTTCGCCCATCGACTTACCGGATCACCCCTAGATTTTATCAAATAAAATGTGTCTGAACATATACCAATAGGGTTGCCATAAATCTATCGCATCAAATACAACGCAGATGCGCAATGCTTCTCTGTCATACATTTTTGCTTGCTCCAATTTTTTTAATTTTAAGGCCCGGTTACCGTTATTCTTGACTGGATTTTCGCAAGCAACACTATACACTGGATTCGTAATAAAATTGCCTTCATTTTGATATAATTTTTATTTTGCAAGCAAGTCGGTGAAAATTGTTAAAAAAATGGTTTTTATAATTTTGATTAATCATAGCCATGAGCATATTTTTTACGGCAACACTACTGGTATATGCTCAGAAACATATTTGATAAAATCTAGGGTTGATCCGGTAAGACGATGGGTGAAGGTCATCCTTAAGCGAATCTCGTACTATAGCTTTAAGTTCTTCGCACAAATAGATTGTTGGTATATTTTACTATCTCAATATTTTACGAACAAAAATACTCAGGTATCTACAATGAATAAGGTAACTGCATCCATACTATGTAAATAGATACACACACTATCTAACACTGTACCGTTAACAGCGATAAATACATCACACGTACATTATTCGGTATTATAAATCTCTATAATTGCTTTCTCGTATGAATACGTAATGACGACTGACTGGGAATTATAGCTAGGCTTACCATGTTTAATGTTTTCATCTAGGACAAACTGGTCCACTAATTTACAATCTATTTAAAAAAAAAAGCTTCGCTTACGCGACAGGGCTGGCTCTTTCCTCGCTCAAAGAATCGGCATGATGATACCAGCGACGAAATCCAGCATTCTTACCACCATTCCACACGGACAGGATTTATTTAGACTCTAAATTTTAGAGTTTTGGTTTCCTAATTAGTGTAATTTGTTTACGTGATGACGATAACTAGGAATAAAGTTTAACATTTAACCACTCCCACTAAGTTGTTTGACACGTGTCCAAGTTAAGCAGCACTCGAATTTGAGTCGTATTCTAGTATCCTGCGGTTACATTGGTACACTTGGTTTACTGGTTGCTTAAACCAGGACAATTCCACGCTAATTTCAATGTTTGGTCAGCTTAGTTAATCTGTATCCATTATCAGGAATGGACTAGCGTGGATGAGTGGGGATGGTGTGGGGGAGTGAGTGCATTTGATAATGCATGCATGATCTTACTTTACATCCATAATAACCTGTACAGGGTCTTTGTTATTTGAATTAGTGATTGAAATGCAGAGGATATTTCGTTTCCGCCCGATCAAACTTTTTCAGCCTACTGAGAATTGTTTGTTGAACAACTGTTAATGGATCTAGATACAGATACTTAAACCATTCCTTAATTTGAGTATCTAAATAAAGAAGCATCGAATATAGAAAATCCCGAGGTAGGTACAGCTACAGTGCAGGTACAGTTAGCTAAATAGGTAACTATAGTCTTTCGTCGATGGGGCCGAAAAGTTCTCGAGTGGCGGCCGCGCACCGGAAAGCGTAGCGTGGGTAGGCCTCCCACAAGGTGGACCGCCGACCTGGTGAAGGTCGCGGGAATCCACTGGATGCGCGCAGCGCAAGACCGGTCATTGTGGCGAACCTTGGGGGAGGCCTACGTCCAGCAGTGGACGTCTTTCGGCTGAGATGAGTCTTTCGTCAGGAATGCAGTAACAGAGAAAGAATTAACAGCAAGAAAAAAAAGTTGAAGTAGTTTCACTGAAATCAGCTGAAAATCCCACATTCCATAATAGCCAGAATCTGAAATCCTGAATCCTAGTTGAATCGTGTGAGACGGACTAACGGCTCCGGATAATTGATTGAAAGCGATTTCACAGCGCGGAAACGGTCGACGTTTGATTTGATTAAAATACGGTTTAAAATCCCCAACCTAAAAGCCAATTCGTAGGTTCGCTCGATTTTTGAGTGCTTTTAAAAACGGCCTCAAACTAATCGCTTTATCTGATACACCAGTAAATAGGTGCGATGCCAAGACATAATATAAGGTAAGTTCAAAATTAGCCATCTAGACCTCGGTGGACTTGGTATTCATACGATTATCCATCTCTGGTAAAGCTTTGGGCTCTGGCCATAACCGTGGCAATTGTTTGTGTTTGTGCGTGCAGTGTATAATAGTACATTGTTACCCGAGGGGAAAAGTAACTTATTAATTGGTCCCGAGTACGCTCGGGCGCTGACTAACGTAGATTGCGTATACATGTGTGTGTATGTGTAGTTGTTCACTCATTTTTTCTTTAGCTACTTAATTAATATTTTATTTTTACTTTCCTTGTATACGTGATGAAAAGCACAGTGTTTACCTCGGGTTAAAGTAACTTATTATTGGTCCCTCAAACCATTAGCGAACTCGCTACGGTCGGGCGCTAAACCCCGTCTCGGGACCAATTAATAAGTTACTTTTCCCCTCGGATAACAATGTACTATTTATTACGATACGAGTTTGAAGCTGTCTTGTTAAGTAAAAGAAATATGGCCGTATGGTATCAGAGTTGCTAGGCAAAACCAGCCTTATGGTAGGTTACACTCAAGGTGTATCGATTTTAACTAGAGTTTGCTCGCTGCTCTTGAATTAAAAGATTTGTTTTTACCAAAAAGGGTCCAAGAGCAAATTACAAATGTACATTTTTCTTAACAGACAGGTCGTACATTAGGTTCTGAGGGCATACTTAATGTGCCCCAGAACAAATTGCCCCAAGACCCCAATAATCGTAAGTACGGTTCTGGCAAGGGTACATGAAGAACTTCTGAGATTATTGAAATTCGGTTTTGCTAACATCGATATAGACTTTTTACTCATTTGGATTTAGATTGAGACGGAGGATTTCGATTTACTTTATTAGGTTAGAGGTTATATTAAGTCGCTCCACCAATTTATTGCAGTCGAAGAATAATAGTATATGTAATACAATTTCTAGGTATTCATTTAAGTAGGTACCAATAACATAGGCATATATGTAAGTGCGTGAACCCGCTAAGTTTGGATGTTTAGTAGGTACTTAGACTGTGTTTGAGCATAGGCCGCTTGGCTGCACTGCAAGGAAAGATTTCTTCTTGGCTATTCTTCCGATGGTACGAGGTCCAGAGTCCTAATGTAATTTGGTATCTCTTGATAGATAGAGAATTTTAAGAAGAAGAATTTTAGATATCTAAAATTCTTTCATTGACGTCTTCAAAATGAATACTATCGCCATTCGTATGGACTCAAGTTCACGGTACCTCACACACGACGGCCCACGGGTTTGCCGGGCCCGTTGGCGTGGTTGGCTAAGATTCGGCCTTTCTCGCTGCAGGTCGTAGGTTCGATTCCTATCCGGGACATCCATTTGTGTGCATGAACATGTGTGTATGTCCCGAGTCTGTAATTATGTATATTTACAAACAAATAGTAGTAGATGTAGTAATATCAGTTATCTGGTTTCCATAATACAATCTTTGCTTAGTTTGGGATCAGGTAGCAGTGTGTAAAAGAATGTCCCAGGATATTATTTATTTTATTTACATCCAACCTTCACCAGTTTCTATTGCGACTTCAAGTCCCGAGATCGCACGAGTGTCTCGTGTCGTAAGCAGGCAATACATCAAAACGCGACGCCGCGGGCTCTAATCAGCGAGAGATAATGAGTCGCGCGTACAACGAGCTACTGTCACGTAATTTATGATTAGAATCGCGACGTATGCAGAGAAATTCAACGTCGGAAGTACTGGGACTTTCTACACTACAGAGAATGAGTACCTAATACCTAGACGTTTCTATGAAAGGTACCTACTACATAACATTTTATCTGCCCCATCAGGGCCTCAAGTTTCTTAACAACTGTTCATTGCGAAAGCAATGGTCTGGCTAATAATTTACGAATTATAATGAAGAATTCACGAAGATAAATATTAGAGACCAGTGATTTCGAAACCGACAATTGTTAAGAGACCCTCTATGGTCCCAAACTACGCATTAAGGTTGGCATTCATCTATCAACTCGGCAGCCTACCAGCACCGCCTCCTCGCTCGGCGTCCACTCGTTGTCGACGGGTGGTCCGCCCGCGGGCGGACGTTTCTTTTACACCGTAAACGTCACGTGATCCACCAGTGGACCGCGCGTGGTCAACGAGTTAACGCCGCGTGGTCAGCGCGTGGTCCACTTATTTCCGGTTCAGTTAGGCCTAGGCCGCACAGCGGTTATATCCGCGCTGTTAAAACCGCGTTAAATCTGTGTCCCATGGAATCATATGAACCTGTCCGCACTTGCGGTTCATATGATTCCATAGGACGCGGTTTTAACAGCGCGGATATAACCGCGGTGCTGCCTAGGCCTTAGTGGATGCCGACCGACGAGGCGGTGCTGGTCGGGTGCCGAGTTGATAGATGAGTACCAACCTGTACTGCAAATATGGCTACCATACAATGGACTGTGGGCGATCCTTTGACGCCCAGACCAGAGTAAAAACGAAACGAAAAAGCAGTTTCCGAAATTTGCCTCTGGTTGGATTCGAACCGGCAACCTCCCGATGCAGTGAACCGAGCGGCCTACGTCGAACTGCTCTAAGCGGTCGTCTTGTTACATTCCAAACATGTTTAGGAGTCTTGTAGGTACCCACTTAGATGATTAACAACTCTATAAAAATTTGGCTACTTAGTTGAATAACTTCATTTGTTTTCATTACCCACTTACTTAAATTTTTAACACTGTTCTATCGTCTCACGATCTTTCGGAAATTTGAAATTTGTACAAAAAGTTTTATTTCTAAAAATATTCAGTCCACATGAGCAAATGCTTCAGCCAGTTAACTTCAAGTCTAGACACTTCCAATTTCAACCCTCTAACATTACATACTCTAACCGGAATCTCCTCAAATGATACGGAAAATATCCTCGCAAGTGCCTCAAAGCGCATTAAAGCCAGAATCGTCATTGGAAACGGGCCTAACAGTTCAATTACAGAGAGCGGCTCGCAGCTAGCTTCTTGATCCAACATCTAGATTTGATTCGTTCTAACTAGACATCACAATCCGTTTACCGCATTCGACTATTGAATGTTTTCTACAATGTGCGCATTTGATTGCATTTTTATTCACCTTGCACTTTTAAAATTGAAATAGTCGATAACTCGCCTTGCGTTTTTTGATGGACTATACGTTCTTGGCTTTACAATGTTGACTATGCAACTTCACCCGGACAGAGGACGAACGCAAAGTGCGCTCCAGTCATGAGAACAGGGGGACAGCTGCCTCTAGGGCGCCACGTTAGGCATGGCCTCGGCTTGAGCTACTCTCTGAAAAGTACGTAACGTGATCCTCGCGTGAATCACTCGCGGGCAGCGCGCGGTCCACTCGGAACCCATGCGTTGGCAATGCGCAGTTAACGCAAGGCAAGCATGCGAGCAGCATGTGGACAGCTTACGAGCGAAATGATCCGGTGACGCTACGGAGTTGATGAAGTGAGCGTATGTCTATAGAAGTCCATGAAAGAATACTAACCGCACGAGGCGAGGCGGTGCAGGTCGGGTAGTTCGGGTACCGGGTGGGTACCTTTATAAGGCAAAGGGCAGCACAAAATACTGTGATAGTAGCACTCAACCTGAAGCCTAAACAAGATAAAACATTATACCAATGATATATTTGTTCAAGTTGCATCGAATATTTTCTGCGTCTATTGTGGATAACTCCGCTGGTTAATTTGGCCGATATCGCTGGTGGCGCGCTCCGCGCTCAGCGGGCGATCGCACGGAAAATTGGTCTCCTACGCTGTTTGATTACGTACCAAGATCCCTTGCGGGAACTCCGAGGATTTTGCCAGAAAAATAAATTGGACAATATGAAAGTCAGGTGAGGTGATTTTTTTCTAGATTTCTAAAATGGTGAAGGTTTAACCTTAAAGCGGTGGTAACACTCGTGTTGTGATTGACAAAAACAAATCTTGGCCGGGGGTACAAGGGTCCATGCAGGGGATGAATAAGTCAGACCTAGCACCAACAGAGATAAATGGTGAGACTCGTGTAATGAACCACATCCTCATTAAAACCCTATTCATTGCCGCTATGAGGCGCTCATAGTGCAATCACTGATCTATAAACAATCAGAGGTTAAATCAGAGATGGGTGACCATTTAGTAACATTTGAACTGAGCGTCTCTGTGCTTTGGAGGGCATGCAAAAAGTCGATTGGTACCAGTTGTTATCATCTAGGCAGCAGTCGTTAAGCCTTGTTAGAGGCCTTCGGGTGGCTTAATCAACTCTACGCTGGCCACTAACCAGACGATAAGAAGAAAATTACTACAATGGCTATGTCAAGTGTTACGAGAAATTAGTGAGAACTGCTCTAACTTTAAGTCTATCTTTGTCAGAGTTACTTTGATCACCTTGGTACTGACAATGGAGTTATTAAGAATCTGACAAGTACTTATTTATGTTCGCAAAGTATATGACACAGTGGTCAGGCAGACGGAGAAAATAAAAACACAGGAGTGCGGAATAAACGACGCAGGAATTCAATAATTCCATGCGGCTTTTATTAAGTTCAAAAGACACAAGATGAACACTAATTACAAATAAAAGATTAATGTTAAACTTTATACGCCTAGAAGTCGCAATAACCAAAGGAAGAAGGAATAGACAACGGAACTGTCATAGATCCATAATCTAATCCATAGACAAAGTATCGATTAATATCATGTAAGAAAATAATATACTAGTCGATTTATTTCAAAAATTTAAGGCACTTTCTGTTATATTCACTTCTATCTTCTCTACATCGTCAAATGCAATACACCCCTCTCATATCTTTCATCATAGTTATATAATTACCTATTCATATAATAATGAAACGTCGCGCACCTCCGAATGGAGTCTAGTAGAGCCACCAAATTGAAATCTCATACGGCGCCGTTATTAGGCGATGCCGAGGGATCCTTGTCGACGACTTGAGGTGGTCTGACGTTCCATTTGCACCAGGGTTAGCAGAAATGGAATGTTCAATGTAATTGACAAATTATTACGAGTATTCGGTCAGGAATAAAAAAGAAGACTGCTTAGACCAAGCTAAATTGGTCAAACCAGCTAGCGAAGGTGGCTGAACTGGTTTGGGCGCACCACTCTTCGCACTGCACAGGAATGTTGTGTCCTTTTGTAATTCACCCTGTGTTGTTTGTGTAGATACGTTGTTATCACAATGTCTTTGCGTAGCGTAGAGGTCGATTATTAAGCTTTTAGGCCCGTATTAATCAATCGATTTCAAGACTGAGATGGAACTTGAGATGCTGTGTTTGACAGATGTTCCATACATTAAACGTCAAAACTGCATCATAAGATCGATGTCAACTTTGAGATGCATTTATTAATAGCCTTAGAATATACAGAATCTGAAATTAAAAGGTTCATTTAACAATGATGTTATAATGCTAGCCCTAGCGATCGCGGAGTATGGAACTCGTTAAGTCAGTACTAACGACGAGTAGCATCCTCGACGTGGAGCCCGCATTCCCGACACCTGTCCAATTTGCGTCAAATCACCGTCGCACGCGCCGCCCGGGCCCATTCCATCCGCTGCAAAGACCCGTTTAACGATATCATGGAATTATCATTGGAAAATACCGCACTTTGCTAGTACCTAAGCCTCTAGAGAATCTATTTATTTTTGTTCATGACAGAATAGGTAGAAGAATAATAGTAGCTTAAACCACGGAGGAGAGATTAATCTCTTGTCTTCCATATAGAACTCTCCACGATCGATTAACTTCGTTTATGGAACAGAGGACCTCCGGTTTATGAAGGTTTATTATTTCCGACAGATCCCCAGGTCCGGGAGCCCCAACAATGTTTAAATTGACGCCCTTCCTAGTTTAAAACTTCGTGGCAAGTATTTAAATGCGCAAGCTTCCAAAAAAAGTAAAGTTCTTAAAAAAATAAAACAAATGAATATCTACACGGCGCCAAACGAACACAAACGTAAAGTAGGTAATGCACATAAATCTGCTCTTGGGCTTAAAATTACTTTCAGACAATTTGTCAGGGGAAGAGTGTCCCTCGCCGAACAAATGGGACAACCTTTTTTTAGGTCTATAACGGAAATTTCTAATCCGTTATCGCAGTTTGTATTGTACGAAAATTTGTCAATAAAAGTGAGCTCATATCACATAGATATACTTATTAATAATGCTTATAAAGTTAGTTGAGAGTGGAGAATTCATAGAGCCAGCAGTAGTAGGGATTCACCGGTTCTAGCTCACGGCCAAAAATATTGTGGCTCACCAAAAAAAAAAAAAAAAAAAAAGCTCATTCCATCGATCCGTGGGTCGACGCCGCCTAAAAAAAAAAAAAAAAAAAAAAAAAAAAAAAAAAAAAAGTTTGGTGTCTTTTTGGGGGTTTTCGGTCATGCCCGATCGATCTGTGCTATTCCCGCGTTGATATCTGTAACGGTTCCTGAGATAGCTTTCAGACTCAGCGGCCTCGTAAAGGTTTTATTACGGTCGCCTAT
Organism: Drymonia ruficornis; assembly: GCA_947859195.1. Classification (NCBI taxonomy): domain Eukaryota; kingdom Metazoa; phylum Arthropoda; class Insecta; order Lepidoptera; family Notodontidae; genus Drymonia; species Drymonia ruficornis. The sequence goes on from OX401909.1 coordinate 12,387,227, forward strand.
TGTATTCAAGGGTGCTATTGTGTCAGTACTTCACGATGCTTAATGAGGGTCGGCTTATTGTTCCCGAGGGCCGTTTGCAATGAAAGACTTATTTTTTTTTGTACATTTTTATTTATCGATAAAAAAGGGATTTAAACATTTCATAAAGTAATATATCATTGTACAGTGTATTCGTATCGAATATTCTTATGAAATCAGACATTGTATTATCATTGAATTTATAGTACAAATACAATAAACAATATTCACCGCATACGGATGTGAAATCGTTTTGTAGCCTATTGCTATTAAATTGCCATTGTTTGGAATTTCTCTTCAAAAATGATCTGTGGTAACCTGTTGGTGGTCGACCATAAGAATCAAAATATTGTCCGATACTATTGTCATCGATGTGAATGGCGATCCAATGGCTTCCAGGTCTTGTATCAGGGTCTAAATTAGATATAATATATGTAGGAGTATGAATGTGTATTGGCAATCGGTTAGCTGCATACACATTATATTGTAAGCTTGGATGAATTTTACATAAACTTTTTTGTATATCTATTGTGTTCATAATGATCACCTGGCGCGTTGTAAGCTGTTATCGATTCGACTTATCACATGCAAGTGTAAAATTTAATGTATTAACAGGGTATTTCTAGTCTGCTGAGATCATGGAAATAATACAAGGTAAAATATGCTGAAAATTATGTCTTTATTCAAATTTCAATGAATAGCTGCGTATAACTAGTACAATGAATACTTAAAACTACATTTTTTTACTTAAAACTAATACAATGAATACTAACCTAACCTAACCAAAACTAATACAATACTAACCTAACCTAACCTTAAGGCCAATTATCTTCATCAAACAATACACGCATAAATACATGCATATTATTATCGATAAACCATTTCTTAAGTAAAATTACAGTTTTTAATGCACTATGCTTCTTATGATATAAACAATTTACCGTACTTCTGGTATTATCATACAATTGATTTAATCGCAATAAATCGGGGGCACCTTTTTCACTAATATCTGCTACACTGCACTTATTACAAATATTTTTTATCCACTTGATTTTTTCCGTTCCAAAAACTAAAATTTTTTTATTTGTTAAAATTGGTATAATCACACGTTTGAACTCGCGATAGTCAATGAAACCGGCACTCCAATAAAAATCGTGTCGTCTTTCTATGGAAGAGACGTTTTTCTTTTCTGCGTCTGCCAAATTGTAATATGGGCATGGTGGTTTTATTAAAAACACCTGGGTATAATCTTCCGTAGCTAGTGCAAACTCCTTTATCAAGAAAACATTGTTGGAAACTTTAAATCCTTGTAAATCGACAAACATGACGTATTCTGGATTCATGATTATCTTTTAAACTGATGTCTACTCAACTGGGCGATGTAACGTAATGAACGTTCGTTTGCCATGCGTCTTATATAGATATCGCGACGTCCCATTGTTATTACGGTCGCCTTTTGTTCACTGCAGACGAGTACAAACATGAATCCTGTACATCGAAAGATCCCCTAACAATGAATGCCTCCCTCTATTCACAGATAACAGCACGACGGGGGGTGCAAGTTAGGACGACACGACGCCTATAAATCATGGCATTAACATTGTTCTCCTGTCCCTTTGACGGTGGTCAAGTCGAGACGTGACACATGATAAATTAAATTCGACAGGTTCAATTAGGTTCGACATTCGACGTGACAGGTAAATTCTCAAACGATGAATAGTATACAATGAATAGAACATAATTAACAAAGAATTTGAGTTATCTACATCCGTCACAATAATATGAAGCCTAAATAGGGAATTTAATGTTTTAGCTACTATAATCTACTGATACATTACGGTTTTTATCAATTTCAATAACATTATCGAACTCGGCATAAACGATACAGTTTATGGTTTGTGAAAGTGCTGATTCAAAACGAACTTCCAATCTCACGCTACCATGTTTTATAAGATTCCAATGGCCTGATGAGCTAGCTGATAAATCAGGTGTTAAGTCGAAAGCTAATAGACAATATCCTTGTGCATATTGTTCCCTAGATATGCCATTACCTTCATTAAGGAAATGTATACCCGTTCCCGAGAATAACGTGTGATAAGCTGAAGTATACATATTATTCTCGAATGATGGTTGTAAAGCTTTGGAAGGTATTTGTTGCCCATCAATATATAAACTAAATGTATTAAAATCGTGATTTTCAAAATTAAATGGATTTTTTGTGAGTTTACCATTAAAGCCTGCGTTATTAACAAATCCTATTATGCATCTTTTAGGTACTTGTCCTAGAAAAATGTTATCTAGTGCTTTTCCCTGAACCCCCGATGGTATTGTCAAAACTTTAACTTCAGCACGCGTAATAGGATATTTAGCTGTAGTAGAGGCTAAAACTTTTTGATGTGCAAGTAAAACTGTTGGATTGATTCGCGCTCTACGAACAATAAGCGTTGCATCAGTAATACATACTTTCAATTTTAAATATGAAAGCAGACAAGTAGAAACATGAAAGATTCCATAACAATGAATGCCATGCCTCTATTCAGAAATAACATTCCCAGCGGGGGCGCGAGTTGGGACGTGTCATCTATAAATCACGACAATTACATTGTTATCCCGGTCCTTATTTCGTGTCGAGACTTGTCGCATGATGCTAGCAGGTAAATTCCCTAGCAATTGGGTATAAAAGCGAGAAATAAGAATTTGAGAGCTACAGTATTCGTTAATTTGTGAACGCAGGTGCATCTAAGAGTGTTGTGAAAGTGATTAAGTGTCTTTAAAATCTTCAGAACTGCACAATGGAGGTAAGTTTTCAGTTTTATTTCATCAATTCATTAGATGAGTACAGATTTTTTATTTATTTTATCAATTCATTAGTTTGTTCATAAACAACTTTGATGTAAATTGTTACAGAACTCATTCGATGTTGAAGAAAATACATACAAACATTATTATTATCCACTATCGGATGATTGTGAAGACTTAACCATCAAAGATTCACCTAAAAAAGAAATTAAAAGAAAGACAATGGTCACATCATTGGATAGTTTAGATGAGCTCTTTGAAAATCCATCACCGATAAAGAAGAAAAAGCAATCGTCCACAGTTGCAAGGGCTAATGCCGAGGGGGGAATAACTTATCTATCAACAAATGCTGATGACAATATCAATTCAAGTCATCTCATAAAAATTGAAATTTATGATCTAAAAAAGTTGTCGAAAATTCCTCAACAACAACACTGGAAATATGCTGAATGTAGAGTTAAATACTACACAGACATTAAAAATAGTAACTTTGTAGATAGTAAAAATGTTATCTATCAAATAACAAAAGAAATTTCAAAAACAAAAAGTTGCAAGAAATATTCCTTCAGTAATAACTAATAACAATTATTTAATTTTAATCATTTTTTTTTTTTTTTGTAACTAAGTAGTTTTAATATAAATATACAGTGTAGATTTCAAAGGAGCATCATTTCAAAACGTTGAACCATCGATGTTAGATCTGCCGTCTATTTCCTCAAACAATATGGAACAAAGTACCGAAGTTTGCATCGGTGCCTTCTTCAATTCGACGCTTGATGAAGATGTGGATATGTACGAGCTTTGTGAAGAGACAGAAAAATGTGAATTGAGTAATTCATATTACGATGAGGAGCTTTACAATATCTGTGCACTGGCTGAAAAAACCTTAAAGTAAGTTGCATGGAAATTGAATTTACCATTTATAAAATAGACATTGATCTGTAGGATTTATTTTAAACATGTTTTATTTTTATTACAGTAAACCAATACTTCAAATTGGCGGTGGTCTCAAAAGAACTATGAGTATTCAAGAAGAAAAAGAAACAATACATACGAAGAGACCAAGACTTGAAGAAGGACCTTCAACTTCATCATCAACATCATCATCTGGTCCTCTTAATAGTGATAAGGTAAATTGTAACACATGTCAGCTTTTATTTAGTAGGAGATATTTCGCAAATCATTTAAGAAGTAACATACATAAAAATAATCTTTTGAAATTGCACAACTCTTTGACAAATGTTTCCGTTGTTGAATCTGCTTTTGGACGAAGAATCATAACATATAAAATTAAAAGTAAAAATGATCCCTCATCAGACTTGGTATTTGAAACACCGGAATTATTTTTAAATTCCATAAAAAATGAAATATTACTTTTGATTGAAGAATCCATTGAAAAACACATTATTTTTAAAACAAATTTTTGTCTGAATGCCGATTTTGTACAGGAAACTAAAAATATTACAAATTCTTTTGATTTTCAAACCACTAATTATAAAATTTCTCGAGGCCACGACTTAAATATATTCTTTTCATCTTTATGTGACACTCTAACAGATAAAATAAGTGCTTTCGAGAAAAAAGATAGCGGATGGAGTCTCAAACAGATCAAATATATCGAAATGAATGTAAACAAATTTAATCCTCTACGTGGATCTTCATATGTTGATTTACCCCCAGACATAAAAGCTAAAAGAGCCATAATTAATGTAAAAAATAATGATAATTTATGTTTTAAATGGGCATTACTCTCGGCGTTATTTCCCATCGCTAAAAATGCAGAGCGCACATCATCTTACAGTATACATTTCAATAAACTTAAATTCGATGGTGTATCTTTCCCGGTTAAATTGAGTGACATACCGAAAGTTGAAAAGTTAAACAATATCAGTATAAATGTCTTTGGTTTGGAATTAAACAAAGAAACAAAGAAACATAATGTGGTGGGTCCACTGTTTATGACGAAATCTCGTAAAAGCCAACATGTTAATCTATTGTACATACACAATAGTGCAACTAACCATTACTGTTTTATTAAAAACTTGGCGCGCTTAGTCGGAAAACAAATTTCAAATCAAGATCATAAGGTGTGGATCTGTGATGGGTGTTTACTTCACTTTCCCACAGAAGAGAGGTTGGCTAACCACCAACAGCATGATTGCTCTCACATATCTACTGAACTTCCGAGTAATATAAAAACATCGAAAGATTGGTTTGGTCAACCAGTATCTAACGACAAATTAAAATTTGATAAATTCCAAAGAAAGTTAAAAATACCTTTTGTTGTATATGCTGATTTTGAGGCATTCTTAAACCCAATAAAATCATGTCCTAATGACCCGACTAAGTCGTATACCAACAACGTTAATAAACACGAAGTTTATAGTTTCGGATATTACATAAAATGTTCATTTGATGATAGTTTATCAAAATATGAAACCTACAGTGGACCAGACTGCGCGCAAGTATTTATGAAACGTTTATATGAAGATTTTAAAAAAATATATTGTAAAAATAGTTTTCAAAAACACCCCAAACCACTATCAACCGAAGATGAGAATACAATTAACAATTCAAAAAATTGTTACATTTGTGAGACTGATTTAAAAGGAGACGACGTTCACTATTTTGATTGGTACACAGGTGATTTCAGAGGAGTTGCGCATGATGTATGTGTAACAAAATTCCGAACACCACAACACATTCCAGTATTCCTTCATAATCTCAGTCACTATGATGCACATTTCATTGTCCATGCATTAAATTTTGTAGATGGCAACGTGGAAGTAATTCCCCAAAACAAAGAAAGATACATATCCTTTTCAAAGATATTAACTATTAACAACCAGAGAGTCAATTTAAGATTTGTAGATTCTTTTAAATTCCTACCATGCAGTCTTGATCAATTAGCTAAGAATCTCAAAGATGAACAATTCTACACACTTAAAAGTAATTTCCCTAGGGATGAAGACTTTAGTCGTCTTAGAAAAAAAGGTATATATCCTTACGAATTTATGGTATCATATGACTGTTTAAAATTAACAACTCTCCCTAGTCAAGATCAGTTCTACAGTTCACTGACCGATTCAAGTGTTTCTGATGATGATTATCATCGTGCTCAGGATGTTTGGCAACATTTTAAGTGTCGCGAAATGTTAAATTACTCAGACTTATACCTAAAAACTGATGTTTTGCTCCTGACTGATGTGTTTGAAAACTTTAGAAACATTTGTATTACAACTTATGATTTAGATCCTGCTCACTATTATACAGCGCCGGGATTGAGTTGGGACGCTATGTTAAAATACACAAAAATTGAACTAGAACTATTAACAGACTTTGATAAACTGGCTTTTATTAAGGCAGGAATAAGAGGAGGTGTATCTCAATGTAGCAATCGATATGCAAAGGCAAATAATGAATTCTTGGAAGATTTTGATGAGAAAAAACCTCGGTCATATCTTGCATATTTTGATGCTAACAATCTTTATGGTTGGGCTATGTCTCAATTCCTTCCAGAAGGTAGTTTTGAATGGGTTAGTACGGATACTAATTTTGACGTGTCAGATACATCTGAATGTGGTTTCATTTTAGAAGTCGATTTAGAGTATCCCGTCGAACTTCACGATTTACATTCGGACTTACCACTGTGTCCAGAAAATACAATTGCAGGTAATTCTAAAGAAAAAAAACTAATTCCAAATCTTAATAAAAAAAGCAAATATAAAATTCATTATAGAAATCTTAAACAATGTCTTGAGATGGGTATAAAATTGATTAAAATTCATAGAATTTTAAAGTTTCATCAAAGTCCTTGGTTAGAAAGATATATAGATCTGAATACGAAATTAAGAACAAAAGCAACATCAGATTTTGAGAAAGATTTTTATAAATTAATGAACAACGCAGTATTCGGTAAAACAATGGAGAACATTGAAAAACGAGTTAATGTTAAATTATTAACGCACTGGGAAAATCGAGGTAAAACTTTAGGCGTGCAAGACTTAATTGCAAAACCAGAATTTCACAGTTTATCAATTTTTTCTGAAAACTTAGTTGCAGTACAGTTACGAAAAATAAAATTGATTCATAACAAACCTATCTACTTAGGATTTTGTATATTAGATATTTCAAAAACTCTGATGTATGATTTTCATTACAACTACATGTTAAATAAATTCGGCAATAAAACAAAATTATTATACACTGATACTGACAGTTTAATATATCAAATTTTTACCGACAATTTTTATGAAGATATTAAACCCGACCTTGCTACACGATTTGATACATCTGATTATGCTTCTGATAATATATTTGGTTTTCCAAATCTAAATAAAAAAAAGATAGGTTTCTTTAAAGATGAAAATAATGGTAAAATTATGAAAGAATTTGTAGGACTACGATCTAAAATGTATGCATTTAAGGTTGAAAATAAAATGATAGCCAAAGCAAAAGGTGTAAATAAAAGTGTCACAAAAAAAATGAACATTGAAAATTACAAGTCATGTCTCTTTGAGAAGAAAAATCTATTTTGTAGTATGTATAGATTTAAATCGATTAAACACACAATCTTCACTCAACAAATTAACAAAACCTGTTTGTCCTATAACGATACAAAACGATATATTTTGCCAAATCAAACTGATACATTAGCATGGGGTCATTATAAGTTAAGTTAAGTTAAAGAATGCACTTTCAATTGTAATAAATATTTTTGTGTTATACTATGTAAATAAATAAAATTGTAATTTTATAATATCTAAGGTAAATTTTAAGATTTTAAATATTTTGCGATAATAATTCTGTGTAAATGAATAAATAAATATGTAATTTTATAAAATCTTAGGTAAATTTTAAGATTTTAAATATTTTTGAGAAAATAATAACATGTAATTAAATTTCTGTAAGATTTTTTGTGTCATATTGTGTAAAATGTATTTTTATTTATCCAAATATAAATGTATATTTTTCTAACACTGTCTTATTCATTTCAATACCCTCTAAGAATCTACACGTGTTTAATAATGTTCCAATTTATTCATCCGTTTACTGCCATAGTTGCAGGCCCAAGTGGTTGTGGCAAATCTATATTCGTTACAAAGTTTATTCAATCCATCAAAGAGATATGCAACAAACAGTTCAGTCAAATTACTTGGTGCTTCGATGAAATGCAACCTTTATACAATTTACCAAACGTAAACTATTATCAAGGTATACCAGATCTAAGTATGTTTGATGGGAAGGAGGCAAACCTTGTAATTATCGACGATCTTATGAGAGAATCTGATGGTAGAATTGTTGATATTTTTACTAAAGGCAGTCATCATAGAAACTTAAGTGTATTCTATATTACACAAAATTTATTCCACCAAGGTAAAGGTCAAAGAGACATTTCTTTGAATTCAAACTATATTATTTATTTCAAAAACCCTCGTGATAAAACCCAAATTAGATACTTAGCGCGACAAGTATCACCAGAAAATTCAAAATTCATTGAAGATGCATACAATGACTCCACTAAAGAAGCACATGGATATTTAATGGTTGATCTTAAACAAGACACCAATGAAACATGTCGTATTAAAACGAAAATATTCCCCTCAGATGGATATTGCACTGTATATGTCCCCACAAAAGGGTTTAAATATGCCAAGAACCAACAAATTCCCATCATTTACAAATAATGTCTCAGAGCATCCAGACGCACAAGAATTTACTAAGCGCACTACACACTCTTAAACCGAAATATCAACGAGCCCTATTAAAAGCGTGTGACGAGCAAGAAATAAACTGCATTTGTGAGTGTATTTATAACGTTCTCCAGGGCAAAGTACCGCTTAAAGATAAAGAAAAGAAAAAACTTGGTAAATTTAAGAGTATACTTCGCAAGTTGGTACGTAAAGGAACAGATAAAATACGAAAGAAAATAATCATTCAAAAAGGTGGTGCATTCCTACCAATTATATTGGGTTCCATTTTGAGTGTATTAGTTAATTCACTTGTTTAAAAATGGAGCACGCCAAAAAGATGTTACTTATTGATCCAAGTTTATTAGAGAAATTAAATCAAAACAACAATCAACACAAAATTGAAAATCCTACCTCAAGATTAGACATCGAAATGCAAAAGATTTTGAATAGTAATATGGACGATAGAAAAAAATGGATTTTATATCAACAAATTTTGCAAAGATATCTACACTTTACCGAAGCAGATCGTCAACCTATAGAATTACCAATAATTACTTCCAATATCGATGCTGTCGGAGACACTGCAAACAATGAAGTTTCTAATATAAAAGCTGAAATCGCTGGTAAAGATTTAGTTGTGAATCAGACATCGAAAGACGACGTGAAGCAACAACAACAACAGCAAGAAAGTCATATATACACACCTAGACAAATTTTAAGTTTAATACCAAAAACTTATATAAAAAAGGGTGAGTTATTGCTTAATACAATATCATTGAGTAAAAACAAAATTCACTGGAACGACAGCGGTACTGTCACCATAGATAACAAACAAATTCCCGGAAGTAATATCATAGATTTGGTAAACGACTTTCTTAGACCATTGAAAAAAAGTAATCCGAAAGGTTGGGAAGATTTTGCCAAAGCACTGAAAGACATTAAAATACCATTAGCTTACATTGGAAATCCAAACAGAAGTGAATACATAAATAAACTCCAATCGGATGATCCTACACAACACTCTGTGGAAGAGGAAATCTATACTACACCAAGTAGTGCTGATAAGTATCAAAGAAAACTAAAGAAAAAGATTGACTGGGAAAAATGGACTCCTTACTAGAAATTAATAAAATATATTATGATGTATCACATCCTGCCGGATATGGTAGTATACTCAATCTAGTAAAAGCTATGAAAGGTAAAATGACTAGAGGCGACATCAAAAAATGGTTGCAAGCTCAAGAAACTTACACACTTCATAAGCCAGTACATAGAAGATTCCCTCGGAATAAATACATTTTATCTAATCTAAATGAACTTTGGCAGGCTGATTTAAGTGATATGAGAACTTATTCTAAATATAATGATGGTTATAATTACATTCTTTGTGTTATTGATGTATTTACTAAATATGCTTATGCTATGTCAATGAAAAATAAAAATTCTGAGACTATAAAAAAATGTTTTGAACACATATTTAATGAGGCCGGTACCACTCCAACACATATACAATCTGATAAAGGAACTGAATTTGTTTCAAAAGATGTACAAAAGTATTTTAGGAGCAAAAATATAAACTATTATACAACAAATAATCCTGATATTAAAGCAAGCATTGTAGAAAGATTTCAAAGAACACTCAAGATGAAAATGTGGCGTTATTTTACCCATAAAAATACATATAGGTATATAGATATTTTACAAGACTTATTATATGCATATAATCATAGTTACCATTCCAGTATTAAAATGTGTCCTTGTGATGTAAATTCAAACAATATAATGACTGTTTGGAATAATTTATATGAAAAGGGTAGAAAACAAGCTGCAGATATTACACCAACACCAAAATTTCATGTTGGTGATCATGTACGAATTACAAAATTTAAACATATATTCCAAAAAGGTTATGAATCCAACTGGAGTGACGAAATTTTTATGATATCTTCAATAATAGATAGATCACCATGGATAGTATATACACTGAAAGATTTGCAAAATGAACCGATAGTGGGTACTTTTTATGAAAGAGAATTGCAAAAAATTGATTATAACCCCACTTCCAGTTATAAAATAGATAAAATAATTAGCACTCGCTACTCTGGCAACAGAAAGCAAGTGTTAGTGAAGTGGAAAGGTTATCCAGATAAATTTAACTCTTGGATTTTGGCTTCTAGTTTAGAAAATCTATGATGAAAGAAAGTTTTTATTTAACATTACTTAGTAATAGTTCTATGGAATACTTTCCAGAAAACTCAACAACTCTTTTTTCAACAAAATTACCTAAAGCAATTATATTGGAAGGATCGTGGTCGGTTGGTGTGGTTGAATTCCAATATCCATGCACGATGTTTACTGTTCAAGAACATGAAAACGTTGTTTACATAAGTAAATGGATGAAAATACCCAACAATACCGGCACTCCTAGTACCTCTCTAGCGTACTACAAAACTCATATACCAGCCACTAACTATGATAATATTGAACAAATTATAGTGACACTAAACAGTTTGAGGGAGAAAGTGAAGTTTCGCTATGATGAGATATCAAAGTTCGTATTTGTTACTGTAAATGATGAAGCATTAAAATCAATAACGTTATCGCCTAATTTGTCTCTTCAACTAGGATTTGAACCTAATAAAAACCTTGTTTCTAAGAGTCTTGGAAAGTGCCCAGCGAATTTACATTTAGGGTTGCCATCTCAGTTATTTGTTTATTGTGATATAATCGAACCACAGATCGTCGGAGATGTAATGACCCCTCTTCTCAGAATAATACCTTTAGACCCTTCAAAATATATTTACGGTGCTAATAAAATGCATGTTTTCTCACCACCTCACTACTTGCCTGTCATGCGTAGAGAGTTTGATACCATTGAAATAGATATAAGATCAAGCACGGGGCATAAAATACCATTCCAGTTCGGAACTGTGGCTATTAAACTACATTTTAAAAAATTATAATGCATCCCCAACGTTATAATACAAGTTGTCCCTACGAACATTACTATTCACATCAAGGTGGATCAGGTATTGGAGTAATTTATAAAGGGGCACCATATCAGCGCGGTCATGGAATTGGTAGCTTTCTAGGAGGTTTATTCAGATCTGTTTTACCATTGTTGTCTAGTGGAGCTCGAGCGATCGGTAAAGAGGTTTTAAATACAGGTGTGGGGCTTTTATCGGATATGGTTAGTGCACGTCCTATGGAAGATTCTATTAAGACTCGATTGAAAGAGGCTGGGTCAAACTTAAAAAGAAAAGCCGATGAGAAAATTGATCGAATTAATATGTCTGGATCAGGATATATAACTAAGAAAAAACGTCTGGCTTCATTCATTCCACCGCTACGTGCTAAGGTGAAAGGTGCTAACAAAAAATCAAAGTTGACACGTAATAATATCAAAGATATATTTTCATAAATAATAATAATAATAATAAAATGTCTTTTCTACACAATCATTCTTGTGAGTGCATTAAGTCGGAGCTAGATTTATTTGCTTTACCATCTACACAAACAAGTATAGAACATGGAATGTGGATACATTACAAACCTATTTCATCTCTCGCCGATGATGGCCCCATCGAATTTCAAGTACCAGGAACCGGTGATGACTACATAGATTTGTCTCATACTATGATTCATATTAAAGCAAAGATATTAAACCAAGACTCAACAAAACTGCTAGCTACAACGACAGTGGCACCAATAAACAATTGGTTACATTCATTATTTAGTCAGCTTGATGTTTATTTGAACCAAAAACTTGTATCCCCGCCAAATAATACATACGCCTATCGTGCTTACATGGAAACTTTGTTGAATTATGCTCCTGCATCAAAAGAATCTCACCTAACATGCAGTCTTTGGTATGAAGATACAGCTGGGAAAATGGATTCAACCGATGAGAAAAATGAAGGATTCACTAAAAGAAGTAAATTAACAGCTGAAAGTAAAGAAATTGAAATGATTGGGCATCTACATGGTGATATATTCAACCAAGAAAAGTTTTTAATTAATGGTGTTGAGATGTCTGTTAAATTAGTTCGTTCCAGAGAAACATTCAACTTAATGGCTTCTTCAGACGATTTAAAATTGAAAGTATGTATTACTGATGCAACGCTTATTGTTCGTAGAGCGCGAATCAATCCAACAGTTTTACTTGCACATCAAAAAGTTTTAGCCTCTACTACAGCTAAATATCCTATTACGCGTGCTGAAGTTAAAGTTTTGACAATACCATCGGGGGTTCAGGGAAAAGCACTAGATAACATTTTTCTAGGACAAGTACCTAAAAGATGCATAATAGGATTTGTTAATAACGCAGGCTTTAATGGTAAACTCACAAAAAATCCATTTAATTTTGAAAATCACGATTTTAATACATTTAGTTTATATATTGATGGGCAACAAATACCTTCCAAAGCTTTACAACCATCATTCGAGAATAATATGTATACTTCAGCTTATCACACGTTATTCTCGGGAACGGGTATACATTTCCTTAATGAAGGTAATGGCATATCTAGGGAACAATATGCACAAGGATATTGTCTATTAGCTTTCGACTTAACACCTGATTTATCAGCTAGCTCATCAGGCCATTGGAATCTTATAAAACATGGTAGCGTGAGATTGGAAGTTCGTTTTGAATCAGCACTTTCACAAACCATAAACTGTATCGTTTATGCCGAGTTCGATAATGTTATTGAAATTGATAAAAACCGTAATGTATCAGTAGATTATAGTAGCTAAAACATTAAATTCCCTATTTAGGCTTCATATTATTGTGACGGATGTAGATAACTCAAATTCTTTGTTAATTATGTTCTATTCATTGTATACTATTCATCGTTTGAGAATTTACCTGTCACGTCGAATGTCGAACCTAATTAAACCTGTCGAATTTAATTTATCATGTGTCACGTCTCGACTTGACCTCCGTCAAAGGGACAGGAGAACAATGTTAATGCCATGATTTATAGGCGTCGTGTCGTCCTAACTTGCACCCCCCGTCGTGCTGTTATCTGTGAATAGAGGGAGGCATTCATTGTTAGGGGATCTTTCGATGTACAGGATTCATGTTTGTACTCGTCTGCAGTGAACAAAAGGCGACCGTAATAACAATGGGACGTCGCGATATCTATATAAGACGCATGGCAAACGAACGTTCATTACGTTACATCGCCCAGTTGAGTAGACATCAGTTTAAAAGATAATCATGAATCCAGAATACGTCATGTTTGTCGATTTACAAGGATTTAAAGTTTCCAACAATGTTTTCTTGATAAAGGAGTTTGCACTAGCTACGGAAGATTATACCCAGGTGTTTTTAATAAAACCACCATGCCCATATTACAATTTGGCAGACGCAGAAAAGAAAAACGTCTCTTCCATAGAAAGACGACACGATTTTTATTGGAGTGCCGGTTTCATTGACTATCGCGAGTTCAAACGTGTGATTATACCAATTTTAACAAATAAAAAAATTTTAGTTTTTGGAACGGAAAAAATCAAGTGGATAAAAAATATTTGTAATAAGTGCAGTGTAGCAGATATTAGTGAAAAAGGTGCCCCCGATTTATTGCGATTAAATCAATTGTATGATAATACCAGAAGTACGGTAAATTGTTTATATCATAAGAAGCATAGTGCATTAAAAACTGTAATTTTACTTAAGAAATGGTTTATCGATAATAATATGCATGTATTTATGCGTGTATTGTTTGATGAAGATAATTGGCCTTAAGGTTAGGTTAGGTTAGTATTGTATTAGTTTTGGTTAGGTTAGGTTAGTATTCATTGTATTAGTTTTAAGTAAAAAAATGTAGTTTTAAGTATTCATTGTACTAGTTATACGCAGCTATTCATTGAAATTTGAATAAAGACATAATTTTCAGCATATTTTACCTTGTATTATTTCCATGATCTCAGCAGACTAGAAATACCCTGTTAATACATTAAATTTTACACTTGCATGTGATAAGTCGAATCGATAACAGCTTACAACGCGCCAGGTGATCATTATGAACACAATAGATATACAAAAAAGTTTATGTAAAATTCATCCAAGCTTACAATATAATGTGTATGCAGCTAACCGATTGCCAATACACATTCATACTCCTACATATATTATATCTAATTTAGACCCTGATACAAGACCTGGAAGCCATTGGATCGCCATTCACATCGATGACAATAGTATCGGACAATATTTTGATTCTTATGGTCGACCACCAACAGGTTACCACAGATCATTTTTGAAGAGAAATTCCAAACAATGGCAATTTAATAGCAATAGGCTACAAAACGATTTCACATCCGTATGCGGTGAATATTGTTTATTGTATTTGTACTATAAATTCAATGATAATACAATGTCTGATTTCATAAGAATATTCGATACGAATACACTGTACAATGATATATTACTTTATGAAATGTTTAAACCCCTTTTTTATCGATAAATAAAAATGTACAAAAAAAAATAAGTCTTTCATTGCAAACGGCCCTCGGGAACAATAAGCCGACCCTCATTAAGCATCGTGAAGTACTGACACAATAGCACCCTTGAATACAATAGGCGACCGTAATAAAACCTTTACGAGGCCGCTGAGTCTGAAAGCTATCTCAGGAACCGTTACAGATATCAACGCGGGAATAGCACAGATCGATCGGGCATGACCGAAAACCCCCAAAAAGACACCAAACTTTTTTTTTTTTTTTTTTTTTTTAGGCGGCGTCGACCCACGGATCGATGGAATGAGCTTTTTTTTTTTTTTTTTTGGTGAGCCACAATATTTTTGGCCCTGAGCTAGAACCGGTGAATCCCTACTACTGCCAGCATTCTGGCTAGTTGCACCTAATAGATGATGATCGACAGCCTCGCTTTGTATCTAGGAACCTATTCCAAATTTTTAATAAATACTTAAGTTAGTGTTTGCTCCATAGTAAACCAACTCAAACTAGACCTACACAAATAAGCCCATTGGGAAGTGCTAAAAGTGCTAGTAATGAATCAGTCGGTCTTCCAGAACCTTTTCTGACCCACGATTCCACTAACCCACTGGCTATATTTCCACAGTGCAAGTAATGTGACGTCACAATATATCAATTGAGCAGTGGACCGACAGAGTTTATAGGCGGGCGTCGAGTGACGCAATAACAGACAAACATTACCCTTTTAAATTGAATTTCGCGCAATTTATCAATCGGGCTCCGATAAAATACGTTCCATCCCAACATCGACCTAGGTACCTATTAAATTCGGACGGAGTGTACAGATTGGTAATGTATTAAATAACGATTTAGAAGCCTGTAGCATCAATAAAACAATTTTAGGTTCCGATGTAGGTACCTAACAGACCTAACAGACATGAGAAATAATTAGGTACCATGTCTATGCACTGGCGTAAATAAGGGGGGAAGGTTAGAGAGTCCGTGGACAATCCTAAGCTAAAAATTAAAAAAAAAAAACGAATACTTATTATCGTCAACGCAGCTTTACTTGCGTGTGATATGAAGGTGACATCTATTATGTAATTTCCAATACAGGATTTTATTGACAGCTCTATCTATTTATTGCGTGTGTCGTGACCGTCGTTCTGCATGTATTTCTAGGCAATTAAAAGACTAGGTAAGTAATTAATCTACCTTCGTTCTATAAAGACCCATTTTGGATCCCCATGTGGAAGCTATTATAGTACCTACTTTTGTGTACCTATGGCATCTTCCGCTTAGAAAAAATCATTGTTATGCCCTTGGTTATAACGGACACGTAATAGGTGTTAATAGGTAGATCACAATCGCCCCTACTCCCAGGAGTCCGACGAGTAGCAATAGTAAACTTTCGCGGGATAGTTCGCGCCAACTTGGTAATGCGATTAAAAGTAGAGCGCAGACCGCGACGGCATCGCGACAATAGATGTTACTTTAACATTGTTTGTTTTGTCCTGAGACGCCTGACAGAGCGCCTGAAACCGCCTGAAAAGACCTACCCACTTTACTATTACCTGCCAAGATCGACAATGCTTTCCAACGGAGACATGGCGCCGCCGACGAAGACCACACGAAGATGTCTTTGCTTGACTGAGTTTTATGTTACAGGATCTATGGTAATATATCTACCTTCCGATGACTTTCGGGAAGGCTGATGAGCATTAGGAATTTAGCACGGGCGGACTCTACCTACTAATGAAAGCCTACTAAGTACCAAAGTAGGTAATAGGCTTTGATGTAGGTAATATTTTGACAGACGCTTTATGGTACCTTCCAACGTCTCAATCTCTAAACTTGTGCTCGGCATTCTATTCAATACAAAGTGGAAAGTGGTGGAAACTAATACCTACACAATACGGAAAATATTTTCCTATCAGCCAGCATTTCTAAGACTTTCAAATATCACACATCCAAACAGCGTGTTTGAAGAATTTTCAATTTTTCGACGTTCGATCGTTCGAAAACTTTAAACTTGTCGGTCGTACGTCGCAACTCGCAACAAACTTGCCGTCCACGACCAACTTTGATGAGTTCGACACACGGCGGCCGTAAGCGCCCGACTCCTGCACAATAGTTCCTCGGCTTCCTGTCCTTTTTATATTCTTTTGAATAAAACCCTAGCCCGAATTTACTTTGTCATCGTTTTGTTCTGTTCGACGTTCATTGTGAGCTGCGGTGTAACTTTGCCGTGGTTCAATAACATCGCTAAGTAGAAAAACAATATTGTAGAGCATTATTTCTTATCAGTGAGTAGGTTTAGGCGTAGTTAGGTGAGTAGGCTTATAGAGAGTCTATTCTAGTATTAATGTAAGTAGGTGGGTTAATTTAAGATAACTTAAATAAATAAAATACACTAACTACGTCTACACATTAGTAGATACCTATAATTTACGCAATTTGCGGTTCTATTGGCACAGGATCTTTTTACGATCTCTGTATGCAAGCTCTCTACCTACCCTGTAACGAACGCCAGCGTGATCACTGGGCAATAGTCCTTATTTATTATGCCAAACTAGTAAATAACATTTCAAGATTTTATAAAAAAAAAGCATTTTAAATTATTATATTATTATTTGTAGGCAGCCAAAGGCATATCATCAATCATTACAATGTTTTATATTAATAAAATACTCGCACGAATTTTCCAAAAGGTCTAACCTATACAATGATAATAATCAAAATGCTTTACGTGAAATGAAACGCCTTTAGGGCGATGACGTTTCGCCTACTTGCCAAGTTGTCAAAAAAATGTCAGCCAACAAGGAAAATAACCTTGTTCAGGCTTATATCGAATTAAATAAATTCTGCCAAAGTGGCGACTATGATAGAGCGCTAAAAGCAACTGGGAAAAGTAAGTAATAAATCTGTTTTTATATGTTTTCATTTGATCCCCATAATTCATTATAAATTGCATTTGTAAGTGACCACACTCCGTAACACTATTTCTTATCTTTAGACTACTTTCTACTTAAGTTCCTGCATATTTTTCAACTTATCAAAGCTTAAACCTTCTCTACTATCTATTTAGTTTATTATAATTCCAAGAATCCTTTTAATAATTAATAACAAGTTGAAAGTAGGTAGTTAGAAATATCCATTTAAATTATTGAATTAACATACGTACATAATTTATCGTGTTTAATTTAGCATTTTTTTTTTTTCAATTTTGCTCCAATTCGTTTGTTGTAATAATATAATATGTCATATTTAAAAAATACTATTCAATCAGAATGCAATGGTTTCTGTTTTCACATCAATGTATTTTTAGTTAAATGTCTAGTTTATGCAATACCTCAGAGTTCAACCCATATGTTCACCTATAAAACTTACAAATGAAGCTTGGACATTTAAATAACATGTTACTGAAACCTGTTTGCAAGAAATAATATTACTGTCAATACTATCCAACTAGTCATACATTGTTTCACCAATATGTTTTCACTATAGTTAAACCCCAATACACTTACTTAAAAAGTCTATTTTCTAATATACTACATTTTATTTTAGAGAACCATAATACACCTAATATAACTTCTTATCTGTAAATAACAGAGTTGCAAAAATCAAGGAAATTTAGAATGAAAACTGTTTAAAACGTGTTTAAATCATTGTTTAAAACATTGATTTAATACAGGAGGGAAAAAAATCATTGCTTTTAAATGTTTAAAACATGTTTTAAACACGGTGTTTGAAACAAGATGATTTTTTCGTAACAACTCTGGTAAATAATGAAACCTCTAATATCACAAACTTTTTCAGTCCTACAAATAGCACCGAATGAGCAGAAGGCATTCCATTGCAAGGTGATATGCTTCATCCAACTGCACAACTTCAAGGAGGCACTGGCGATACTCAGCAACCCCAAGAATGCGGCCCTCTCCGCCGACTTGCACTTCGAGAAGGCGTACACTCAGTACCGACTCAACTGCCCTAAGGATGCGTTGCAGACAGTTGATAATGCACCGGAGTTGACACCGGCTTTGAAGGAATTGAGGTAAAACATATTATAAACTGCAGGAACGACCAAGACTATTGGCGGAATCACGCCCGACGGGCCCGTTGGCGTGGTTGGCGCGGTGGCGCCTTTCACGCTGCAGGTCGTAGGTTCGATTCCTACCCGGGACATGCATTTGTGTGCATGAACATGTCTGTATGTCCCGAGTCTGGGTGTATATGTATATTAAGTATGTATTTACAAATAAAAAAGTAGTATATGTAGTAATATCAGTTATCTGGTTTCCATAGTACAAGCTCTGCTTAGTTTGGGATCAGGTAGCCGTGTGTAAAAAATGTCCCAGGATATTATTATTATTATTATTAATCATATTTGATGAAGCTTGTTTGTACATTCACTCGTAAGAGTTAGTCCCAACTGGGTGTCAGAGATTTCAAGCTGCCTAGAGGCCTCTGACCTGACTTAAAAATGGATAATTGCCACCGACAGCTTGACAAGCCCTCAAAAGCATGATGGAACTGAATGGCAATGAAAACAAGTCATCAGGTTGATAAGCCTATGCCTATTTTTTAATTAGGGCCTATGTATTTTTTTTATCTATTTAATCAAAGCTATTTCTCTAATTCTAGGATTCTTGACCAATTGTTAAACTTGACTATAGAGTAGACTTTAAGAAACTGTTTTTTAAATATGTTTTTATTGGCAGGGCTCAAATCCTGTATCGCCTAGAGCAATATCAGGACTGTTACAACTTGTACCGTGACATTGTGAAGAACACGACCGATGATTATGAAGATGAGAGGAAGGCCAACATGTCAGCCGTTGTGGCCAACCTGGCCGCGGTCAACCCGGTAAGTTTTTGAATTATAATACTGTGAATGTCTTAAAGTATGTTATGGAAATGCAACCTTCGTCTTGTCATTCATACTATTGATTAAATAAATTAATAATCAACAACACTATAATCAAGTTTAGTTGTCTACATTCTAAAACTCCAACTACACGTATGTCACGAATTTGAGCAAGAATGATTAGCAAGAATTACAGAATGGTTTCTCTCGCAATCTTGATCTGAACAATAATACGTACACTCGCGCTCTCGAATTTTCTCGTACGTTCTCGACGAATAGTTATCGTGTCTTTTGTTTTAAATGGTTCACATTTGGGCTGGTATTCATAAATCGATGCCAACTCTGAGTGACGTCATTTTGGAATGGCATTTTCGAGGTCGCTCTCAGAGTTAAAATCGATTTATTTATATATTATATCTCCGACAGAACTCGGAGATCCCTCAATTCGAGGAGAACACGTACGAGCTAGCGTACAACGCGGGCAGCGCGCTGGCGATGCGCGGGCGGTACAGCGAGGCGCTGGGCGCGCTGCGCCGCGCGGAGGCCGCGTGCGCCGCCGCCGTGCTGGACGACGGCGGCACGGAGGACGAGGCCAGGGAGGAAGCCGCCATCATCAGGTTTGTAATGATAGATAGTGTTTTTTGACGTTACGAAACTCAAAATACATACATAATATCGTCGGTCCAAAAGTAAACTCGCCAATTCCATTTTTTTATTTGTGTTTTTTTGATGTGTACTTATATTATCGCATTGGGTATACCTGTAATGATAATGTAAATAGTTTCTGAAATAAATAAATAAATCACAAATTATAAAAAAGGACATTTTCAGATTGGTGAGTTTACTTTTGGACCGACGATATTATAAACAAAATAAAAAATTTCCTATTCTTACAAAAAGGATCTAGGCTAGGTAGTTACTGATTTTATTTATACCTTGTGTTGTATCGTTGATAGACGTAAATTCGTGCGTTTTCGTACGTTTACCTTGGAAAGTAGGCTTATAAAGTATTATTTCTAAGCCAACCTGTTGAGTTGAGTGTTAAGAAAATTGAAATTATAAGTCGCTGTTTTCGTCGCTTCATTGCACTTGACCAAAGTTTTTCGTTAGTGTTTTAAAATTAATCTCTATAACACAAATTGTGTTTTGTCCATAGGGTGCAACAAGCTTACTGCCTGCAACAGATGGCCAAGGAGAAGGAAGCAGCATCAATGTACCAAAACGTGCTTAAGGACAAGCCAAGCGACCAGGCGCTTGTCGCTATCGCTAGCAACAACATTGTCGTCATCAACAGGTGTGTATAACTGACAACAGCAGATTGCAATCGGCGTACTGTGCACGCAAGAAATAAAGGCAACTAATACCTATAGGGAGCAACAAATTATTGTATCCAAAACCAAATTAACATATCTTATCAATTCTATCTGACATGCAAGCAGTGTTAACCAAATTAATAAAACTCTCGCTTTTTTAAATAATAGAGCTTAGGTGCGACAACTCTGAGATCCTGGAATTTTCTCTGAAAATCTCGCTCTCTAATAATTTTATCATTTAATAAACTTTATAGACAAACAAAAAGTCTGCATGTCTCGGAGAACTTATCTATGTAGTTTATAAGACACTGCATGCCAAGTTACACTGAACATTTCCCCGTGCTCAGCAATGACACGTTAATGCGGCTAATTATAATTTTATTGACTACAGAGACACGAATGTGTTCGATTCCCGTAAGCGTATGAAGGCGGCTACTCAAGACGGTTTGGAACACAAGCTCAACTCGCGGCAACGATCCTCCATCACTTACAACCAGGCTATACTCGCCATTTACTCTAACCAGGTATAATTTGCAGAATTTGTTGAACGCTAAAAACAAAGCATTAAGGCCCGCCACATACGCGCGATACGTCCATACATTTGGATGGATTTACTGCGTTCCGAATCCTCGATTCGATATTTCGAAACGGAATTCCGTTTATGTATGTGGCGGGCCTTAGGTCGATCGAGACGAGACCGTCATTGACAAGAATTAGAATGAAATTAGACATCCCTTTACAGCCTGATTTCTGCAAGCAATGTTGCGTGAAACTAGTGCGAGAGTTCGCCGAAGAACGCAGAGCGGCGCTAGTAGAGGCCTCCTCCCTCGCCAAGGAGGGCAAGAAACAGCAGGCGGTGACACTGTTGTTGAAGCAAGGTGGCACATTAGCGCTCGCTGCCGCTCAAATATTATTAGCTCAAGTAAGTGACAAGTTGCTTTTATGATACTACAGCCAAACACAAATTTCCAAATAAGTTTCAAATGTTTGGTACTTCATTATTCAATTATTTTCTCAGTAATAATTTATTATTTTACTATTCTATACCTAAATATAAGCTCTACAATCTGTCTCTATTCGTGGCAAATCTTGGCAAGAACTATAAAGAGAATTCTTGATTTTTCTCTCAGTATAAAAAGGCGCAAGAACGATAGAGCGTACCCGCTGGCCGCCCACTCTTGTTCTCGACCTCATTCTTAGTTTCTTGACGAGAGTGCAGTTCGGGTTTAATAAATTTCTAAAAGGCATGTTCTTTATTAAAAAAGTGGAGTTATATTTTTCTTGGATATACAGGGTGATCGCAAGGCCGCTGTAAAACTCCTAGAAGAGAGCGAGTTCAAATACCGTCCAGGTGTTATTGGAGTGTTGTGTACACTGCTGTCCGCCGACAACGAGTACGAGAAGGCGTCGCATATGTTCACCGATGTATACGAGCATTATAAGAACGACTCGGTAAGTTTTAGAGTTAACACATGTTAGGCAAACGGCACTTCCAACTTATCTGTTTAGGGCTTCCGCAGACTTGCTACTGTTAGCATCGGCGATTTTTATGCTGCATCTCGCTCGTTCGCGCTCGAAGAAACGCGACGCAGCATCGATACGTCACAAAATCGCCGATCGCCGATGCTAAAAGTAGCAAGTCTGCGGAGGCCCTTAGGTGACAGCGTCGCTACTCTCTCTACAAAACTGTGTTATTTTTTTGGGTCTCGTAATTTTTTGTAGTTACTTTTATAGTTTTGTCATGTCAGTCTGTCCGTCCGTCCGTCTGTGTGTCTCAGGGTTTTATTCAGAGACTTAGACTTAAGTTATAGACATGTTCTTTTCGGTTTTAAAATGGCTACGCTGGCTGGTTTTAATAACGGCAGATTCGGTCATAAGAATTTTCAGGATTGGGGAAGGGTGCAGTAGTGTGCTCATTTTGAAAGCTTGAATTTCACTACTACTACTACCAGTGTTTTGCGGTTTATTCCTAGTTTTGTCCATTCAAGATTTTTCGGTCGTAGTTATTTTGTGTACAATAAAGAGTAAGGCTAGTTACGCACTTGCGGTTGGCCGCCGCCAGGCGGTTCATTTGAGATGTCATTTTGTGGCGGTGAAGTGCTTAGATCACAAGCGGTTGCATATTAACATGGAAAGGACTAGCCGCGCGGTAAGCCGCCCCCGCGTGTTTCTTAAGGCGGCGCTCGCCGTCCGAACGTTTTGGCCGTCTGGATTGATCGAGAGCGTACTAACCCCACGCACTTTTTTTGCGAAAATATCGATAATAATTAATAGTCACGTGAAAAACTTTTGCACTACAAAATCCGACAATATTTTTTTAGATATTATTTTTCTCCTTCTTTTGGTACAAAAAAATCCAAGCCGTTTAGGAGATAGAGGAGATATGATTTAAAGACGATTCACTATTATATTTTACACACACTAAAATAACAAGTAGCATGTTTTCCTACTTAAAATTTAAAGATGAAAGCTTAATAAATACTATGATATTTTTTCAAAATTGTTACCCCACTCGTCTAAGAGGAGATAGCTTCTAATCATGCCTGTATTCGGCGAGCCCCATCTTAATACTCGCGTGGTGTCCAGCGCTTGGCGTCGCTGGTGGCGGTGTGGCGCGCGGCGGCGGATGCGCACGCGCGCGCCGGGCGCGCGGCGGCGGCGGCGGCCGCGCACGAGGCCATCGCGCGCGCCGCGCCGCACGACCGCCGCAGCCTCGCGCGCCTCGTCAAGGCGCTCGCGGCCGCCGACCCGCAGCGCGCCAGGAAGATGGCCGAGAGCCTGCCGCCATTACACCAGCTCGAGGTACGTCACTAGTACTACTAGTTTTATTGGTGATAGAGCCAAGCTGTAGCCTGATGCAATTGACTGCAGCTCATATACGGGCTGGATTACCGGGGTAATACCATCCTCTCACAGGTCGGCAGCTATGAGTGAGAGAGCCGGAAGCCCAACCCCCTCCCCCTTTCCCCTCCCTACGCGCATCCCACTCCTCTTCAGGTGGGCAAATGCCTTTGGTATTGCAAGCATCTATAGGCTACGATAACTACTTAACATCAGGTGTTTGCCACCGCAATGCTAAAAAAAAACTACGGTTCATCATCAACCCAAATATGGTTGCAGCACGATGTAAATTAAGTCTGCTTAAGGGCCACCCACAATAGAACTCCTCACTATTACTTATTTATTTTCAGACTAAAATCGACATTGATGCGCTCGAATCGTCGAAATGGATGATGGGCGCGAAGGTTGTGAAGAAAACTGTGCAAAGCAAACAGGAGCAATCGCCCGGGTAACCTCGCTTATAATATAAAAGTAAATTGTCATAAAATGTACTCAATGTAACATATTTTTCATTATTCGTTTGATTTATAGAACGCCAGGTTCGGAGTTACTTCAGAAGACCAAACCGAAACGTAAACGCAAGACGAAACTCCCGCCCAGCGCTGACCTCTCCAAACCTCCGGATCCAGAAAGGTATGTTGGGATTACAAGCTATTAGGAGCGCCGAGATGAGTGAAGTATTTGATTGCGATAAAAATTGATTTGTTTGCAGATGGTTGCCCAAGTACGAGCGCACTGCGTACAGGAAGCGTCGTGGCGTGCGCCGTGACGTCATCAAGGGCAGTCAGGGCATGTCTACCACCGCCACTGACCAATAGTAAGTATACTGGGATTACATTTAACTTATTTTTTTTTAATCGAACACCTTTGAAAAATAGAAACGTAATTTATCCATAGTCCCATGTAATATGTAAGCTCATGCCAAGAATTTGCTGCAGGAACTCTTGGTTGGAATGGTTGCTCTCATTAAAGTCGCAAGAACAGGAGCGAATCTACACTCGTTCATCTATCTCTGGCGTTCTTGACAAAGGGTATTGCGGATTTAAATCTGCAATACACTTTTGTCAAGAACGCTACTTTCGCAACGCTTTCTCTAACGTTCTCGACTTTTTTCTCCTAACGTTCTTGACGAGTGTAGTACTGGGTTTTAACGAATAATTGACCGTCTCTTGTTCTGTGAATTATCACGTAGTTGTTATTAATTCTGCATA
The DNA here is from genome assembly GCA_947859195.1 of Drymonia ruficornis. Lineage (NCBI taxonomy): Eukaryota > Metazoa > Arthropoda > Insecta > Lepidoptera > Notodontidae > Drymonia > Drymonia ruficornis. The sequence continues at coordinate 12,412,409 of OX401909.1, forward strand.
TACTTATGTATCTTAAATTCTCCAGTGATATGAGCAAGCAGCAACCTAGTGCGACCCCCGCGGCGGCCGCCAAGAGCCCGCGCGTGGAAGCCAAGCAGACGGACAGCGCGTGGCAACGCAAACAACAGCAGAAGAAGAAGGGCAAGGGCCGCAAGTGGTAGAAATGTATACCAATATACGATTTTTATTAGCAATGTTGTTTTATTTAATTTCCTAGTTGTTATAGGGTTGTCTTATATAATTTTAATGGCATGGATGCAGAATGTAGAACCGATTCACATAGTCATTATCTTATTATCAACATTAATCATTAGTGTAGTGTGGTTCTTCTTATAGTATGGTGAGTGGCCCATCTGAAGAATTGTTCCAAGCCCCCCCCCTCCCCCGATGGCCTCTTACGTGGCTTACGAACTGATTTCTTGATGACGACGGGACCGACTTTTCACGTACTCTCCGAAGCACGTAGATTCTGTTCTAAATGGTTAAAAGGGCTAACTGTTCAAGCCAGGGCTTGTATTAGAATATAAATAATCGCAGTAGGTATAGTCCCCCACAGCAGAGAACAACAAAGCTGAAGTGAAGTGGGATTGGGCCGGCTATGTGGCACGCATGGACCCGAAAAAGTACATAAAATTCCATAAACACCTGGACTCCCGAAGACGGTCGCCGACGTCGTGGCAGACCGAGGCAAAGAAAGTACTACAATTTAGACACCAATACGGGTTAAACATGGCCACATCCATCCAGCCTAAGGGTACGTTTCCACTCACGCGGAGCGGACCGTGAATTGGCCAATCACAGTGCCCGAAATTTCCACTCCTCTTGGCCCATCACAGTCCGCCGTTCCGCCCAGCTCCGCATCCAAGGAAACGCACCCTTACAGGCACAAAAAGGGGAGGCTTTTGACCAGCAGTGGGGAACTACATAGGTCATTTAAAAACATGTATAGTCCACAATATTTATTCTAGTAACTTAAACACTAATCATCTCTTAGTATTTTTCCTCTTAGATTTACCGGGCCTCTGATTCTTCTTGCTCTTCACGTTGAACGTCTTCGTTTTGAAGTTATTGAACTGCTTCTTAGGCGCTTTCGTGCCGTTGAACCCATCCATATCGTTGGACGAATCTCTGGTATTCTGTTTAGCTCCCTTCTTTTTGCCGCCGAAGCCGAATTTCTTGTCTTTCATGGCCCTCTTTTTGTTAACCTTATTCAAGGCGCCTTTCCCTTTGTTATTGTTACCCTTGTTGTCTTCTAAGAAGTCCAAATCAGCGGATTTACCTTTCCTAACACGCTTCAGTTGCTCCAGCATTTGTTTCTTGTCAGCTGCTTGCTTCAGTTTCGTGTCAATCTGGAAATATAATTAAAATTATATTATACTTTTCGTTAGTTGTAGTTTTTAATATAGTTCTTGTTGTATGTATGTAAATAATTTCTATAATAAAAATCCCCTTTTATATTATATATCAATCTGGTAAATAGAAGTTAACACTATGTTAGGATTCTGTGCTTAATAAGTGGATGCTAGCAACTGTATGTAATTTTAATAAAATTACTTTACATTACAGAGAACATTACAAATACACTGTTTCAGTGTTCTAAATACAATCCCACTAATATTATAAATGTGAAAGTTTAGATAGATGGATGGATGGATGTTTGTTACTCAATCACGCCAGAACGGCTTAATGGATCTGGATGAAATTTGGCACAGAGATAGATTATAGTCTGGAATTAGCACATAGGCTACTTTTTATCCCGGTAAAATGTCAGGTTCCTGTGGGATTTTAAAGTTAACGCGGACGAAGTCGCCGCCACAGATTAGTTTTGTAATGTGAAAGTTTGGATGGATTGTTTGTTACTCAATCACGCCAGAACGGCTGAACGGATCTGCATGAAATTTGGCACAGAGATAGATTATAGTCTGGAAAAGCACATAACTAGACTTTTTTTTTTAATTATGCGCGGACGAAGTCGCGGGCGGCAGCTAATAATATACATATAAGCATTGTATACCTGAACCCGTTTAGATATCTTCTTCTGTTCCCTGAGTTGGCGCACTTTCTCAGTGCGAGCCTGTGCCGCCTGCTTAGCCATCAGATTCTTGCGGACCTTCTGCATGTGCTCATCAGACTTTGCCATCTCCGCAAAGTAATCATCAGGCCTGTGAATAACAAAATTTAATCGCACACCATTGTCATATTAAAAAAATCATCCTAATCAAACAAGAGTGGTTGTGGTTATCAGTTGCCATTTTAGGGCTCATTCTTCGTCTGACCGTTTCATGTTGACACCAAAGGTCCACGTAAAAATGGTCAGACGAAGAATGGCCCTTAGTTGGATGCTGTTTTTGTCATTTTCCTCCACATATCCTGGTCTGCACTTCAGAAACAATCTGCTAAGAGACATTCCATGACAGTTTTTATAAGATCCCGCTTGTAGGAAACCAACTGCATAGCTGCTTGCCTATCATTCAACCTTGGATAACCAGATGTACCATTGAGTAATCTTTGCAATTAACATATCCAAAGAATTTCAGGATTCGTATTAGGAACTGAAACCGGGCCAAGTGCATGTCGGACTCGCACATAAAGGGTTCCGTACCACCGTAGAATAAAAACGTCAAAAATATCTTGTTTGGGGACCCCCTTTTTTAAATTTTATTTTATTTTTAGTATTTGTTGTTGTAGCGGCAAAAGAAATACACATTCTGTGAAAATTTTAAGTCTCTGCCTATTACGGTTCGTAAGATATAGCCCGCTGACAGACCGACAGACGGACAGCATAGGCTTAGTAGGTAATAGGGTTGGCACCCTTTGGGTACGGAACCCGGAAAAGGTGTACACTTCAGCTTACCTTCTAGTGGCAATGCCAAGGTCTTTCAGCCTTTTAAGTCCCTCGAGGACAGAGGCCTGTGCCTGACGATGGAGCAGGTTCTCACGCTTGAACTCATTCAACACAGGATCTTGAGAAGGGTCATACATTTGATGGCCTCTGCTATTCTCTTTTAGATTTCTGAAAAATTATTTAATAAATACAATACAATATTGAAATGTACAGTTGTTTTATTAGAGGAAGGGACTTGTCGTCGACTAATTGTGAGGCCCCATTTGCGCGTTGCGTTGCGTCGTCGCAAGATTTTGTACTGGCGCATCACCCTCCCCCGCTTCGTCTCTCGCTCGTCGACCCTTTGATCCGTTGCGACGACGCAACGCAACGCGCTAGTGGGGCCTCGCCCTAACTGGACAAACAATCATCCTGTCAGAAATCCTGTAGATAGGAGTGGTTTTTTTAAAAACATTGGTATTTAAAGACGAAGTCCACTATGCTACCATAGCGGGCTTTTTCTGCAAGATCCAAGACTTTATAGGCCAATGATCGTACAGTTGGTTAACAATATTTATTCATTGCCTGTGTAGAAGGCTAGCAACAGCGTTTAGTGAATACTTAGGTAATTATTGGAACATTTACGTAGTTTATCCTACTAATCCTTACTACTAATATTATAAATGCAAAATTGTGAGTGTGCGTGAATGTTTGTTACCATGTATCCCCATAACTACTAAACTGATTTTAATGAAGTTTTAAACGTAGATAGTGTAGGCTCTGGAATAAGACTTGGCCCCTTATTCATAGAAGTTTATAATCGACCTGCAGTTGAATTACAAATCACATTTGTTCCTAAAAATGCTTTTCAAAACCATTGCAAACTGGCCAAAATCTCTATGAATAAGGGGGTTAATCTTACACATCAATTACCACGCGGGCGAAGCCGCGGGGCACAGCTAGTAACAGATAAATCTAAGCTTACTTTCTTCTCTGAGCTGTCTCTTGCATTTGTAGAGCCACGTCCGGCGCCAAAGGAGCGACTGTAGTAACCAAATCCAATGTTTCAACCCATGGCAATTTCAACTGGAAATCTTTCAATTTCACTTTCAAATCGGCTACATTATTCACATATTTCTTCTCTACTCTTTCTATTTCCTCATTTAGACCAGGTTTCAGTAATCCCTTGGCGAATGCTTCTTGCAACTACGAAAAATTTAAAAGGAATAAATAACACGAACGACTGGGGGCCGAACTTGATCACGTTACAAAAAATCTTACCTCTTCATCTGAATCTATTTCAGAGTCGGTATCATTTAGTACAAAATCACTCATCTTGGGACGATAAATGTATATGGATAGGTAAATACAATTCAAACAAAACCATACCAAAACAACATAACCTACAAATTCGAACGTGTGGTGGTTGACTTTTTTAATACGATTGTTTTACGGCGCTGGGTACAAGCCTTTTGGACCCATTCTTAACATTTTTTTCTTCGTGGCGTTGTTTTGCATATAGCCAGTGTTAAGTAAAATATGTACCTATACATTGTCAACTTCTTTGGCTAGGCCGAAAATACGCTCCAAACCCTCGAAACGAATTAGCACAAACCCTATCAATAAAGAAGTGTAATAACATAACTTGGGACCCGAATATCGTATACCTATCGGACAAAAACCAGAAACTGAAAGCTTGAGGCAGATGGCCACCATAATGGCCACACTGTTGAGTGTCTCTAACCGTGCGTTTCCACCTAAAAACATGTCGGCATACATGTATCGCGACATGATGAGCCCGACATGTCGCGTAACATGTATTGTTGAGGGTAGCGTTTCCACTGCCTGAAGTCTCAACATGTATGTCGGCATGTCGGTAGACTTGTTAAGGTTTTCGTTTCCACTGCCACTCAACATGTATTAAGACTTGTATTATCAACAGATTATTTGCCATAAATGCTGTTATCCGAAAATGTGCGTAGACATTTCGTTGTTGTGAAAATCCATAGAGAATATATCTCGGTAGAGAGTAAATATTTTTCCCTATAATGAAATCATGAACGAGGCCCATTCAGGCTGGTCCGACCGGGGTAATACCACCCTCTCACAGAAAATCGGCGTAAAGTAGCAATCGGTATATAGTAGTAAGTAAATATTTTTCCCTATAATGAAATCATGAACGAGGCCCATTCGGGCCGGGCCGACCGGAGTAGTACCACCCTCTCACAGTAAATCGGCGTAAAGTAGCAATCGGTATAGAATAGTAAGTCAATATTTTTCCGTAGAATGAAATCATGAATGAGGCCCATTCAGAATGGCCCGACCGGGGTAATACCACCCTCTCACAGTAAATCGGCGTAAAGTAGCAATCGTTATAGAGTAGTAAGTAAATATTTTTCCATAGAATGAAATCATGAATGAGGCCCATTCAGGCTGGCCCGACCGGGGTAATACCACCCTCTCACAGTAAATCGGCATAAAGTAGCAATTTTAGCTACTTTCTTCGTTCGTTCGTTCTTTGAAAGTATCCACAGAGCAGATAGACAAATATTCTGGTGTTAAAAAAAAATCGTCAGCGTCTCTGAACGCTTTGTCTCGTAACAAGCTATTCACCAGTGGAAACGCATTCCACACAATCAACATTAAACATGTCGTAATACTTGTAGTGACAACAAGTCACGCGACATGTTGATTGTCCGTCAATGGAAACGCAACTCTATACATGTCGTGAGATCTGTTGAATTTTGTTGAAAATCAACATGTTTTTGCGCAATGGAAACGCGGGGTAATAAAGAAAGTGGTATTTAAAACCCATATTGTTTTATTGCTAAGAATAAATAATTATTTATTCGTAGTTTTATTGTTCAATAAAGATGTGATAAACGGCTTTATATTAAAAGCACGCTGTAACGCTTGTGCTTGTTTTTAAAATTAGCTGTAAAAAGCGCGGAAGAGCTTTTCTGCTTTTTACTTATAGTCTGATTTTTAATTATACGAAGCCAACTGACAGCTGAAAATGTCACTGCTCTATGAATTTGAACCTTATTTGTTCTATTTATATTGAAAAGTGACATAAGCACCTGTCAGCCCACTTCGTCTAATTAAGAATCAGACTATAGTTTTCTGCTTTCTACTTTTTTTGTGCATTGAGCTTTTAGATAGCAAAAACAAAACGGAGTGGCAGAGTGACGTACTTAGGGGTACAGGGGTCGGTAGTCGGTTGTTTTTTTCACTCACTCGAAGGTACGGAACGATACCAATGTTTCATGTTTTTAAGACCCCTCAGAACTTCTATGGTTTTTTGAAAATTAAAAAAAAATCTTCTACCATGTAGATTAACGAATGAAATATTTTTTTTATTAATCCCACATAGGGGCATATATGTATTTTACCCTTAGGGCCATTGAGCAATAATTTTACGTGACCCATTAGTGTCTTATCCCATATTTCGTGAAAAGAACTCCTGAGCGCCCCCGCATGAAATAATTAGTTAAGGAGTCGCAATAAGTCCAAAAATATTTGTGATTACTGCACCCTGAGGTCCTGAATGCGTCTGATATCACCTGCAACTGATACCTAGTTTTAATTCATGTTCTTATTTTACATTGATTATTATTTACAAACACAGCTTATACAACCACAACATAACTTCACTCATCTTAGGTATAATTACAAAAGTTCAATCACGAATAACAAAACAAAAAATCATCCGACAATGTTCCGACAACAATTCACACCCAGAGCCAAAAACGCCAAAAAGCCAAAAACTTAACTGAACAAAAATTGATAGTGAGCCTTATGTACATAGAAATATGGTTGTTAATCTAATATAAATTAGTATCAATGTATTGCTTTTATGGGTAAAGAAATAAGGTTCAATTTAATTAAATATTGATTTGAGCTGTATTTTCATACCCATAAGGTTACTTTTTGTATTTTTTTGGAATTTCTTTCTCTTTCTTGCCGTCATTGCTTAAAAGCCACGCGCTTGTGTGCTTACTTAAAAAAAGGCACTTTTTAAACGGCATTTCGTTTAAGCACCCACTTCTATTCATATACCAATGGTCTCGAACGTACCTACTGTTTTTTCGGTAGCGGTAGCGTTCCGATCGGTATTTCGTCTGATTTGGGGGCTGTTCTACCGATAAATCGAAAATGAGTGGTTTATCCACGATTTCTGAGAATAGAGCTCAATTTTCCCGATTATTATGAAAGAAAATTAAATTATTTAATTTTTTTATGGACAAAATCAAATCCATGTGGTTCTCATTAGTATTCGAATGGCAACTCTGTGCGAGCGAGACCTACACCTCTAGTTTGTGGGTCTCCCTTGGTACCTACGTTTTCTCTGGATCTTGTCTAAAAAGAAGCATAGATTTATATTGCAGGATAGACAAGTTGTGTTTTTGGTTAAGAAGAAATTCAACTTTATTGTCTTACCGTGCGTTTCCATTGCGCAATAACATGTTGTCACAACATATTGTTGTCTCTATTTAATGACAGCAAAAAAATAGAGACAGCAGTATGTTGTGTCAACATGTTTTTGTGCAGTGGAAACGCACGGTTACTCATGTTTGAACAAATAAATTTATGCTATTCTATTAAGGTCTATTATACCATGACAATTCTGTAGACAGAAAAACGAGCCTAGCGAGAGGACCAATGTGGGACCGTGTCCCTCTCACTCCGAGTTACCATGCCAAAATAATATTATCGTAGAGTAGGTGGTGATTGGTTGGTAGGTACCTAGGTAGGTACCTAGTTTTTAAATCAACCATTTAAGGCCTAGGCCGCACCACGGTTATATCCGCGCTGTTAAAACCGCGTTAAATCTGTGTCTGTGTCTGTGTGTCAAATGGTCAAAGGACGCGGTTTTAACAGCGCTGATATAACCGCGGTGCGGCCTAGGCCTAAATTAATTTATTATTATCTATAGTCCATGGGTAGGTACCTAACCAAGAAATTATTGATTGAGAAGATAAATACTCTATGGTCTATTTCTTTATTTATTTATGCTTGATTTATCTTACAACTTGAGTGTGCTGCTTGAGTTAGGTATTTACGTGTTCTTTGTGGATTGCGGCTATTTTTACAATCCCTCGGATTGTAAATGCAAACTATAGAAAAAATACATGTTTATTGTATTTTGAACGCAGCAATATTATTTTAAAATAATGATAAACTGTCTATGCTTTCTACGAATTAAAAAAAAGTAATAAATATCTTTTAACTCTAGTCATAAACAATAGTACGTAATATCACTCAACTACTATTTATTTTGATTTACCATAATAATATTTATAGAAAATAGTATTAGACTTTGAAAATAATTATCAAGTTTATCAACACAAAAAACTGACTAAATATCTCTTTACTCTGATTAATTTCGTTAATAATACACCTCAAATCCATTTGACCGGAAGTGTTCAATAGTCCGACATGTTCATGAAACCCCCGTTGTTTTGTATCAAGAAAATGCAATGGCCGCCATCTTCGAGTCTTGTGAATGTTTTGGTCGTAGTTACGGACTTTGAGGCCTATTCAATACGTGCTATGCAATTATTTGATGGAAATAGTTTCGCTGCGTCCTAGGTGTTGTTAATTTGCTCATACACAGGTCAGTATAAGTTTTATTTAGAAATTTCTTGAAAAGTGTTTACATCTGGATTTTGTACTGCTAAGTATTATGATGTTGTCATTTTCTATAAATATTTGGTATAAATCCTATGATATATCCTAAAATATATATGAAATGTGTCTAGTCAAGTCATTATTATTTTACGAAGGTGATATAAATATACAAACCTCATTTTCGTATGTACTTATATTTCTCATGTCTTTGTTACTAAGCGGATTCGGTCACCCCGTATACTGAAAAATCATGTTTATTTTCATTTAGTATCAATATATATCAGCTATATTCGCTAAATCTGGTTAGTGTTTACTTTTTTTGATGTTTATATCTAGACGTTTCAGTTTCCGTGCTACAATAATGGCGGCAGTGGATTAACCTATTCGCTTATTTTACGCAATTATTCCATTACCGCAGCGTTTATAATGCATTATTTTAGTATTGTACCTTATATTTTCTCGTAGGAAACGAAATAAAGTGACTTTCGAATAGTTTCGTGGAACAATGACCTCGACGGTCGTATCCTATTTGTGGACTAAAAATATTTTACCAAGAACATTATGGTGTACATCGCACGTATACGTGACAATTTCGAAGATATATGGGTAAAGGGTCTATTTTCGATTGCAGTCACATGAAATAAAATTTGGGGGGCCGTGGTGCACTCCAAGGCGTCATCTCGGGTTTGACCCAAGATGATAGTATACACAGCATGTCAGCTACATCAGAATATGAACCAGCGGCCCGGCAAGTGAGTACAACGCTTTTTCTAACACAAAACTCATACCAGAAGGCTGTAGTGAGCCTTAATGACATGGCCACTAAAACCATCACTAAACACCATCATTTGTAAATATTTTGGTTCTGTAACTAACCATATCACACCATATTATTCTTGTGCTTGTTATTTCACTGATTTCATAACCAAATTGAATCCATATGATGAACTATTACATACCACATCCCCTGTACAATATTCATTTAAAAATATGTCTAAAGGTAGGTAATGAGAGTGTTGTTTCTGCAAATTGTTGTGAATACTGTTTATTCAGATGTACTCCATCAATTACACAGACAGAGATACCCACTACCTTCCTTTACAGGGCCTTGACATTGTTGTAAATAAAGATTTGAAATAAACAGTGTATTTATTCATTACCTTTTAAGTTTTGGTATTGCAGTTTTCTGGTGAGTTGTGTGTGATTACTGTAGAAATGTGTGTTTTGTATCCGTTTTCGGGTAAAGTGTCCAAATGAGGACATTTCACTATAATTGTTACTATTAGGTATTCCTGTTGTACTTAGCATAATATTATGTTGATTGTATGATAATAAATTCACTATATTAGATCTGTAAAAGTCACCCAATATTCTATTTGGTTGCGTAAAATGAATCAAATCTCTAGAATGATCAAATCTTGACTGAGATTAAATTCTCAAATGCTTCTGATTACTATACAATATAGTGTGTACAAATTATTCATACCCAAATGTACTTATTTATCCAAACACATTATGCAGAACGTTGCGTGTATGTATGTTGAATTATGTGCATGTTATAAGAAAGTTCAAGTGTTAATTCACAATTTAATATCTTGTTATAGGATAACGGGCCGACCACCTCCAGTGAAAACGTCTATGAACATGTCCTGGACCACAAACTAACAGATATGAATATTTCAAGTGTGAGAACTCCTGTACTGAGGGCTGTGCCCTTATCTCCCATTGGAGGCGATCCAGAACCAGACTCCACTAACCCCGAAAGCATAATCCAATCTGTGCACAAAGTAGAGAAAGAAGTAGAATATCACATCCCAGATAACAGGTGTGATGCAGAGATGTCCGTGGACACCTTGCCTGGTATCATGCGGATCGAAGATGCTGCCAATAATGTGGCACGCATAGCATACCCAATATTGCAAGAAACGGAAGATTCAAGTGATTCCAATTATGTAGAGAACCCCACAACCCTTATACAAGCTCCGATGAATACAGCCATTGTCCAGAATGTCACCAAATTGCCACAGAATTTCACAATCAATGTTGATGCAGCCGTTGGTAACATTACATCTTTACAAAATGTACAGGATGTATCTGGCAATCCAACACTATGGCTGCCCACAATACTCGCAACCAGTGCTGCTACTAATGATAATAAGAACGACGAGGACAGATCACAAGCTGGGGTGTCACAAATCATTATCACCAGCGAGAGCTATGTCAGTGATGCAAACCAATCTACCAGAAGAGCTAACATTGTCACAGAAAACTTCTTAGGCCGACCCAAAGGGTCCAAAGTTCAGATTCTAAGCAACATATCTTTACCAAAGCCTCCTGCGTACAATCAACAGTACATAGGAGGGAAGGAGATAGCTCCTGTTTACGGCGCTCCGAATCATGTTTACAAAATCAGTAACTCTGTGCTGTGCGCTAAACCCCAGAAGAGTCAGTCGTTGATTGGCTGCACTAACCTATCCGCGAACGTAGTAAACAACAGCCCGATAAAAAGCGTCCCATACAGCCACACGTTCACGAAAAGCACAAACTTAAATAAAACTTTAAATAAGGTAAACAATGGTGCTAATTTAAACGCTATGGTCGCCGCGACGTCCGGGAACACGCAATGCCATATCTTATCCCGCGTCGTGTCCGGACCGAACAAGATGTCCGTGCACTCTGGCAGGAAATCTGTGAACACCTTCAAGGGATCTAAGAGCTCTGGTCAGGTGTTGAACCAGAAGAATCAGTCGAGACCCATAAAAATAATTCAGCAGACCGGCGCGGCCAGCAAGTCGGAGGCGATGTCTTGGCCTGTCGCCAGCGTCGCGTATAAAAGTCAGCAGCCGACATATGGAGTCGTTGACTCGAATACGTCTAAGATTATACAAAAAGTGGGGAGTCCGACGCATAAGGCCCAGCCCATGTCGCTTTCTAAGTTCCCCGTGAAAGGGGAGCGCCTCGTTTTACAGTCACCGTGTGGGCCAGTCTTAATTTCTACTGCCCCGATAAGTACCAGTTTGCCAAAAGGTCCTCATTATGTTCAATCTGGGTCTACGCCTAACTTGAGATATGTTCAGACGTACGGCCCGACTGATAACCAGTTGTCCACAGTATCACAAGTGTCCGCTAACCAGCAATTGACTGCGCAAATACTGCAATCGTTATCACAACCCAAGCTGATGTTACACCCGAGCCCAACACCGATCAATCACATTAGTAGCTTACCTCCTAGCATAATAGAGGAACCTATACTGCTGAAACCACTTACAAATCCGAAGCGGATTGTTGTGTGAGTATAAAACTAAATATAACATTTTATTACAACTATGTAGTTGTCCACAACTTTATTATCAGTGTTTTAATATCTATTTGTTTTGTTTCAGTGGCGATAAATCCACGTTGCTCACGGAGGATGATATTATCGGAATGGAAGAGAGGCCGAATCTTTCGGAGGAAATCCGACGATATTCGTTCCAACCGTTTTTAGCGTTCCTCATGCTGGATCACACGTACGCGCAGCCCGCGCAGAAGCAACCGACATCAGCTCCGACCACTCCCGTATCCACCACACCGCCTCCAGTAATAACTTCACCGATCATAATAACGACGACTCCCATGAGTCCCGTAAAGAGGAGTTCCCCAGTTATAATGTCCACGGCGTCGTACGAAATGCCTTTGACGGTACCAACCAGCGTTATTGGAACCCCAATACCGGTGACAGCCATACAAATGACACCCCTGACATTCAAACCACAGCCTCCGCCGCCACTTCAGGACGATGACGCAGCTTCTGTGATATCGTCCATAGACGGGGACAGAAGACAGGAGGCACCTAGAGGTGGAAGCGATACGGAAACGGCGCCAGAAGGTGAAGATGAGGGGAAAACTCGATGTATATGCGATTTTACGCATGACGATGGATACATGATATGTTGTGATCGGTGCGCCGAGTGGCAGCACGTCGACTGCATGGGTATTGACAGACAGAATATACCAGACGCGTACATGTGCGAGCTGTGCTTACCGCGGCCAATAGACCGACGCCATGCTCGCGCTATACAGCTGAGGAAGAGGGAGGAACTCAGCGCGCTCGGCGCTTCCGATACAGACTCTTCCGAGAGCAGTCGACCTCCTGGACAACGAAGGAAACGCCTACTCACCGTCACTACTTACACGAACACCAGTGGCTCCTGTGTCACTACTTATAACTCCAGCATTCCAGTGCTGCCGCCGCTGCCTCAACCCTCGCTGGCGCTACCCAAACGAGGCCCGAAGAGACCCAAGAAAACCGAATTAGTTAGAAAGGGTGCAAAGAGGAAACTAACTGAGAAACGAGTCAAACGTAAGAAAGAAATGTTGTTGAATAGAAACAAATACAGCTCTGGATTATCAAACCAATCTCACTGGCAGGATTCTTATGAATCGGCCGTGACAAACCACTATAGTCCCGAATTGAGGGCTAAGATAATGAAATACAGCAATAAATTGGGCAACACTCCTAATATGGCGTATGCTATGAACGCGCATTTATGCACGACCGTTCCTCACGCAGGCGGCAAGATACTAATCGCTACTAAGGACTTGAAAGAGAACACTCCAGTGATAGAACTGCGGGGTAAATACATGTTGTCGAATCAACACAGGCCGCAACTGCAGAACTCCGCTAGAGCCGGCAGCCAGAAGCCAGGGCCGTTCGTATTCTTCTACCGATTACCTAAAGATAACACGCAAATATGTATAGATACTAGAACATACGGGAACGAAGCCAGGTTCGTCCGCAGATCGTGTAAGCCCAACGCTGAACTGCAGCATTGTATCGTGAAAGGGACGTTGCACGTCTACCTGGTGACTATAGGGGTGGTGCAGTCCAACACAGAGATTACGGTCGGTCATGATACGGATGGGAGTAAGCAGCCGTGCGCTTGCGGGAACCCTAAGCACTGTAAAGTGAACGGACTAAACCCGTTGGCGGCCAGGAAGAGCGTGGACTACCCGCCGCGGGAGAAGAGAAGTAGGAATAGGTGCTTTAGTTCCTCATCACCAGTGTCTCCACCGCTGGCCCCCGTTATCACTACACCCATCAAGGAGTTCCCTCCACAAATAATGAATATAAAATCTGAGAACATTTCTCCGCCACAAATAAAACACGAGTTCCCTCCACTGTCACCTCCATTCAAAAATGCAGTAATGGCATTAAACTTTGACGAACCGCCCAAACCCGTAGAAGAAGAGCCCGTAGAAGATATGAAGCCGGAAATAGATCTGATAGCCAAAGAAGAGATGAAACCGGAAGATTTAGTTGATGAACCGGATTTTTGTCACATCGAACCTCCAGTTGAGGAGAAGATTGAGGAGATTATTCCAGAACCAGCTATCATAGAGATTCCTCTGCCAGAAGAAGAACCCAAACAGATACCAAAAGAGGAAGTAAAAGAGATAAAACAAGAGGTTGAACCAATATTCTCTGATGAAGAGAAACCAGAAAAAACAGAGAAACCAGACAAAATTGAGAAACCAGACAAAATTGAGAAACCAGACAAAATAGAGAAACCAGACATAATAGAGAAACCAGACAAAATAGAAAAACCAGACAAAATAGAGAAACCAGATAAAATAGAGAAACCAGATAAAACAGAGAAACCAGACAAAATAGAAAAACCAGACAAAATAGAGAAACCAGATAAAACAGAGAAACCAGAGAAGCTTGAAGAGAAAAAACCGAAAGAGGAGCCTAAAGAACCGAAAGTGGAAGAAGATAGGCCGGCAACCAGAGAATTTACAGCTAAATCAGCTTGTCACGACAGATCGTCCCGATCGAGCCGGACAACATGCGTCAACCAAGATTCCTTGGATGACAAAACCGATGACTCCCAAGACAAAATACAGACTATTAAAGAGAAAGACAAAAAGAAAATGGTAAGTTTGAGCACAATCAAAATTGTACTTTATTTGTTCTGAAACACATTTTAATTAACTTTTTTTGTTACAGACTCGTGAAGAACGTAAGATGGAAGCGATAATGAAAGCGTTCGAGCGCATGGAGAAAGCCGAACAACGGAAACAGGAAGTGAAGGAACGGCAGAAGCGAAGGGAATCGGACCCTCATCCCAATGGCAACGAGAAGGACGAGGACGACGAAATACATACTGCTAAGAAGAGGAAAAGGTAAGTTGGAATATTGTCTCGCCCTATTATTACCTACCATAATGGTTTGCAAATGTAAATGAACTGTCCAGCATATTTGCTTCCCAACATTTGAAATTCGTATCAGAAATTTAACACGTTGACTGTCCAGCCTATTTTGGGTACACACTCTCATACGTCCAACGAGTCTTTTTTTAATAATCAGATTTGTTTATACGTCCGTCGAAAATCAAAGATCTAGCTTACAAGTCCAGTCCAAAAAACGCCATTCAGTTTACTTTTTTTTTTTCTTCCCTAGTGGCCTCTTTCCATTGAGTCAGGCCCAATGTGATGTTCAGTTTACTTAGGCCTGTGCATTACATATAATGCACGGACGTCACAGCTAGATTGAAAATGCATTACATGTAATGCACGGACAGTCAACGTGTTAAAATATTCGAAGAAAATCATGTCCGCATCAAAATTCGGACCGCTTTGCTATGCGAAAATCTACGTATACTACGTGTAAAGCCACGTCTACCAATACAACAACATGTCCACTTCTACCGATACAAAGGTGGTAGACCCACCCCCAAATGTATAGAAAGTTGTGATAGACTTACAATGGCATTACAAATCACTTTTGTTCCTAGAAATGCTTTCGGCTGGCGGATAGTACATTTGCCTACTCCGAAAGTGTTTCAGAAGTGTTCTGGATTAGTGTCCACGAAAGAAGAAACGTCAAATCGCGATCGAGTCCGAAGAGTAAGAACACGTACGATCCGTCAGCCGAAGATATTTCATTTCGTATTTCGGAGTAGGCGTAGAGACCCACTCGGGGGTCACTTGCTCACCTTTCTGAGCTCATACGGTTCAGGTGACCCCAGATCCACTTAAGTGCAGCTGTTTTGGCTCCCACATCCGCGATAAAAAAACGAATTCGACTAGTCTGACCGCTATCGCTGTGCCATTCCTTAGGTACGCGAGCGGCGAGACGGGGTGTGCTAATCCACTCCCCACCTCCCCGCGCATACCTAAGGAGTGGCACAGCGGTAGCGGTCAGACTATAACCCAACTTGTTCGTAATTAGTTGGAACACATTGCCCAAGGAAGCGACGGAATACATGTTTATCTGATACTAGACGCAAGGGCCGGGCACGCACTACGTCCCAATCCAATCGGCGGCGGCTGAATTCTGCGGACAGCGACCTGGTGACGTCAGGGGACGAAGCGCAGCCCCCCTCCCCCCCGCCGCCGCACCCGCTCGCCCCGCACGCGCCGCTGCACCCGCTCCCCCCGCTGCCGCCGCTCCCCCCGCCGCGCCGTGACAGCACCGCGCCAACCAACACCGACACCGAAAGGACTAATGATGCTGTTAATGAGGTACGTCGTTTGGATAGTGTGGGTAGTGTTAAATTCACACACACACACACACACACACACACACACACACACACATAGGTCACGAATTTTTTTTTTTTAATCCCCATTCGGGGGTAGTCAGAGGCTTGAGTGGCCATACATCACCACATTGTGGAGGTATTAACCACCTCAAAGCCCACGTTTCACCAGATAGTCAGAACCCAACGTGGTGAACCTTGTCGCGTGTATACAGGAACTGACTATTACCTAATCCCGAAAAAATATTAAAAATTAATTTATAAAATTAAAAATTAGTTTTGTTAAATTCATTGTATTAAATTAACTCGGACCAATAAGACGAGAACACACTTATTGAATGAGAATGCAATCGTCAGAAGTTTTGAGTAGTACCGATACACCGACTGCAGGTTTAAGGTGTTTAAGGTCAAGGACTAATCAAAATGTCAGTCAAAAGGTGTCAGGTAAATGAATGAGTCTGCATATCATCTAGAAACTGGAATGTTCAGCGACCTATGTTACTGACTATACCGTAATTGATATTTCTGACTGCTTGCTCCATGACTCCAAAACTGTATTATTTTTATTCAAATCCCATTAGCTCATCCAGCTAAGCATAATTTTTGAGCTAGGTCTGTCTACATAAAAACATATTTTCGCAGGAACTTGGTCTGAGCTCAGCGTGTTTGTTAGTCGAGGCCGCCGTCGGCTCTGTAGAATCCGCCTTTAAACTGCCGAAGACGAAGAAAACGATGGCGACGGAATGGATAGGCCGGTCGCCTGAACGCACACCCTCCCCCTACCGGTCCCCATACAGACCGTCCCTAGTTTCCGCCACCTCGTTAGAGAGCCTCGTCAGGGTCGCATCGACCATGATCGGCGACCTTAGTGGCGGTCGAGACTTGGACCACGAGGAAGAAACCCGAGCCTCGCCTCCTAGAACCCCCGGCAGGGATCGGAATAAACCCCCAAAGAAAGCTAAAAGAATAACGAGGAGTACGCCGCCTACTGTAGAGGTCGCTGAAGTCGTCGCGCCCGTTATACCTCAACACAGTGCCAAGAAACGGTGGTTACGACAAGCCATCAGTGAGGAGAGTGACTCTCCATCCGCAGGTTTGTATCACTGAAATGTATTTAAACAAAATCTGGGTAACCCAAGAACAATATTGCTATTTTTGACGCTAGATGTGTTTGTTTCAGAATCGCCGCCAAACGAAATGGTAACGCCACTCAAGAAGCGGCGGTTAGCGAGAGAATCGCTCTCCTGCGAACAGAATACTATTGTGCCTGTAAGTATACAGACATTAGTTTCATTATAATATGACTCTAAACACAAAGGTACTAAAGTTTGTTCTTACTTGTGCAGTGTAATGACGAAACTTCGCCTATTTTGACGTCGGAAGACTCGCCGGTCAAAGACGACTCTCAAGCATTGTCGCGGCAATATAAAGTGAGGAATATTATGGATAGCATATACGGTAGGGATAGAACGCGGTCGGACAGTGGCCAGGGGTCCGACGACCAGTGCAATATGGACAACGACGTTCTGAACGTCAACCTAAAAGGACCTCACGACAGTGAGAATATTAGGAGGATAATAGGAGTGCCTACGCCAGAGGATGAAATGCCGCCGGAGATAACGAAACCCGAAGACATCCAAACTAATAACAATAATGTTGAAATAGATGAGAGTAATTACACTAAAGTTGTGCCAATGGAAATCGATACGACGATACCGCAACCCAAGATTCAGGAGTCAGTCGACATTATCGACGTCAAAGGTATAGAAAGTCCGACTGACAAACTGAACAGTTGTCAATCGGCAGACACGAGCGGCAACTCTTCCCCACAGCGCGACGAAATGGACGACATACAAAAGAAAATACACTCATTCCACACGGAGAATATCATGATACTCAAGAGCAGGAACAAAAAACCCAAAGAGAAGAGGAAGAAAGTAAATTTAAATTTCGATCTCAACATGGTGGACGATCAGATCAGTGTTCAGCTGAGAACGGACGACACGAATTCCACGTCCGTTGAGAACGGCGACATTCACGACGACATGAGTAACTCCGTCCAGGATGACGTCAAAGTGCACGTTGCCCCTGAAAACATACCTTTGCCGCCCGTGGAGTCGATACCGTTACCAGCTCCAGAGAACATACCGCTGCCCGAAGAACCCAGCCCCATGCCCGTAATACCGCCTCCAGAAACCATACCCCTGCCAGAAGAGCCCATGAAGCCAGTGAAGACCATACGACCAGTGTCGCCGGTCGAAAAACACGAGAAACCGTTCTCAATGGAGCGAATATCAGTGCTCGACAACTCCATGCCTTTCACCTCGCGTTTTAGTTCCACTGGACTATTTTCCGGTATATTCAGCAACATGTCTCAGCCGTTCAACGTGGACAGTAATATTAACGAGAACGTGCCGAACATGTCTATAATAAAAAGTGCAATAGATAGGACTACAAGTTTAGATAGTGGTTTGTTTGACAAGGACAGTATTACTCCGGCTGATGATTTGAAGAGTGTGCAGGAGATACTGACACGTGTGAACAATATGGACTCAAATAACAGTGTGCTATTGTCAGGAGTGTTGAGTAGTTCTAACAAGGGCCTGCTGGCGCCGTCGCCGAAGCCCGCCGTGAAGCCCTACTGCCCCAGGAGCAACGACCCCAGACTGAACCCTCCGCCTGTTGAGAAACCTAAACCTGTTAGAAGGAAGGTGAGTTCACAAGTATCATTATTTTTACATTAATCAGTTATCCAGATAAGGTGCTCCCTATGTCATAACTTTATAGTGTATAGACTGGACACAACAATCTATGGTCAATTTAGGAGTAGTAGGCATGTGTGTCTACCATGTCTCATAATCTGAGGAACTGATGTTAGCATGAATTAAATCAGCCCAAGGTCTTAGATTAGATAAAGGTAGAATATGACGTAGATTATTTACAATTACTTATACGCACTTTCACATCAGGTTTCAGTGATAAAATAAATCGATGATTTTATCTTTTCTACGAACCTAAATGGTCTCAGAGGGCCTACTCTTTTACAAACGAAAACGAAATTTCGGGTATTGCCTACTACGTTTCTCATTGATTCCAACATTACTTACGAACGAAAATTCTTTGACGTCATCGTCGCCGTCGAATCTAAACGTCAAACAATATTCGTTCTTTAGACATGTCTAAATCAATGAGAAACGTAATAGGCAATACGCGAAATATCGTCTTCGTTTGTAAAAGAGTAGGCCCTCTGTAACGAAATATAGTTCGGAACTAACTTCAAATGCAGTTAAATCACATAAGGGTTTATGTAAAGGTTCCAAATTGGAAATATACCTTTACGCCTCTAAGCTATAGTCGCATCGTTGGACACCATTGTCAATACTGCCTGGAGTAACAGTGGTGGGAGATTAGCGGGTCCCATCTGTCTAATTCTAATTACAAATTATCTTCATATAATTCATATTTCGAGCTTCATGTTTATCAATGTGCATAATATCGTAAGGATGTATTTCGAAACATCAGAATTGGACCGTTGACTGATATATGCCCGCGCAAGTACATGTTCGTTGCGCGTTATCGCGTATGTTTATGATGCCACATCCTTTTACCTTTGGAGCAGTTAGTACTATTAGCACAGATGATACATTCTGCGCTATACATTTTGTTTTTTAGATGCTACAAGTCATTAGATACTAATCGCCATTCCTAATGCCTTCGACTTATAGTATAATCATATCCAGCAGTTTCTTTTGTACTTATCTCGAAACTCAAAAAGAATTATAGGGTACCGACTAAAATGTATAACAAGTCCAGATTCCCACTTCAGCTTTTTGAGGTGAACATTGGAGTGCGCCGTCATAATTGTTGACATAATTGGCACGCCTGATAATGTTAGTTGAACGTAATTTGCCCTGGCTGGCCCCATTTTCTTTTAATGCGAGTGGGAATCGGGGAAACTTAACACATCTTTCGAAAGACGTGCGGACTAGGTACCTCACGATGTATTTCTTCACCATTCAGCGAGTAATAATCATATAATCATATTTGTTAATAAAATAATAGTTTATTAAAATACCCATAGCCAGCTGTAATCATTGATTCGTAAACTATCGGGTTTTAGGTAAGGCTTGGCTATTTCAGTCAGGGATGGGTGACCATTTAGTGGCATTTGAACCTAGCGCTACCGTGCTTCGGAGAGCACGTAAAAAGTCGATCCCGGTTAGTGACATCTAGGCAGTCTTTAAGGATTGAACAATTCTGACAACAGATTGGCCACTAACATACGATTATAAGTATACCGCGGGAGCCGTGCCGCGCCTTGGGTATGCGCGGGGAGGTGGGAGGGTGGGACGGCGAGAGCGATGACGGGTGGATGAGTGGGACGGCGAGAGCGATGAGACCTCCGTCACGCCGCTCGCGTACCTAAGGCGCGGCACGGCTCCCGCGGTATACATATAGCAGAAGAATGGTTTATTAATGAATGTGTGTAATCCGTAGCTCTCTATAAGCGAGTACCGCAAGCGGCACAAAGGGCCGTCCGCGGAGGAGGGCGGCGGGCAGGGCGAGGGCGCGGAGGGCGGGGAGGGCGGCGCGGGCGCGGAGTGGTCGTCCGAGTCGTCGGGCGCCGGCTCGCTGTCGCCGCAGCGGCTGGACGCCGCCGCCGCCGCCGCCGCCGACGAGCTCGAGCAGAGGCTGCATAGAGAACTCGCCGTCACACATTTGCCTAAAGGTGAGCTCTCTTTACCAAGAATCTTCGCGACGCAAGTATCCGAGACTTCGGCTGTATACATGGCTCCTGAGTCTCTGAACGAGGGCTGTCACGAGGCCACAAAGTAAAAAGACAAGCACGCGGAGTTTCTTGCCGGATCTTCTCAGTCGAGGTCGCGTTTCCGATACGGCGGTAGAATTAAGTTAAAAATGTTAAATGGCAATTTGTATCTGCCCCCATAGGCCTAAACAAAATAAACGCTTTGACTTTGACATTATTTCATACCGGTCAATAGCAAAACTACTGGCTTCGTTCTATGTCGATGTTGGTACGTAGTTTTATATTTAGAATTATATTTGGGATGCGAATGTTGGCAAGACGTGTGCACAGGACGAACGACGACAGCACACTGACTTAAGCCACGCCTACTGTGATGACGTCAGGGGCCTAGTTTAATCATAGGGCCCTGGTGCTTAGACCGTCTCCTTTCCACATGTCCTCCATAGTCAGACCGTAGTAAGCAGCGAGAAAAAAAATCAAACAACCCCTTCTCCTATAATCATCGTCATCATCAGCCTATTGCTGTCCAGTGCTGGACATAGACCTACCCAATGCACGCCACTGTGCTCGGTATTTGCCTCTGCATCCAGTTTTTGCCAGCCACCTTCTGCAGGTCGTCACTCCACCAGACCGTAGGGCGCCCTACACTACGTTTGCCTACTCGAGAACTCATCTACTCCAACTGTTGTCGGTTCTTCGGGAAACGTGCCAAGCTCACTGCCACTTCGGCTTACTAATCCTTTGAGCTTTGTTGATTACTACTCTCGTATAACTGTTATAACAAATCATGCGCATACCGAAGGGGATAGACACCACCCCTTGCTTTCGGAACTCAATTCAGTTCTACATTAATTGTTTTACCCCCCGGCCAAGAACTGGGAATGTCCGGCTAGAAAGACGTGCAGCGTCCACTTGGGCTTCAATGGCGCGTACTAGTACTACCATGAACCTAATACTAAAGGACTGGGTCTAAGCAGCTAAGCCGCGTTGCTTAAACATCGCACAACTAGGCCGGTGACGTAATCACAGTAGGCGTGGCTTAATTCAGTGTGCTGTTGGCGTTCGTCCTGTGCAGACGTCTTGCCAACGTTCGCATCCCAAATATAATTATATTCGACACTAGGTGGCGTCCCTTTGTACGTAATTTTTCAGGATCATACACTTAGTGACATCTAGTGCAAATAATTAAACTACGTACTAACATCGACATAAAACGAAGCGAGTAGTTCAGCTATTTCCCGGTAGATAGATGCCACGCATTTCTTAACCCCCACCACCCGCGCCATCCCGTGCAAATTACCACGCGTTGTTTAATAGAGAAATCTAATAAGGGCACCTCTTTCTTAAGTCTTTACTCTATGATACAATACTCCTATGGATACTCAATTCATTGAGTATCGAATACTTGCGTCGATTATAATGCCAGTTAGGTAGTCACGAACTCGCCGCCTTCCAATCACGTCAAGGCAAGGTATGTATTATTTCCATGCTTTGAATATGAGAACAGGTTGCTGGCTCGCTGCCAATGTTTGACAGTTGACGTCCCAAGCTCCGCTTAGTATTGTCCAGACAATATGTGGAAACCATAGAGTCAGAATAAGCTAGAGCAGTACATAGATCCGTACCTTTACAAAAGAGATTTATTATAGAGGCCCCACCCCACCAACCACAGAGTAAAGACTAAAGAAAGACGAGCCCTTATTAGATATTTGTATGAAACAAAACGTGATCATTGTTTTTTCATTTTCATTTTACTATTTACCGGTAAATAGTTGAACTACTCGCTTCGTTTTATGTCGATGTTAGTACTAGGCCGACCACTCGGCCGAATTGCTTAGGGCCAGTCCCCTTAGTAACTGGTCCATGCCACCAACCCTAAGGGTATATGCAGAGGCACACTATACCGTGCAACCCCTTACGACAGTACAATACAGTACATAAATCAGTAGTAACAGAGTATGTTTTCGTTTAAACAACTTGTCTACATGTAAATGGGTTATTTAAAGTGCATTCGTGCACAATAATTGCCACCCGAGCGTCGTGCAGTTTGAATTGTCACAATAATTGCTCATCATCACAGTGTGCGGGCGACATGTTGTCACACTCATTAGCGTCGACGGTGGCTCTGTGATGCACTTTCGAAAGGAAACTAGTACTGGTGGGCTCACAAGTGCTTTATAACCATAGAGAATATAGACAGAAGAGATGTTCTTATTAGATTTCCCTATGAAACAAGGGTTGACAATTCGCGCGGGTGAAGGGGTGTTAGATAACGCCTACTTTTCTATATTCTATCTACCGGTCAATAGCAAAACTACTGGCTTCGTTCTATGTCGATGTTAGTACGTAGTTTAACTTTTTCACACTAGATGTCACTAAATGTAGGATGGTAAAGAGACGTATAAAGTTGCGCCATCTAGTGTCGAGTAGAATTATATTTGGGATGTGAACGTTGGCAATACACAGGACGAACGCCGATAGCACACTGACTTAAGCCACGCCTACTGTGATGACGTCAGGGGCCTAGTGGAGTCATAGGGCCCGGGTGCTTAGACCGTCTCCTATCCATATGTCCTCCATGCTCATTATCTACTGCAGTTACGCTAATTATTGTCCAAAAGTACGCACATTAAGAGCTTTTAAAAAATAGTATTTTCGTGACTAAAGTGGCAAACAAGCGTACGCCTAATGTTAAGCAGCTACTGTAGCCTATAGTTGCTTGCAATACCCAAGGCATCGCTCGCACGTTGCCGACCTGAAGGGGAGTGGGACAGACGAAGTACACTGCAGCTATTGTTTACCAAAATACATTGTATTAATATAAGTAAATGGCGATTTAAAACATAAAATAAAAACGATGTAAAAAAAAGACAAGCCCGCTGAGTTTCTTGCCGGATCTTCTCAGTCGAGGTCGCGTTTCCGATCCGGCAGTAGAATTTTAGAAAAATTTAAAATGACAATTTGTAAGTGCCCCTGTAGGCCTAAAAAAAATAAACGTATTGTAGGGGGAGGGGGGTTAAGATTTTTGTTAGTGTTCATTAATTTGTGTTTAGCATTTTTATTTGGTCAGGTAGAATTTACATTGGAAGCATCCTATATGTGAATAAAATATTTTTTTTAAATTGTGTCTATGTATTTTAAAACCACTTAAGAACTCCTCAAAAATGTTTAATGTTAAGAGCGTTGTACGCGAATGTATCAAATGGAACGTACACTTGTGCAGATTGCACATACGTGCATAAGTATATTTCCATACCTACAGATGCATGCAGTTAATACTGGAACCGAGTTTATCAACAACATTGTTTGCATTGATAAAAATGTAGGTACATTTATATAAAACAAAAGCGTTTTATATAACGGTTATATAAATTATAATTTGATAACAGTAATCGTTGCAATTAAACCTTAATTAAGATTAATTTATTTTCGGTTCTTTAATTTGGCATACAAAAATGAACTAGAACTTGTTGCCTCCATACATAAATCCTCAGTGTTGCTATACACAAAAATAAATGCATCTTATAATTTCAATAGCGACCGCAGATGCCACGTGAGGCAAGCCTCGTCTCCCGCCACAATAAAGACAATCATTACTCGGCCGGCCTTGACGGTCCGTGTAAACATCGCACAATACTGCGCAGCACAATTCAAAGTAATATATTCATATACGATACGCTTGGTTTTTACGTGCCGTGCCGATGAGATAATCGTATTCTGGGTTTAATTTAAACTAAAGGGGCTATACATGTCTGGATAGCGTACCCATTTTGCATGGAGCTGTCGGGAGTCGGGACTCGGGTTAAATTCTTATTACACTATGCGATATTTAAGGTCCTTAACTATTTAACTCTAAAAAAGTCTCAACCTCTTATAACGCTTCCCTGATTTAAAAGGCCCCTAAATATCGGGTGGTGTAATACGGGTTTTAATTAAATCTTAAAATACTTCGAGTACTATGACGCTTGTTTTAAGTTTAGCTCTTAGGTTTTTCCTGGGACTCGTCCAGGGTCAAATCTTAGCGTCATCGTTGGACACTTGTCGATCCTGGCTTACAGGAGTAACAAGTGGTATATGTACATGGAAACCTTCCGAAATAAATTCTCTAAATTATCCTTAAAACTGCATCAAAATCCGTTGCGTAGTTAAGAAGAATTACTACAAACTGATAGCGCCAATGTATTATTACTAAGGCCTGGGGGCTTACCACGAACTCTTATTGCGATTCAGTTACAGGAACGTTTTAACGTTTCAGCGACTTTTTGAGCAATGACGTACCTTATTGTTATGACAATAAGAAACGTCATTGCACAAAAAGTCGCTGAAACGTGAAAACAAAACTGCTATAAGAGGTGGTGGTAAGGTCCCTGTATTAATAAATGCGTCTCAAAGTTGGGATCCATCTTAAGATGCAGTTTTGACGTTTAATGTATGGAACACCTGTCAAAAACAGCATCTCAAATTCGATCTCAAACTTGAGATCGATTTATTAATACGGGGCTAAGAGATAGAAAGACATGCGTGCGTATTGATAAGTTGACTCGAGTCTTGAACTTTCTAGAAGATAGTACTTATACTAGTATACTATACTTGGACATTACTGATAAGTATATCGGAGCCTCGGCTATGCAGATTGGATGGCGAATCGGGACGCGAGTAGGTGTAGTCATTATAATGTTTTTGCATGTACACTAGTGGTAATTGCTCGGCAAGTCGTTTCAGATGTACCCACGAGTTTCGTAATTATTTTTAGACCGCGACTGCGGTGAGTGCGACGCAACGTGCCAGAATCTCTTGTTTTACGTTCTTAGTAATTTGAGAGTTTTTGTGCTTCTTTTTTTGTTGCAATAATGACTGATGACGTCGGAATATGACTTTGCTTTAAAACCTAGAAAATAATGTTGTTTTTAACTTATAAATTATGATTTATTATAGGTTTATTGGTGGTAAAGCCAAGCTATAAACAATAGACTGGCTCGACCGGGGTGTACCACACTCTCACAGAAGTTCTGCGTAAAGTAGCTAATACAGCTGCGTTTTGTATGTTGTGGCCAGAAGCTCAAAACCCTTAAGCTCAAAACCCTCTTCCCCTCTCTGTCCCAGTCGCCTTCAAGTCGGCAACGTGCGAGCGATGCCTTTGGTATTGCAAGCATCTATAGGCTACGGTAACTGCTTAGCATCAGGTGGGCCGTACGCTTGTTTACCACCGTAGTCACAATTTAAAAAATAAAAAGGTTTTTAGGGTTGTTCCACTGCAGGGTTCATAGTAAACGACGCTCAAAAAATAAACCGTATCTCGGCATCTCAAAACAATACAACTGCGTAAATAACACTAGAGGCCTTTTCAAATATAAGCCGTTTATGCGCGCGCTTATACTTGCACAAGCCTCGAATCGATTGTAATAGAAGCCCATTGTTATATGGTTTTATTTGCGCAGGTGTTTTCGACGCTCAGCCGACGGCGTTGGAGCGTCAGAGGGAGAACCTAAGCTCGCGGTTGCGGCGCGAGTTCGGCCTGGCGCTGCCCGACGATGAGGAGGCCAGGCCGCCGACCGAGAACACCGGTACGGCAGGGGGACATGGTCGGGACCAGGGGGACATAGTCGGGGGCAGGGGGACATGGTTGGGGCCAGGGGGACTTAGTCGGGGGCAGGGGGACATAGTTGGGGGCCGGGGGCAGGGTGACATAGTCGGGAGCAGGGGGACATAGTCGGAAGCAGGAGGACATAGTCGGGGCAGGGGGACATTTCCAATTGGTGCTATACTAGTTTCCATCTTTTGACGTGTCTTACAAAACTATAAGGGTTCCTTTTGAGGTCCGGAACCCCAAAAATTACATATGTCATAAAAAGCCACAATCCAGGCCCAATGGCCAATAGAACTAAAATTTTAAATAGAGAGGTCAATTTGATATTTGTGGGCTTAGATAGGTGGTGGTTCGGTTGCCAATCGTAATTAATAGGGGTGGTTAGGTTTTAATGACATTTGATTTACTTGCGAAATTAAAAAGTTAACCAACATAAATATATGTAATTGATAATTATAGTGTATTTTATAAGGTGCATGGAGGTATAAGACGCGTTTTAACAACCATCTTGAAGCCAGCTTTTACTTCTTGGTGACCAATATTTTGGTCACCAAGTAGTAAAGTAAGTTAAAACTCGGCTTTACAGCTGTTCAAGATGGTCGTCGCGATGTATGGCTATAGTACTACCGCAACCGCTGTGCCGCGCCTTAGGTATGCGCGGGGAGGTGAGAGGGTGGGACGGCGAGATCTATGACGGGTGGGGGAGTGGGACGGCGAGAGCGATGAGCCCCCCGTCTCGCCGCTTGCATACCTAAGGCCTAGGCCGCACAGCGGTTATATCCGCGCTGTTAAAACCGCGTTAAATCTGTATCCTATGGAATCATATGAACCTATCCGCACTTGCGGTTCATATGATTCCATAGGACGCGGTTTTAACAGCGCGGATATAACCGCGGTGCGGCCTAGGCCTAAGGCGTGGTACAGCGCTTGCGGTATACCTATACCTATTTTTATATGATGTCCATCGAGTTTTAGCAGTGATGAATATACATTTGACTCCATAGTTCTTGTTCCTCTAAGATGAGGGGACTCGTGTTGTTATTGTTTTTGTCATTTGTTAACGGTGCGTTTGTTTTGTCCGGCAGATGGCGCGGCCGCGAAGCGGTGCGACAGGTAGAGGCGGGGTCCGCCTCAGTGCACATAAGACATTATTTTTGTAAATCTCACGTCGGCGCCGGCCCGTCCGCGTCGCCTGTATTATAATAATAAATTAAAAATATAAAACTTTTCTATGAGTGTAAGTTGGGTGCGCGCGCGCATTGATTGTATATTTCCGTTTCACTTCGTTTATTTTTTTCACGGTTTTCTGCAAGTACAAATTGTTTTTATTTCCCTTTGTACATATTGTATATAGGAGAGTTAAGATATAATATAGGAAACCTACTCAGTAACGTATATATGTATAACGGTATGAATGATTTTTATATATGTACAATGTTTATGTATCTTATTGATATATTTATTTATTATCGATGGATTCGATAGTGCGTTTAGGGAATGACGGCTAGGATTTTTGTACGCATAATGTTAAGTAAATTATAGTTGTTTTTATTATTTGTTTTATGTTTTCCTTTTCTAGCGTATTATAGGGGGTCCGAGGGCTCATCCTAGTTCTAGGTCTCTCGTAGTGTTAGAGGTTTCACGTGTAATTAGATACGCATTAGCCATTTCTAGAGGTTACATCTGTGTTATAATTTAAGCGGAGCGTATTTGTACAAAGATTGCCATCTTTGATCCACCATCACAAGTGAAGGTATTGGCAGCTGGAACTACGCGGCGCGACGGTCCAGAGGGCCTACTCTTTTACAAACGAAAACGAAATTTCGGACAAAATTCGCGTATTTCCTACTACGTTTCTGATTGATTCCGACATTTCTTACGAACGAAAATTGTTGACGTCTTCATCGTCGTCGAATCTAAACGTCAAACAATTTTCGTTCGTAAGAAATGTCGGAATCAATGAGAAACGTAGTAGGAAATACGCGAATTTCGTCCGACATTTCGTATTCGTTTGTAAAAGAGTAGGCCCTCTGTACTGGGTGCCTACTCCGAAATACGAAACGAAATGCTTCGGCTAACCGATCTTATGCCGTGTGTCCACTGGCAAGAAAACTTGCACAAGTTTACTTGCGCAAGCGACTTCCAATGTGTAAACACTCACGCAAGTGGACTTCTGCGACTTGCCGAACTTACTGCAAGTCCCACATGTACACGGTTGTGTAAAATTGCAGTCAGTGGAAACACGTGGGCAAGTGACTTCTGCAAGAAATTGCGGAAGTTACTTGCCAGTGGACACACGACATAACGTTTTCCTACTCAGCAAGTGTTTTGGATTCTTTCGGAGTAGGGTTCACGACAAAAGAAACGTCAAATCACGACTTAAAATCCGAACTTCGGATCCGAAACACTTTCGCGAGTACAAAAACGTACGTTCGGTCAGCCGAAACATTTCGTTTCGTATTTCGGAGTAGGCGCCCAGTTTCCACGGGACAAATTCGCAATTTCTACACTCTTAATACTTACTAGAATCTATCCAATGTAATAAGCCACTATTGACACGTCGCTACTTACATTCGTTCACGGCGAAACTCAAAACGAAACTGTGTAGTAATTAAAATTAGTAACGCTAGTCGCGTTTCGGTCGTCCAAGGTGCTACTTAAGCACCGAAAAAAAAACCATCACTTAAGCACGCCGTGCAGAAAAGTTTCTCGAAACCATGGACCAATTACAAAGGGGACTGGCCTTAAGCAACTCGGCCGAGTGGTCGGCCTAGTACTAACATCGACATAAAACGAAGCGAGTAGTTCAACTATTTACCGGTAGATAGAACAATGAAAATGAAAAAACAATGACCACGTTTTTTTTCATACATATATCTAATAAGGGCACTTCTTTCTTTAGTCTTTACTCTGTGCTCGAAACCAATTAATTAATTACTAACCAGTTTCTTTTGAGTGGCGTCGTGGATAGGTGGCCTTATACTTGTATCGTGTCGGCGGTATAACGTAGTCACAATTTTACTTGTAAATTCATTGCTTATTGTATACATCGATTAACAGTTGTAAAATTAAATTAGTATCTTATGCATTTTACATAACTATACATATTTGTTGTTTGACTGATTTTGTCTATGATTTTTGAATCTGAATTAAAATATGAATTAATATTTATCCCGCTTCTTGAAATATTACTTCAAGTTCGGGTCATATACATGATTATTTACTGAGATGAAACATGAAGTATACTCGTTCTGAATCCTATTTATAATTCTACAATTGTTAATCGCAGCTGAACTGTAATATAAAATATTAATAATATAACAACGAATCGATGTTGTGAATAACCTCGGTCTAAAGCAAACCCAACCCAGTGATTTTCGGAAGTCTACGTCGAAGTACAGCAAGGAAAGAAGCTATCTTTCTTCATAGAATGGTACTGAAAGTGAATTGAATGTGCTGTTTAAGGCACACATTACTATTTAGTATTTAACGATGGGAAGGCGGCAGAGTATATCAATGGAAATGTATAGTAGAAGTCGGAACAACCGTTCGAAACTATGTTTTTAATGTGTTATTTTTTTCGATGTTACATCATCACAAATGTTTTATTTATGCCACGACCACGGCGCTGCTCAAAAGAAACTGAAGTGGATCGTAATTAAAATAACTAATAAGTAACGCTAGTCGTGTGTGACTCGTCCAAACAACTTCTCAAACTCCATACAAAAAAAAAACATAATCACTCAGTACGCGTTGAAGAAAAGTTTCTCGAAACCAGTCGCGCGCGACAAGCATGTCGAGTCGTACGCTACAAATTACTAATTAAATTACTATCCAATTTCTTTTGAGTAGCGCCGTGGACGAATAGCCTAATTGTAAAAGTCACACTAGAGCCGAGCTGCTGACACGTCATTCAAATCACCTCCGGTACCATTCTATGAACATAGATTACTCTCATGTACTATGTCTACGTACTAGCATTTGCAAAATATTCTGTTTGTTATGATGTTAGGGCTAGGACTGTTTTCGATACATTTACCGCCAAATTTATAGAGATTTTAGCCAATTTACAATGGTTTTACAGAGCATTTCTAGGAACAAAAGTGATTTGTAATGCCAGTGTAACTCCATAACTTTCTATGAATTTGGGGGTTAACCTTGCGGTTTATTACATTGCTTATTTGCCTCTTATGTGTCTAAAGCCGCGAATTATGTGTTCACTCAATGTCTCTCTCTTCTTCCTCGTTCCCTCAATTCTGAGGATCGCGACTATTGCGGATGCCCTTCCAATTTTCCCGGTCATATGCGCTGTGTACTGCCTTGTAAAAACTGCCAACTCAATGTGCTTGTGTAGAATGTTTTTTTGTTTATTTTATTGCAAAATAACTTGGCTGAAGGGAATCGTGAAGGATAGTTTTGACTATGATAATTTGACAAGTGATGATATGCTACGGCTGGGCCAGTGTGTTGAATTGCTGTCGATAATTATCGCATTTTACATTACTTAAATTATTATTATACTTGCCTTGCTTAGATGGCAAATTAGTATATCACATTGAATGATAATAATATGGAGTTATTTATCTTTTATTTTGATTACAATACTTTTACTAACGTTATCATTTGTCCGTTGAGGTTGAGTAAGTGTGACACAAATAAATGTAT
Organism: Drymonia ruficornis; assembly: GCA_947859195.1. Taxonomy (NCBI): domain Eukaryota; kingdom Metazoa; phylum Arthropoda; class Insecta; order Lepidoptera; family Notodontidae; genus Drymonia; species Drymonia ruficornis. The sequence continues at coordinate 12,443,407 of OX401909.1, forward strand.
CCAGGATTATCCTGCATTTTAAAATTATTTTAAGTAGTTAAACTACACGTTTATGCCCAGTGTCGGACGCTCCATCCGAAGTGTTGCTCAAAATTGTCACCTAGATTCTACAACTGGATCTAAAATATTCGATTATTATTCTTGCGTTCTTAACTAGTAATTGTGGCCGTTTCAATGTCAATTTTCTATCCTTAAGCACTTATAAGGACAGCACTATCATATTTTCTTACTTATATTCTTCTCCCAAACAATATTCAAGCTAAGTGAGTCTAAAAGTACATATCGGAAAATTATTTCAATTAACTAGTGATTATAGGAACTTAATGATTCGTACAGCCAACTAGTATGTTCAACTAAGTTGCATTAAGCTTCGTTTATAATGACATAATTCTGTCGTCTTGAATTTAAGATTTCTACGCATAATCTTTAAAACGTTAGAATAGTCACACGTTGCAATAATACGCCTCGAAGGCAAAATACACGTATTTATAGCACACAGAATATATTTTAACAATTTATTTAATCTACGATTTTATTATTTTTGTATGTGTATAAAACGGATTGTAGAAAGGTTTTTTATGACTTTTTTTCTATTGAATCGAATGTAGATTAATGTGGACCTATCGCAGCCGGTCTAGTAGGATAGACTCACGCCTGTGTCAAATAGACTTGTAAATATTTTGATCTGGTTTTTAACAAATTGAAATTTATTGCTTAATGTCTTGCTATGGAGTGCATTTTGGTGTGCCGATCCTAGTACAATGAAATTACACCACGAAGGGAAACTCTGATGATCTACAGTAATTTCACTTTAGATCTAAAATAATTAAGTTCAAGTCGACGGCAGTCTAACATTATGTATATAGTAGCTACGCAACAAAAGGCACTCCTACTTTTAAATGTTTCTGTAGTATGTTAGATGAAAATCTTTGTGATAATAAATTCTTGATTATATCATCCAGTAGATTGTGTATATATTAATAATAGTTTTATTGATAAGTGAAAGCTATATTTTGTTATGGTGAACAAAAGGCGCACTCTCTATCGTTTGCCATATTATGAACCTAGTTTATTGGTAGGTACCTTCGACTCCCTTGTGATCGCACCCCACCTTCGGCCTGTCCCCCTCCCACTTGGTTTAATTTTATGTAAGGTATTCGATGTAACAATGGAATATTTTGCAATATATTAATATATATAATTTTTTTACGCTAAGTGGATCATAAAATATAAACGCTGTATAATATCCAGATGTTAAATATTATTATTTCTTTCTTAATGTTTGAACTAAGCATGTAAAATTTAAAATAATACTAGAGAATAAAAGATGTTATGATAATTAATTACATAAAAATCTTCGTTTGAATGCTACGCCTTTCCTTTATTCCTGTTTGCAGAAAATAATACACAGGGTACATACATAAAATATTCAACATTTATTTCTTAAACATTTCTATTTACAAAATACACATTTAACAGCTAACTTAAATTCTTGTCTGGAGCTAACATTACGTAAAATTTTACACCTCGTTGCACATTGAATTCTCATTCAGTATTTTATATATCATAATCAGAATTCAATGTTAAAAATACCTAATAATCATATTATTATGTAACTATACTTCTACGTAAATAAAACCTCAGTCTTGAACTTGTCCATCTGGACACCACCGGACATAAATTTAAGATTTCGTAACAATATTCACAAATTAATTATCAAGGACTGAGTCCCAAGACCAGACCAACTAGACCACATGATTTTTTTTATAGGCAAGTAAGGTAGGTACAATTAACCTGAAATATACTAAACTCAGGTCCATATTTAGCTGATCGTTTCAAGCATCTACTGCATGATGAACTAAAATCATTTGAAGTAGATATGTTATACGAGACCGATCGAGCAATCGCTGCATTGGCACTAGAAGCTATCCGTCATAATCTAAGGGCTAAGTCCTCGTATCTAGTCCAATTTACAAAATATCGGTCATAAGAGACCTGACAAATACTAATCTAGATTATCAAAAAATACAACTGTTTGGCCTTTTCATTTTCAGATTATTAGCATCTCTGGGGTGAGTTATCATCAAGCAGTTTTTTATTTCATTAATAATCTTGATACGCACAAAATCTTGCCATAATATATGGCAAAGTAATGTACTTAAAATGTAGCTAAAGACCAGATAACACATTATTATTAGAAAATTATAAATTATGAACAAAGTGTTACATTATGATTTTCCAAGTTAAGAAAGTATACCTATTGTAACAGTTTAGTTGTTTGATAAAACACCCCAGTGATCGCTATCTTTCTTGACTATCTTATTATCACAGCCGTAACTAAGAACACTGATCATTGTCCACGCCGCCTGTAGCCCCGTCTTATGTACAATCTTACATCTAATAATGTCAATTTTGCATCGACAAAATAAATACACACGTGTTGATTTGACTGTATACATATACGTACACGTGCCAATAAAAGGATATAAAATTAAATTACTTTTTATGCTTGACTAGAAAAGCCAAACTTCGATGGTAGGTACTTATGAGGTGTTTAGATAAAGTACCTATGTAAATGCTTTTTGAAAGAAAAGGGCAAAGTTTTCTCTCTACTTATTTAAATACACGAAAGCACCGGTTATATTCATATGTAAAACTAGGTAACATAGGTTGCGATTGTCCCAAGTGTCTCAACAACGTGATTTAAAAAAATCTTATTTGTTTTTATACAAAAATACAGTTGAGGGTAGTTAGTACTTATTATAAAAATAACTTTAAAGGGGCCTTAAAATAGGCATGTAGGTAGTAAAGATAAGCAATAAATTTGCTGATGTCTTGCACTAGATTATTCACTTAAACTTGATAAATTATCTATAACTACAGTATGTTTATTTATAACATAGATTACTGCCACTTGTATTAATTTTTTTGGTCACGAATCACCTGTCACTTTTAAAAATTGGCGCCATTGCACTGTCCCGCCATAAACAAACCGCACATCAAAATGTCAATTCATTTTTTTTTTGCCATTGAATACGAGTCTTTTTGCCTACACGGCCCGCCACTCCCGTTCGGCCGGCTCGCGTTTCACATGATAGTTGAGACAGGGTTGGAAGTTGACGTGGATGGTGACGGGGTGCAGTGAGGCGGGCAGCTGCGCGGCGCGCGCGTCCAGCACGTCGTACGAGCCCAGCTGCCGCGCGAGGCACGCCGACTCCACGCTCAGAGGGACGTAGTATTTACCTGGAATAACAAAAAGGGTTAAAAACTCAAGTTATGCTATCTTGAGTCTCGATTCTATTGTAATTTGTAGTCAACCCACCGAGAGCATTCAACGCGAACACAGGCACGTACTGCGACGGCGGGAGTTGTTTGTTGTCGTAGTGGTGATGAGGCGATTCGCTTGATGTGTCCTGAAAGTAAATTTTACTTCATGATTACATCCACAAGCCGGATGAAAGACCTCTACGCTGAACGTCTACACGTCCACTAAAGACTTCCTCATATTACGGTTCTATTTTACGAGTTACATGATTCACTCACAAGCTTACGATGGATGCTTGTAGGTCTGACTGTAGTTCGTCTGCGGATCTCCTTATATTCAATTCAATACTGTAGGAAAACCTCGAGCCTACCTGTCCATTGTACGTTCCTTCTTCGGCCTTAGACACACGCTAGTGAAAATCCTTCGTCTTTAGAAGTAGCACCAAAGAGTAGATAGGTACAGTACATTTTGGTGCCAGTACAAACAACATGCTAATAATAAAATAGCTAACCTGTGGCGAGGTGTCCCTGTTATCCTCGGTAGAGCCAGAGGCGGAGCAAGAACCGGATCCGGAGCCGGATCCAGAGCCGGAACCGGAACCGGAACCGGAGCAGGGACCGGAACCGGAGCCGGAAGTGGAGGTGGAGATAGATGGCGCGGGCGGGCCCGCCTTGCCGCGGCGGCGCGCGCGCGAGTACACGCGGCCCGCGCCCCCCGCGCCGCCCCCCGCACCTTCCCTCGCCCCGCCCCGCGCGCCCTCCGCGCCGCCCGCCGCGCGCGCAGACTGCTCCGCTGCCTACATTATCAACACCGTGAAAACTAGCTTTTACGATTAGTACTATTACAACTTACAAATCCGAGTTTCGAAACTTTCAAATGCGAATAGGACGGGCTCTCGGCTAACTTCACTCATTATAAGTACGGTACGCAGTACTGTACTTATGAGTGAAGTTAGTCGAGAGCCTGTACAAGTTCCAGTTGTGACGTCACAACATGGCGCTAGGCCGGTCCTATTCTTATTTTAATCGCATTACAAACAATTATTCCAACTCGATTCAATGTTGTAATTTTCCTTATTTACTCAGCTGACGAGGGCGATGGGACAAGTCATATTGAGCAATCCCACTAATATTATAAATGTGAAAGTTTGGATGGATGTTTGTTACTCAAGCACGCCAGAACAGCTGAACGGATCTGGATGAAATTTGGCACAGAGATAGATTATAGTCTGGAATAGCACACTGGGTACTTTTTTTTAAATTATGCGCGGACGAAGTCGCGGGCTAAAGCTAGTAGAACATAAATATTTAATTTATCTAATTACCTCTGTGTCCTGCGATCTCGAGAATCGCCTTTCAATAGAGTTCTTGAATTTGTACGAGTGTATGTAGTCGTCAGAGTGGTCGGGCTTGCGCACCGCCCGCAGCGTGGGCTCCCGCTTGCGGCGCCCGTCCAGGGGCAGGGGCTCGGCCTCCGGCGGGGCTTCGCTGTCCGTGGACATTGACGGCTGCCCCAACGTCACTGGAAAATAGATTTCTCACATGTTATCCAATAAACAGCGGTAAATATCAATTACACCGAATTTACATTCTCGCCAAAAATCGAGAATAGAGTGCGGATTGGATTATTATTGTTCTTGCGATGGAATTTAGAGAACAATACTGAAGTGGTGAAGTGTAATCATACCTATGTGTTTTATTAAAGAAAGAATCCTTCATTGCGAGAGAGCCCATTCTCGAATTCTTGCTATGAATTCATGGCATTAGTGTGGTGCGAGCTTAGACATTAAATACCGCATAATGTAGATAGCATACATCAACCACATGAAATCATTTTTCAGTGAAGAATTAAAAAATTAGAAAGTGTATGTAACTTTTGTCCACTCGAGCACCGCATTCTTCTTCAGAACAGTGTGGGTCAGGGGTCGCCCGTCTCTTACCTACTACCTACCCTACCAAGCCAACTAGGAACCTGTCAAATGTGACGTCACCCGCACAAAAGGCGGTGGCGGTGTGCGGGAGGTGTGGCGGGCGGGAAGCCGCAGGCGGTAGCGGGTATGCGGACGGGAAAGCGGCATTCCATCCGAGTTCCTAGTTGGCTTGGTGGAGTAGTACTACCGCACAAATAAAATATATATATAAATATCCTGGTTGTACCTACAGTCAGTGCCACAGTCCATGGGGTAGGCCTCGTGTGGCCGGTCGTCGTAGGGCTCGGCGAAGTGCGGCGCGGGCGGCGGCGCCGTGGCTATCACGCCGCCCTTCACCACGAACCCCTGCGAGCTGCTCGACGAGCTCGCCGTCTCTGACGACGACCCGGGGTGCGAGTGGGAGGGATGCTTATCGCGGATGAAGGCCTCGCCTGTAATTCAGAAAAAAGTAAGTAAGTAGGTGGGTAATCTTTTTAGGGATCCGTACCCTAAGGGTGCCAACGGGACCCTATTACTGAGACTTCGCTGTCTGTCTGTGTGTCTGTCAGCGGGCTATTTCTTATGAACCGTAATAGGTAGAGAGTTGAAATTTTCACTGAATGTGTATTTCTGTTGCCGCTTCAACAACAAATACTAAAAAAAAAAAAAAAATCAAAAATAAACAGGGTCTCCTAAAAACAAACTTGATTTTTTTGAAGTTTTTTTGATTCTAACTTATTTTAGTACGTAACCCTTTATTATTTCTTACATAAAATTCGGATACAAGGTTCGAAAGAGATCACCCTCGATTACAGTGTCTCGAACTCATCTGGCTCGGTGCCCGAAAGAGGAACTCAAAAGCATCGATATTTAAAGGGTTAGATTCAGCAAGTTAGTCCAAATCGTGTCACCACCAAATGTACGTTAAATTCAAAAAAGTACGTTAAATTCTATTGTCATACAAACTGTCAAAAACCTCTCGCCTGTGTGCGTAACCTGCAGCTGTAGTGTGGTTTGTACAGGCAAACGAGACGGGGTAACTGCGCGCGGGAGTAGGATGGCACAAGTTCGCTAGGGACCACTTGATGGCGACGGTCATGCACAATGCGATACACACACTATCATAGTCGCCGTGTCGCATTTGAATAATGGTTAAGTATGGAGTTACTCATCTTCAGTATTTCTATGATCGATGCTCAAAAGAGGTTGGGCTATTACCAGAATAAGGCTTCAAGTGATGAGCATACCTTTAGTGACGGCGTCACAGTGCCTCTGCAGATGCGAGGCGAGCTGCACGCACAGTCCGTCCCCGGGCCCGTAGCCCTGCACCTCGACCAGAAACCGGACGACCTCAGCCACAGCCTCCTGATACCCAGCCCGGAAGTCCTCACCAGCTTGGCGCTCCACAGCTAGAACAACCCCACGCGAAGATGCAGCATCTTTCGCTGGGCGACTCCCAATAACATTAGCCTTCTTCAGTGTACCGTGAGCGTGTTTTTGTAAACCTTATTAATGTCGATGTGATGCGATCGAGTGATATTTTAAATGATGATTATTTTTTTATATTATTAGATACGTTATAGATATAATAGAATAGATTAGATATGTAAATGGTTTGGGATGGGCAGTGAATGGATGAAGAGATTTATGTTATTTTTTTGCATGAGCATTATTAATATTTTGTTTTAAGTGACGTCCATAAACCACGTGCGATGACTGTAAACAGCAAGCTTAGCTTTAGTATTTTTTAAATCACCAAATTATACCTACTTTGTTTGTTTTTGTTAGTAATGTTTGTTTATTAAATTTGCAAATTGGAATATTGTTTATTGCTCAACCTGAGAATATTATGATAAAAAGTGAGTTGTGTAAATTCCCCTTTTTCATGTTTAATTATGTAAACAGTAATAGGATACCATGAAACTAAAGTACCTCAGCGGTACGTCATTGATCGCAAAATATGTTTATTCCGAACACTAAATCACATTCAGACACATTATATTTGACGATTGACGTCAAAGAATAGATAAGTAGTGATCAGGGAACTGCGATATTATTGTCTTACTGAGATAAAAGTAAATAACCAGAAATATTATTTCTTTATTTTGATGTTCCTTGGGATTCATGCTGGTAAGTTTAAAAAAAAAAATGAATGATTTACTATTAGTTCATAATGATCATTATTCATAATTAACTTTAGATATGACAGGCTTACAAAATGCTCTCGTAAATGTTCACGGATTAACTTTAAATATTCGGAGATTATGCAGAAAATACTATAACCTATTGTCTTTGGTATAGATAGTTTCATAGGTATTCTTTATGAATCTGTATTTCTTACATGAATCTGGAAACATTTGAAAGTTTCTGAAGAAAACCATGTTACTAGAAGTCTTTCGCGAATCTTAAAATTACAAAATAACTTTATGGGGGGCAGTCCAAACGATATAAGGAGAAACTATGTTGCCTCCAAGTAGGTACGTAACATCGTACTATTTTTATCAAGATTGTATTTTGCTGATGAAACAATTATTTAAAATACCTATCACGTAAACGTGTGATCTTTGGGCATGTAAAAATAAGAGTTAACGGCAAAATGGATAATGACACCTGATCCAACAGAAACTTAAAATAGAAGCCTCTTATTCACTAAAGGGTTTATGGTATATCAACAAAAACTGCATTTCGTCATTCAGTTTCGAAAACAGTTTAAAAAAAAATCTTAACATAGTTTAACTTTTAGTAAATACGAGGCTTATTAAAATAAACATAAAATATGGTTAATGTCACAAATAATTGAAAAAAATAGACTTCAGCCTGCGACCTTACCTTTGCGTACTAAAAACTAAATAGACCTTTTGGATGCAAAATCGCAGAAAGAAGCTCAAGATTTGATACAAATTTTGATACTCTGATCAATTAAATTTCAAGGTTTTTATACAGAAGAAAATCATTTGTAGCTTGACTAAACATAGGAAACAATTCTCAGTATCTTCTTTGCCACAACATTTTCTTCTACAAACTCTAAAACCATTTCACTCTAGCCAAAAACGTGCGAAGACCAAAAATAGTATTCTAAATTAGAGAGAAAACTGTTCTCGATCTTCTACCAAGAATTCTCGGCGAGAGTGTAATGGGGTCTAACAATAAACCCTCAAATGTAATCTGTCAGAGCAAGATCAAAAGATACCTTCCATTTTCCAATTATGTCTAACATTACCAATTGCGCCGTGTCCGTTGTACAAACCATTGGCTCGGTCCTGCAGATACTTCAAGTGGCGTATCGCCATCTCGATGATCTCAGTCTTTTCAACCCTGCCTCGGCCTTTTTTGAGGTACTCGGGCGGAATGAGGCGCGAGAGATCGGCGAGGCAGTTGTTCATGCGGTCCCGACGGCGTTTCTCGATAATGCGATGGGACATTGGATCTTGCTGTGGAGGAATGTTTTATTATAGCGTGCTTGATAATACATACAATATGTTAAGAAAACCCTGTCCGAGCCGAAACCGGTATTTAGGTTTCACAACCACATGACCAAATAAAATAAAATAAATTAAATATTCATGATAGTAAACATATTAATGAAAATTTAAAATGCCATTTTTTTTTGCTTTTTTCCCTCATAATTTAGCAAATTTTAAAAATATTACAACACCGTTACCGGCAGTGCTTATGTTAGATCGTGTGGCGGCACCTCTGACCACAAAGTACGTAATGACGTAATTTTATGATTTTTATTTATGTAAACGCGGTTTTTTGTTTTCCGAAGAAAAGGGGAGGCCTTTGCCCAGCAGAAGGACACTTACTATGCTAAAAAAAGTTTTTTTTTTCAAACATAAAAAAAAAAAAGAATTTTCTTAAAAAATAGAATCTAATCTCGATACCCAACAATACGTTTTCGGGTCGGACAGGGTTTTCTTAACATATTGTATAATCATAACAATAATTTGTTCATAATTATTTTCTTCTTTCTTGCTTTGCTTAATTGCAACCTAAAAGATATAGGTATCATAAAGATAGCCATTTCGTTCTTGCGACGTGAAAAGTTCTTGCTATGATTCTTGATATGAGGGAAATTTACAATTTAGTATAGAGTGTAGTGGAGCTGTTACAAAGAGGTACAAAACTCTCTCACTCGATCTTAATTAATCTACATCAGCCCCGTTACCAGCACTTCTCGTTACGACTCAATTGCAAACCTAAAATGAGTCTAGATATGCAGGCAACTAGTCGAAATAGAAGTGATGGTAAAGTAGGGAGGTAATATGAATGTGGATTAATGAGTAAATTAGTCTTTATTTATTTTTAATGTGTAAGGCGTATACAAGCGTACGGCCCGCCTGATGTTAAGCTGTTACCGTAGCCTATAGATGCTTGCAATACCAACGGCATCGCCCGCACAGTTCTGACCATAATGGGAGTGGAACAAAGGAAGGGAAAGGGGGGATTGGGTACGAAACGCAGCTGTAATAACTACTTTACGCAAATCTGCTGCGAGAGGGTGGTACTACCCCAGCTTGGTTCTACCACCAATAAAACCCATTTACCCATTAATCCACAATAAGTAATAACTAATTAAAATAGAGAAGATAAAATCGGGCATATTCAGTGTGGACTTGCCCTCGAGACCTTCCCCTTCTTGAGGTATGCGCCGGCGCCGGGCGGGTACTCGGCCTCGTCCTCGGACGGCGCGGCGAAGTTAAGCTGCTCGCCCGCGGCGCGCCCGAACCCGTCGTTGGAGTTGTAACTGGAACATAATTGAACCTGCGTCATTATATGTCTTCCTGCATCTATGCTATCACACCGCACACGGATTTGTGCACTGAGAAAAAAAATTGGTTAAATGCAAAACCTAATGTGAGGTATTGCAAATAGTTAAGTACTACCTAGTTTAGGTTTTCTGAACCTATTGTAGGTAAATGGCTGTTACCTACAATAGGTTCAGAAAACCTAAACTAGGTAGTAAGGTAAAACCCCCAATTATTGGCACCGGTGGACCCAATTATTGTCCATACATATTTCTATGAGATTTCTTAGTTCAGCGGATAGAATAGTAGGTAGATGCGAAAAATTATGAAATTTATGACTTTTAACAAAAAAACACTATTTCCATGTTTGATTTTCTTATTTTTAGGGTTCCGTACCCAAAGGGTGCCAACGGGACCCTATTACTAAGCCTACGCTGTCCGTCTGTCTGTCTGTCTGTCTGTCTGTCTGTCTGTCTGTCTGTCTGTCTGTCCGTCTGTCTGTCAGCGGGCTGTATCTAACAAACGGTAATAGCTAGAGACATGAAATTTTCACAGAATGTGTATTTCTGTTGCCGCTACAACAACAAATACTAAAAATAAAATAAAACTTAAAAATAAAGGGGGTCCCCATACAATAAACTCGATATTTTTGGCGTTTTTATTGATAACTCATAAATTAAACAATATATAAAGAGAAAACTAACATTTTAACCATAAGTGATCATTATGACATATTTTAGATAAATTGTTGACAAAAAAAAGAAATGTAAAACTACATTTTTGACCCATAAATAAGTTTTAAATTAATAGTACCAGTCAAAGTAGCGCCATCTAACATTGTTATGATATCATTGGCATTACAGTGTCATAAGTAGTATAATAATTCGAATGCAATACTAGAGATCATCTTAGCCGTATGGTTAAGGCGTTAGTCCACGTGTATGTGGGTATTAGGTTCGAATCTTACTATGAGTTGTTTTTTTTTTGAGTAATTCGCATTTTTTTTGTCACCCGCAGCTTAAATTAAAATAATGTTAACACTAAACTGATTTGTGCAAATACATTGTTTACGTACGTAAACATATTTGTAAATCAAGTTTCAAATGCATTCGGAGTTTCAAGCACAGAGTATTAGAACTATAGATGGCGTTGTAATAGTTTTTCACAGAATGTGTATTTATTTATTTGTGTACTTTATGTACCTATTATTGCAGGTGTGTACTAACAATTATGGGACTGAGGTGGCAAAAAAGCGTACAGCCCGCCTGATGTTGAGCAGTTTTTTTTTATGGGAGTGAGGTGGCAAAGAGTAAATAATTGTTGCTATAACAAAGATAATATAAAATAAGAACCTCATAATATATAAAATAATAGTACCGCTACGCACCACTAGATGACGCTAGATGAGCTCCTAGATCGCGCTATGGTTTCGTTTTTCAGATCGCAATATAGTCACGACCAAAATTCGCCTGCTATTGACAAGTTTTGCGTTATCTCTAGGTTTCGATCGATTGGAAACTGTTGTATTGCTTTCATAGTGTCATATTTGATGGCAGAATACTCCCGTTGCCTCCGACTATAGTGTGCGGGGATTTTAATGTAGACTTACTGGAATCTAATGAGAATGCACCTTTAAAAAAATATTTTGACCATATTGGTTTAAATTCAAAACTTCCTCGTGTTGTTACCACAACGGGTTATACTCAAATAGATAATGTGTTTATCAATATTGACTTGAATGCTGGCACATACTGTGCACTCTTTAGTTACCATAGCCCTTTATGGATACAATTTCGAATTGAGCAATAGATTTTATCAAAACTATCCGAAAAGTCAGAATAAAATTTGTATTTCTGTTGCCGCTGTAACAACAAATACTAAAACAGAATAAAAAAATATTTAAGTGGGGTTCCCATACAACAGACATGATTGCCGTTTTTATTGAATGGTACGGAACCCTTCGAGCGCGAGTCCGACTCGCACTTGGCCGGTTTTAATTTAAAGATAACTTCAAAAGTGCCAATAATTGGGGGGGGGGGGGGGGTGCCAATATTGGGTGCCGGTACCCTATTTAACTAATTTTTGCAATACCTCACATTAGGTTTTGCATTTAACCAAATTTTTTTCTCAGTGTGTCCGGATTTGTTCGGACTTTTAGCCTTCTCCGGACTCTACCCACATTTCAGACATCCCGCCCAATAGAGATTACAAAAGCATTTCTAGGAACCAATGTGATTTGTACAACTCCGCCAAGCCAACTAGGCACTCGGATGGAATGCGGCTTCCCTCCCGCCACACCTCCCGCACACCGCCACCGCCTTTTTGTGCGGGTGACGTCACATTTGACAGGTTCCTAGTTGGCTTGGTGGAGAATTAAGCACACACGGTTTGCCATCCGTCCGGATTTGCTCCCGCAAAATTTATAGAGATATTTATCCAGTTTACAACAGTGTACAAAACGATTTCAAGGAACAAAATTATTTTTATAAAAAAAAAACAAACTGACTTAAAAATAACCTGGTGCACTAAAAAGCATGAAATAATATTTCTATTATCACCTCTGCCTACCCCTTCGGGAAAACCAGACGTGATGGTGTGTTATCGAGTATTTGGGGTCGGTGCCAATCTATCTTCTTACTTTTATAGTAGGTAGACTTGGCATACCAAGATTGGCACTGACTCCAAATACTCGATAATAGCGTCCATAAATTACGTGAGGCATTTAAGGGCGGGAGGGGGTCGAGCAAAATCTCACCAAATCTTTTTTTACCGCAAGAAACGATGTAAAATTGCCAGAAAACAGGGTAAATTTAAGCAAAACATGTTTCTCCTCTGGTATGGTTTTTGAAAAATCTCACGTGAGAATAAATGGGGAGGGAGGGGCTCCAGCAAAATCTCACGACATCTCACTATGGGGGGAGGGGGAGTCGAAAAATCTCAAAAATCACCTCACGTAATTTATGGACGCCCCCTTAGTGCCATGGAAATATGAACTTTAATTAGGTACGGACACGCACGTGTGCGCACCGCGCCGCTACGAACGCTACACGCTACTGTATCGCTACGCTACGGTCCGCTCGATGTGAATCATTCTTTATTTAAAAAAAACATTCGATGTGATACCTACTTAATCGAAGTAGGTAGGTAAACAATGGCGGAGTCGTTCTATTTTTAAACACGTGCGGAATTCAGACCGTACCTACCTACCTACATATGTACATATGTAGGGTAGCGACACAGTCAACGTGACAGAATGGGTGTGTGCGATCAAAGTAAATATTAAATCGATCAAAATTGATTGTATAAGCTCAAGGTTGTCGTTGGCGACATGTGACCACGAAACGTGGTGTAAACAAGGCTAAGATCAAACAAGTAAGTATGTAGGTAAGTGTGTGTAGGTAACATTCAATGGACTCATAATGAACTGTTATATCTATACTCAAAATAAGTCGGAACTAATTGAACTAAAGATGGTTAAGATATGCCATAATTTCAGATACAATATAAAATCAATTGTTTTGCGTAGATCTGCGTTTCAGCATAACTAGGTACCTACCTACTACTTAAGGGCTTTTTGTGACTAAAGATAAAATAGTACCTAAAGTGTGATTAATAATTCAGTGGAGTAAAATGGCAGCTATAAACGTGAATTTATATTTTAATTTAATCTATTTTTTATGAGTGATCATGTTTTTCTTATTCTTTCTTTAGTAAATAAAATTGAATTAATTTGAACCAGAATCATAAAAAAAACTACATTATGCATGATGAACGGATCAAATTAATTATAATTTTAACATAAAAAGCTGTCATTTTACTCCACTGAATTATTTAATCAGACTTTAGTAAGTAGCAGTAAATAAGAAATAACATAGAGGTAAAAACCCATAGAGTAGTAAAAGATAGAGGTGAGATAGGTATCAATACCATTCTATCGTATCCATCTACTTTACAGAAAAGGACTAAGGTTTAACTAAAGTTGACACTGGACACTTGACTTGTAGGTACAGTCGGCTGCACGTCTATGGTAACATTTCCATCATAAGATGAGCTCTCTTAACAATCTTTAAATCTTACAATTATTTAATTACAGGTTTCAATAATAAAGAGAGCTCATCTTATATTGGGAATGTTACTATAAACGTGTAGCTGGCCAGCCTTAGAAAAATAAAATTCTCAAGAGGAAGTGCGGGTAAACAAATCACAGCACGTGTTTGAGGGACCTATAAAAATGCAATGACAATGGTTCAAGGCCGCGCAAGCGTCGCGCCGCGATTCGCGAGTTTTGTACCTAAGTACCAAATACAACCGTCAACACGTTTTTATTTGTTAAAATATTCCTTAAGGCGGAGACCAAGCGCAAAAGTATGAATAAGTAAGTAAGTACCTACCCAATATAGATCTGGGGGCTTACCACGAACTCTTATTGCGATTCAATTACAGGAACGTTTGAACGATTCAGCGATTTGTGCAATGACGTACCTTATTGTCATGACAATAAGAAACGTCATTGCACAAATGGCCGCTGAAACGTTAAAACAAAACTGCTATAAGAGGTGGTGGTAAGCCCCCTGGTATGTACTTATTCAAAACATTTACCGATTTGCAGACGTTTTTTTCAATGAACATTTCTTGTTTCGCTCGTGGTTCAACCGAAGTCTCATCGCTATTTTTATTATGGCACAACCTAAACTTGTAATTACTAATTGTATTTCCGTCCTTATCATGGTCTTAATTTCTGAGCAAGAGAGCTATAGGTATTTTTAATTGTCTTAAGTTTGTAATCTGAATTAGTTTAATAGATAGGTATCATTAATAAGAACTTACTTAATTTATGTTTAGATAAGAGGTGAGGCATTGCATTTTTAAACATTTTTTATTTAAAATATTTGTAGCATCTATTGACTACCTAACCTATCTACCCATCCATCTAATTTTCAATTATAGCGTGGAACTGCCCTAATCTCTTAGTACGGTTGGTTTGGTAAATGAAAAGAAGAAGTAAGTGCATGAGGTTTTTAAACAAATTAATGTTTTTTTTGTCTTTTTTGTTTTGTATGGTTATTAATTTTGTGCGTATGTTGGTCTGGAATTGTTACTTGACACTGCCGAAATACCGTTTAACCTGAGTGGGCCACATTTTTAAAGAAAAAAGAAGATTTTGTTTATATCTCGTCAATTTTAATAATACAAGCGTTTGTAAACAAATAAGGAGTAGAAGTTCATTTAGTTACTGTAAGGACGAAAATTGTTTTTATTGTAGTCCACAATAAGTAGGTAGGTAGGTACGTATAGTGGTCACGCGCACTGACGGACTGATAAAACATTATCCCGAACACGTGAACCATACCACGATATGACGGCGTATACCTTTGCATACTATTTTGATATTCAAATTTATTTTATCATACCTACATAATACATGTTATTGAAACATGAATCCAATCATGGTAAAAATCACGTTGACAGTTGATCTGGTTTTTTAAATTCAGAACAAATACATTTTAAAGTGACAAATGGTTGGTGGTATACAAATCTCAGAACAAGAATTTGGTATACAATTCTTAGAATAAGAATACCAATAGAACTATTTGCGTACACTCGTAAGAGACAGCAATAGAACAATCCAATACCTACACAGAAATTAAAGCATAGCAAAGCACACATTCAAAGATTGATGTTACAGAAACATCAGTCTGATTATGATTACGCAAAGAACCTGTCATTGATGGAGATATTTTATACTGTAGGATGTCCGATTTAGAACATCCTATAGGATATGATTCCCGATTCACTATATCTTGTAGTGCAGAATTTATGATTTAGGTTTGAGGGTTTCGGATTTAAAACATGCTGTAGGGTAGTGTTTCCAATTCAAGATATTCTACAAACTAGAGGTCCAGGCCGGTTCGTAATTGCGACCGGTTGTGGTCAACACCCTGAAAAATACTTTTTACACCACTTTGTCATCGCTCGATTACAGATTAATTATGCCTGTTTTATATTTAATTGTCTTCCCTGAATAGCAACACGGTGGCAATTTTTTTCGTTCAAATGTACAAAATAGCGACCTCCGGTCTCCCATCGTTCTCAACATGAGATAACGTATAAAAATATATGCTATTCATATTTCTGCGTCCAAACGAATACTATTTCAATAATAAGTGGTCACGTTTTACACGTTACATACTATTACAATAATTTCATTTTTACACATGTTTGGTGTAAAATAAACTTTACGCTGCTATCTTTTATTCAACTGAAATAACACAATTCGCGACACAACTACAATTATTTATGTCTAGTACTGTACATATGTACTATACTTATACACTTACCTACTTATAGGGAACGTGAGGGAAAACATCGTGAGGAAACCTACCTATCCCTCGGGATTAGGTAATAGTCAGTTCCTGTATACACGGCGACACGGTTCACCACCTGTCACGTTGGGTTCTGACTATCTAGTGAAACGTGGGCTTTGAGTTGGTTAATACCTCCACAATGTGGTGGTGTATGGCCACTCAAGCCTCTGACTACCCCCGAACGGGGATAAAAGTCGTGACGTTACATTGCATTTTTTACCTACTTATAAACAACATACATAAAACAATTAGACCTAACATAATCTGTGCCTACATTCATGCTTCTGTGTTTTCAATTACCGGTATTAAGTTTTAAAAGATCACACAGAAATGGCCTGTAGTACTATTCTCGGTGATATACCTACAAATGACGTCAGACAAGGAACAAGCTAGCCCCATACCTAGTCAACATACATCCTTTACACTTCACTATATATCGATACAGAGCTTAACCGAGCCACCCGGCAACAAAATCACTTCACATCACATCACAAAACTAGCAGATACAAGGCCAAGACACTCTACTCACCACGCCAACAGTCCCGGTAGGTCAGGCGGAAAGGCTTCGGGCCTCGAAAAAGGCCTGAG
This sequence comes from Drymonia ruficornis, assembly GCA_947859195.1. Taxonomy (NCBI): domain Eukaryota; kingdom Metazoa; phylum Arthropoda; class Insecta; order Lepidoptera; family Notodontidae; genus Drymonia; species Drymonia ruficornis. The sequence continues at coordinate 12,460,282 of OX401909.1, forward strand.
CAGTACGTTCATCACAATTATCGCGGTATTATTATCACGAGACAGCCGGCACACGTCAGACGAGCGAGAATAGTGCAGCGAGACGCCGAGCGACACGTACATGTGCTTGTAGGGTGATCATAAAACAGCAGGTTTATAGGATAGTCTTATAAACGGACGCACGGTGAGCTGCATTGCTGTTTTCGACTACTTGCAACTTTTTTAACCTTGCAACTTTTTTAAACTTTAAGTTGACTTCTAGGTAGGTATTCTCATTAGTATTTATAGACCTCATTAGAAGACGAACGATAATATCTAAGTTCAGTAGTTTCTATGTGGATATGATAAGTAGGTACATGTAGTATTTAAAGATCCACTAAGGGGGCTAAATTACTTGAGACGATTTTGGTGATTTTTCGATCCCCCCCCCCCCCTGGGGAGATGTTGTGAGATTTGGCTCGACCTCCCCCTCCCACCTAAACGCCTCACGTAATTTATGGACGCCCCCTAATATCAAGTATCCCATTTATCTACATTAATATCTGATATTGGTCACAATACCAGGAGCACGTGCCTCATCGACTGTATACGTGATTCACAACGTAGTTGTGACACTTGAGACTTGTGGAAGGATCGCACCCGAATACATAGGTACATAATACAGATAACAGAAGTTTAACAAAAAATAATGTTAATTAAAAAATAATAATTGGTAAGTAAGCATTTATTCATGCATGAGAATACAACGCTGAGCTTCTTTCAACATTAATATTTAAAATTAGAGATTCTGAATCGGAAGGGTCATCTTCTTAATTTAAATATCAGACCTACAATACAAATAGGATAGGATGTCCGATTATTATAATTATAAGAATCGGATCGGAACTTATAAGTAAGCATTTAGAAATATTCATTGTTGGGTTAGGTACTTAGTTAAAACCCTGAGGATAGGTTGACCTTGAGGACTTGAACATAAAGACTACTCACTTGAAATTACTACTTTTACCTAAGTAGGCAGTAGATAGGTAGTGTACATAACCAATGATTTTATAACATAAGGAAAAGCATTTCATCAAAACCAACCCAGCAGACATTTAAACCACAATAAGTTAGTACCTACCTATTGGTTTAGATTACAAAAAAAAATCCTAAAGCTAAATTTTACTCAGTCTAATAGGGCAAATACACTCTCGCGAGTACGCCTTGTGGAGGGCCTCGCGCGAGACACGCCACTCGGAGGCTACACGAGTGCTACCCATCCACACTCTCGTTTTATTCAGTGATAGAGTTGGGCACTAATTATTGATTAAATTTTCAATCAATTAAACTTTTAATCGTAATTGTTGCACTCTGTAATTAATTAATTGAGATTAGAGTACATTAATTGTGAGGTTCAATTAAAATCAATTGCATTTTTTTTTTAACTGTGAAAAAATCTATTACAACTATCAATTATTAGCCTCGTACAATAGGTACATGTACACAGATATCTATTTAGGTGGATGCATGTATAGATAAATAGGCATATAGAATTAGATACTACTTCGGTGAATGCGTGTTTAGGTAGGTAGGTATATAGAGCCAGAATCCCAAATCCCCCTACTCTTCCCCTACCCCCTCAACCCCACTCCTATTCTCCCCCTCCCCGTAAATAAAAATTGTTAATTGTGAGAATTACAATGAATTAATTGTTAATTGTGAAAGTTACAATTAATTAATTGTTAATTGTAAAAAATACAATTACTTATTTGCTAATTTTGAAAGTTACAATTAATTAATTGTTAATTGTAAAAAATACAATTAATTAATAGTTAATTGTAAAAAATACAATTAATTAATTGTCAATTGTAAAATATACAATTAATTAATTATTAATTGAACAAACACAATTAATTAATTGTTAATTGGGAAAGTTACAATTAATTTATTGTTAATTGGGAATTCTGGAAGTCACAATTACAATTACTTAATTGTTAATTGGAAATTCTGGAAGTCACAATTACAATTAACTAATTGTGACTTCCAAAAATTAACAATTATTAATTGTAAATTTTTCATTGTTCTGAAATTTAATTATCCCAGCACTTGGTTCGCCCGCCTCCCGCCACGCGTCCTTTGACTCCGGTCAAAAAAACCGACACGGAGCGGAGCACGCCGGAGGCGAGGCGAGACATACAAGAGGAGGCGAGCGTGCAATCTACACTCTCGTGCTCGCGTCGCCTCCTCATGCCTCCTAGAGAGTGTGTAGCCGCGGTTATAATTTAAAAAGTAACAAGCATTTTTAGGGCTTTATTTTATACCTAATCCTCAGATAACATTTATTCCCCAAATCAATTTGACGTTTTGACAGTGTTTTTATAAAATATCTGTCATAACTTCACAATTGTATCCGACTACTGTGAAATAGCCGCTTAGTTTAAAATATAACCCTGTTTGTTTTTATAAGTAAATACAATTACTTAAATAGTGCGTGAATAATCGCGGCAAATATCGATACCATGACAATCGAGCTTGCTGTTGTTTCAATGTTCCATTTGCTCAGTGAGCTGCCTGCGTCGCGCGTCGTAGCAGTGCCGGAGCGAACATAGTTGCGGTGTGAGGTCACAGATCACGTGCTTGCCCGCACGTGTGGCGCCCGCGCCGCGCCGCGCCGAGCGAGAGTAACGTCCGTAAAATATTTTTTAATTGGACAAAAACTTTTTTTATTATACCTTAGTACTACTTAGACTGTGGTACTACTTAGGTATATAACCCACGATAATGGCGTACCGCGTAGGTACCAACATAAAATTTAAATAAAAAAATGCATTTTTGTTCTAAATATAATTGTTTACATACTAAGGTCCAAGAAGACAAATAAATTACAAAGGTAAAAAACAATATAAGTTAAATAGGTATCATACGTATCAATATCCAGTTACCTATGCCTACTATTCATACTTACCTAATTGTTGGATTAGGTACCTTACAATACCTATGTACCAATGTCAATATTAATGAAACTCCTTTATTAAAGATTTTAAAAGTCACCATCTCGCGAGTGCCTTTTATAAATAATGCAAACATTTATTTTATTTTATTAAGTATTATACCTAAGCTATTTTTTTTCTATCCGTACTTATCGAAAACTACTAGGGTATGCGCACGTTGAAAGTCAAATAGGACAAAATTGGAACGTGTCGTAAATAAATCACATTCCAAAATAAACTTAATACACGCGTGTTAAAGTCTAAATACGCTCGGAGGTTATGCAACTGGACGTCGCGCCGCGTACATCGCGAATGAAGTCACGTGCTACTTACGTAGCGGCTATAAACGGTCGTATCCAGCGGTGACTGGTTAATGAATATTATATCTTATCACTTGAGACTTATGTTGCGTTATTGCAGTCAAGGTGCATTGAGTGCGGTCGCGTGATGTTGCAAGAACAAGTAGTTAGATAGGTATTATCATGTATTATGGTATTTATCTGGATATTAACTAACAACGAACGGCTTTTACGGTTGTAAAATTGTAGGAAAACTTATGTGGGAACGGAATGTTAGAAAAGATTTAAAAAAACGAAGAGTGACAGTTTATGTTTAAGATAGCGGATTTTGTAAGCAAGATGGAAGGAAGATCTAAAAATTAAATATAAAAAGTTAGTAGAGAGACATTTTTATTTTTTTATTGTGAAAAACCACCTCTCTACACTCTTTATTTATTATTTATTTTATTTCATAAAACATAGAATAATAATAATAAAATAACATAGTCCCACAAAACCGAGCAGTCGGTTTGACTGTGGGATCGCAATTACCTTATTAAATTAATTATTAATTTAGTTAAAAGAAAAAGGAATGTGCTTTAAAATCATGTGAAATAAGAGGTTTACCAACCTACTTAACACTTACCCCCTTATTCATAGAAAGTTATGATCGACTTGCAGTGGAATTACAAATCACATTTGTTCCTAAAAATGCTTTTCAAAACCATTTTAAACTGGCTAAAATCTCTATGAATAAGGGGGTTATTTTTTAAAGCGTACCTAGTCTCCTGTATCAATTCGCAGGAATAAACCTTAAAAAAAGCTTACCTAGTAGGTAGGTTAACTCTATGATCAGAGGCAGGCAGGTTGGTCACTTCTCAGTATAATTATTTTTATCACTGTAATCGGCTCCGCGAATCCTTATTTTTAGAACCACACACATGATAGGTAGATACCGACACGTATTTTCACACGTGCTGCTATGCTAAGTAGGGTTGGCACGTGTAACATAAAAAGAGAAATTTTGGCAGTACGTAGATAGGTACCTGTGGGGAAATAAATCTCCGTGTGGGGACGGAGTAAGAATATAAGTATTCCCCACCGCAAGCTGGACTAGTAGCGTGTCGTAGAAGGCGACAAAATCCAGCACAAATACCGTGCATACGGTAGTCCAGACGAGGCAGTACTCTGGTGCCACACCGGAGGAGGGCTTGTCTGGGCTGAGTACTGTCGGAAGCAGGACAGCACTCTAGGATGGCGATGCGTATGGCATCCTAAGCCCGAGTTAGCTGGGCTATTGCTCACTCCCGAGAAGGGTTGACGTCTGGTTGGCGGCCGGTCATAAAAAACCATGCCAAAACCTTGTATGTCTTTAAAGTATGTATCGAAATGAGAGTGATAGGGTTAGGGCGTCCCCCCGAGGCGACGCGCAGTTGCAGCACCCGGCGACTGTGGGAAGTGGACAAGGGTTGTCGCGCTTTCCTGGACGGGCGCGACGTAAGAAGCAAGTCCAGGAGAAAAAGTTAAGAATGGGAAGCCTGAATGTGGGAAGTATGACTGGAAAAGGTGCGGAAATAGCAGATTTATTAAAGAGAAGGAGAATAAATATAGCTTGCCTACAGGAGACAAAATGGAAAGGGTCAAAGGCAAGAGAGATTGGAGAAGGGTACAAGCTATATTATTGTGGTAGGGATGGAAAACGTAACGGGGTAGGGATTGTTGTAGATAGCGATTTAAAAGGGAGTGTGTCAGACGTGAAAAGGGTAAATGATAGAATAATAGCGATAAAGATTGTGCTTAAAAATTTCGTTTTGAATGTAGTGAGCGTTTATGCCCCACAGGTGGGATGCGAGGATAGTATAAAAGAAGAATTTTGGAAGGATATGGATACAGTAATAATGGCCATACCGGCAAATGAGGACCTGATCATAGGCGGGGACTTCAACGCACATGTAGGGAAAAGTAATGAGGATTATGAAAGGGTGCATGGGGGTAAAGGCTTTGGGAATAGGAATGAGGAAGGTGAAAACCTTCTAGAAGCTGCTAGCGCCTTTGACTTAGCGTTAGCTAACACGTTCTTCCAAAAACAGGAGGAACATCTCATAACGTATAAGAGCGGCCCATACAAAACTCAAATTGATTATTTTCTCATTAACAGGAATAGGCTTAATTTGGTAAAAGATTGCAAAGTAATACCGGGAGAAGCAGTCGTTACACAACATAGATTACTAGTGATAGAATTAAGAATAAAACTTAAAAACATCAGTAATGAGATAAAGCCAACCCCAAAAATTAAGTGGTGGATGCTAGAAGAAGAAGAACGTGCGAAGGTATTTAAAGAACAGGTAGTAGGCAAAATGAATGATATGCATGAAAGGTTACCTCGAATGTCTGTGAATGAATGTTGGGAGGAAATAGCTAACGGAATTAGGAAGATTGCTAAGGATGTTTTAGGTCAAACAAAAGGTAAGAGAAGTAAGGTTGGAAAGGAAACTTGGTGGTGGAAGGATGATGTAAAACAGGCTCTGCATGAGAAGAAGAATGCATTCAAAGAGTGGCAGAGTTGTACGGGTAGTGATCCAATAGCTCAGGAGAGGAAGCAGTCCTATAACCTCGCAAAAAAGAGAGCAAAAAAAGCGGTAGCCATGGCAAGAGCTGAACAACAGGAAAAACTCTATTCCCAGCTTAATGATCCTGTGGGACAAAAACTACTATACCGGATGATCAAAACAAGGGAAAATCAGAGCAAAGATCTAACCCACATCAAATGTGTGAAAGACGAGGCTGGAAAAGTATTGACGAAAGATGAAGATATTAAAAGAAGATGGAAGATGTATTTTGAAAGGTTGTTAAATGTAGAGAATGATTGGAACGGTGTTTTAAATGAGGCCAGAGAAAACTTAGGAGTGATTGGTGAAGTGTGCGTGGAGGAAGTAGAAAATGCGGTTAGAGGGATGAAAAATGGAAAGGCGGTGGGTCCAGATGGCATACCTGCAGAAGTATGGAAGATATTAAAAATGGACGGATACAAGTGGTTAGCTTTATTCTTCAATAAACTCATTGACGAGGAAACTATCCCCTTGGAATGGAGCAGCAGTCACCTGGTGCCCATTTTTAAGGGAAAAGGGGACGTCCAAGATTGCAACGGGTATAGAGGAATAAAGCTGATGGCGCATACGATGAAGATATGGGAGAAGGTGTTAGAGAAGCGACTGCGGATGGAAACTGAGGTTACCCTAAACCAGTTTGGTTTTATGCCAGGTAGAGGAACAACGGATGCCATATTTGCCATTCGACAGTTGATGGAGAAGTACAGACGTGCCCATAAAAACTTGCACATGGTATTTGTTGACCTCGAAAAGGCTTACGATAGGGTACCCAGGGAGGTTCTGTGGTGGGCGATGAAAGAGAGGGGTGTGCCTGTGAAGTATGTTGAGTTGGTTCGTGCCATGTATAAAAACCCGGTCACTCGAGTGAGATCTGCTGCTGGGGTAACGGACGGATTTGGAGTAGCAGTCGGCTTACACCAGGGATCGGCCTTGAGTCCATACCTCTTCCTGTTAGTTATGGATGCTTTGACATCGGCCCTACAGGAAGAGGCGCCCAGGTGTATGCTCTTTGCCGATGATATTGTACTGATCGAGGAGGATGGTGCACTGTTACAGAGCAAACTAAGGGATTGGCAGCACGCACTAGAGACTGTTGGCTTGAAAATCAGCAGAACCAAAACTGAATATTTGTTCTGTGATTTCGGCGGTGTCTCTAGTGCAGTGCCAATTACAATAGATAACAACCTTATACCAGTTTGCTCTGACTTCAAATACCTAGGTTCGTTGCTCCAGCATGACGGAGAAGTTGATCGGGATGTGAAACGGCGAATCAATGCTGGCTGGCAGAAGTGGAGACAAGTTACTGGCACTACATGCGACCCGAGAATGCCGCTAAGAATAAAAGGGAAAATCTACAAATCGATCATAAGACCTGTGATCATGTACGGCTCGGAATGCTAGGCGGCTAAAGTGCGTGAAGAGAAGCGTCTCCACTCTGCCGAGATGCGAATGTTGAGATGGATGTGTGGAGTGACGCGAATGGATAAGGTGAAGAATGTGTATATAAGAGGCAGTCTCAAAGTAGCGCCTATAACAGATAAGGTAAAAGGTAGGAGGTTGGAATGGTTTGGGCATGTGATGAGAAGAGATGAAAAGCATGTGACTAAACGGATGTTGAATATGAATGTGGAAGGATACAAAACGAGAGGAAGACCCAAGAAAAGATGGATGGATTGTATAAAGAGTGATATGAATGAGATTGGAGTGGATGTAAGTATGACAGCAAAGCGCGATGAATGGAAGAATAAGACATACTGCGCCGACCCCAGATAATGGGATAAGGTAAGGCAGATGATGATGACGTAGATAGGTACCTACTTGTATTGTGTTATGCGTATTAGGGGATAATGGCAGTAAGTAAGTACCATTAGGTAGATCATAAAAAAAAACATTATTGAAACTGTAGAGGTGTGATATACCTTAAAGCAACAGGCAAGTAGGTAGGTACAATCTGCAGTTAAATAATTCTCTCGAAATATAATATTGCGATATTTAAATCGGAGAGTATAATTAATTCTACTTTTAGCGGAGTTGAAAAGATGAAACCTCTAAAAACCATCTGACATTTAAAGAAAAAAGTACCTATGTACTTATCAAGATGCCATACAAAAACGTGTTCTTTTCTAGAATTAATCAGTACGTAGGAAGTACGTAGGCAGTAGGGTGGCCAACTGTCCCGATTTACGGGATGTCCCGATTTTAAGACCCCTGAGACAGCGTTACTAGATGGTTGGCGGGACGCTAACTCTCCCGCTATTTAACGTCGACAATTTTTTTATATAATGTTTATGCTATAAAATAGGTAGGACGAATATTTTAAAAGTAGATACGTGAATTACCAAATCCGAAACAATATGGAAAAGCGAAAAATGCTTAAGGTATCTCAAGGCCGATTTTGATGAAAACTTAAACCGAATTTTTCAGTGGCGGACACAGGTTGGAAAACCTGTTTTCCTCTCAAAGTATGATAATATTATGGTAAATTTCCCTAGCTCGAAATCGATCCGGTTGATTTTGGAACAAAAACATATCCTGTATTGCAAACACAACTGCACTGCACACACAGTACTGGTGCAAACCACCCGATAGTGTCGCTTCTAACTACCTATCAAATCCGAGAAGTAATGTCGGTCAAACGGAAAACTAAAGGAAATATTGTAAATGTTTTTACGAGGTGTCCCGATTTTATTTTGTCCGTCCCGATTCTTTTCCATAGCGTCCTGAAAAATATATTATCAGATTTGGCCAGCTTAGTAGATAGGTACAAACTTTGCGCGGGTCCGAGTTCATTCACCCAATATTTGTGATACGAACGACACGTGATAAACGTGACAAGAATCAAGATGGCGGAAAAATGTTTTGTATATTCAGATTAAGGGATTCTCAGGGTCTAGTTTTTTAATATTGGTTTCCAGTACGATAATAACCTACCGAGGTAGGTCACTTGGCTAGCTAGCAATTTGTTTTATCATTGTTCTGTTTTCGTGGGTTAGAGGAAACAAACCTACGCATAAAGCATAAGCACGCTAAGACAAGGCAAGGCTAAGACAAGACAAGGCGTAGGTAGGATACGCCAGACGGGATATAGAAATCTACCATCTTAGCATTGCAGCTAAGATAAAATCTCATTTAAATACAGTTATACCTATTTATGAAAAAAATCTTTTATTGAATAAGGCGCCCGAATAGTCGCTAAATTATTTAGTTGCTAAATGGAAATAAGTACCTACTTTTCGTTTACTTTTGCTCCATTGCTATCTACCTACCTATTTAAAGACGTGCGTGTCTCGTGGGCGTGCAAGAGGCTCCTTATATATAAAAGAGGATCTTTTAGTTTTTCTGTTAGTTTCATTTCCGCTGCCAGGGGGCTTACCACCACCTCTTATAGCAGTTTTGTTTTAACGTTTCAGCGACTTTTTGTGCAATGACGTTTCTTATTGTCATGACAATAAGGTACGTCATTGCACAAAAAGTCGCCGAAAGGTTAAAACGTTCCTGTAATTGAATCGCAATAAGAGTTCGTGGTAAGCCCCCTGGCCTACTTATTGTAACGTTGAGGCAAGGCGTGCAGATAAGCCAAGCCCACAGACAACCACTTATGATGTCACCACCTATTTACTGGTTGTGACCTGGGTAAAGTACCTAGGAAGGTAAGTACCTATATAGATACTTACCTTCCTACGTACTGTACTGTATACAGGGTGTAACGTAAAGGGTATATACATACGAAGTGCACGGCTTCTTTGGATGATAACGAACTAGACGGCAAGGGTTTTAAAATCTTATATCTTCACGTTACAGAGATATGAGACATTCCAATACATGAAAACAAAATACCAAACATGTCAAATTTACATTTGCACATCACTGGCACCAAGTCACCTGACCGCGGAAATGACGTGAAAAGGATAATGACACTCGTAGTGCGGTTACACGTTTATTATGATGGGAATTCAATAAACTTACCAAATTTAATATTTTGATATGAATTTTTTTTTTAATTATTTTTAGCTGAAAACTTGCATATCGTTTCTATAGCAGATACACTTTTCACCCCTTTCGGATAGATATACCCTTTCCGTTACACGCTGTAGATGGTTCTGTAAAGACAGTACCTACCACAAAATACGTCAACGGCATGGTGCCTTAGATTTCTATAGATAATTCCGTATCCAATGTCCGTATCGGACACTGCCTTAGTATACTCGGTCGAATACTCAAAGGCCGCTCAAATGTTTAAGTCCCACTTAGCAGTTTGAAACGTCGTTAACTCAAAGTTAAGAGCGGCATAACGCACCATTAAAAAAAATACAGGGGGCTTACCACCACCTCTTATAGCAGTTTTGTTTTAACGTTTCAGCGACTTTTTGTGCACAAAAAGTCGCTGAAATGTTAAAACGTTCCTGTAATTGAATCGCGATAATAGTTCGTGGTAAGCCCGCAGATAGGTAACGAAAAAACGTCTCAAACTGCTAAGTGGGACTGAAATATTTGAGTATCCTTAGATTATATACTTGAAAGCAGCTAAGAAATGTACTGGCTAAGTAACTTTTTTATAAGTTAAGAACTGTATTGCCACACATTGTATTGTATTACTGTTATTGGTAAAAATGCTTTAATTTTTGACGCTGACGCTAACTGTATCAACATAAGTTACTATATTAGGTATGCGACTACAGCCTTATTCGTACTGCACCGAACGCATTGCCTTGGGCTGAGGACCGACGACGCGAGGGCAGGGTTTCCGACCTTCAAGTTCAACCGACTTCAATGAATATTAATACAGATGTACATTCTGTATCTATCTAGACTCTAAGGGGCCATTCATTAATTACGTCACACGAATTTCATGAATTTTAGACCCTCTCCCCCCTTGTCACAGCTGGTCACATTTGCGAGACCCCCCCTCCCTGTGTGACGTCATATTGTTTTTTATAATTTTCAGAAATTTTCAAAAAGTTTTCTTAAAAAATTGAAATTTCGGTTTTAATACTTACTTAGATATATTCGATTTTTAAATGTGACGTCACAAAACTTAGGACTCCTCCCACCCCCTTGTCACACAATGTCACATTGCGTCGACCCCTCCCCCCTTTACGTGTGACGTAATTAATGGATGGCCCCTAAGCCCTAGAGGCGTTGCCTAGAGGTGCACAATTACAAGCACGACCTATCTACTAAGATTATGTACCTAGATAAGTACTAGGTTTTTGGGCATGAACGGCTAAAATAGGTACCTAGGTGAACTGCTAGAGTTGCACGTTTTATCCATACTGAAATAATTCTGAGAAGTTATCAATGGAATTGGAATAGTAGATACTTGGTTCACCCAGGGATGAAAGTGACCGATTACCAACGAGGGTGTATTTTGAATCTCTAGCTTCAGAAAAATCACTTATACATAAGAAGCCTTTTTCACCACAAGATGAGCCGTATTGGCAATACCGACATATTTTCAACATTATTTTCCGCTAGCGACTGTGTCGTACTGTGTCCATAGACTCAGTTTAGAGGGACAAACTATTTTGGCGTGGTTGGCGTGGAGGCGCTTTTCACGCTGCTGCAGATCGTAGGTTCGATTCCTACCCGGGACATGCATTTGTGTGCACGAACATGTCTGTATGTCCGGAGTCTGGGTGTATATGTATATTAAGTATGTATTTACAAATAAAAAAGTAGTATATGTAGTTATATCAGTTATCTGGTTTCCATAGCTCTGCTTAGTTTGGGATCAGGTGGCTCTGTGTAAAAAATGTCCCAGGATATTATTATTATTATTTATTCCAATTTCTTTGGTGCCTACTTACCTACAACAACATGTTGATAAGTGGCTATGTACATACCTACTTGTTGTAACAAAATGGAAGATTGTTGATCCAAGAACAGCCTTACAAAATTAAATGTCAAATAGGACGTCATAAAATAAAAAGGCCGGCCCGCATGGGCAGGCACGTGTCGCGGCCGGTCACGTTGCGGCCCACGAGGTGCGTTGCGCAAACGAAACGGTCTACCGTTTTCGGGCCGCCGGCCGTGACGTAACGAAACGATAACAACAATAGCGAAATCTGACCTCAATGACTTTAAAAACAGAGTTAACTTTGACTTTCATTGATACCAATTTTGTTGGTGTCAAATGACGACGAACTAATACACGCCAAGTCGCCAAGTTCTGCCGCCCCTGAAATGTTGCTGCTTTAGGCCCGGGCCTACTCGGGCTCCTATAGAGAGAGTACAGGGGGCTTACCACGACCTCTTATCGCGATTCAATTATAGGAACGTTTTAACAATTCAGCGACTTTTTGTGCAATGACGTACCTTATTGTCATGACAATAAGAAACGTCATTGCACAAATGGCGGCTGAAACGTTAAAACAAAACTGCTATAAGAGGTGGTGGTAAGGCCCCTGATCTAAATATTTGACGTAAATAATAATTCATCGTCGCCAATCACTTTAAAGTAGGTAAGTATTTTGTTGAGAGATCATTCTCAAGCACTGACTCATGACCAGTGAGGCCAAGGCTAAAACATTTTACAATCATTATAATATTGATACTACGAGTGTTGATATGATAGCGCCTACTTATTGTTTAAAGTTATTGTCGAATTGTATATTTTTAAAGCACGCAGCGTTTCAAAATCAGGGGGCTTACCACGACCTCTTATCGCGATTCAATTATAGGAACGTTTTAACGTTTCAGCGACTTTTTGTGCAATGACGTACCTTATTGTCATGACAATAAGAAACGTCATTGCACTTAAAGGCGCTGAAACGTTAAAACAAAACTGCTATAAGAGGTGGTGGTAAGGCCACAGATTGTATAAAAAAATATTTTTTAACAGATAATTTAACAGATTTTAGATTTTTTATTTTAACAGTTTTAAAAAAATATTTTAATAAAATCAGTCAGTTGGTGAGAGTTTATGGCACTGTGACTAACTGTCAAATGGGACAGACGGACTGGATGATCTTATAAGGGTTCCTCGTAGGGGCTACGGAACCCTAAAAATAAACCTTTATTATTTACCAGCGGATAGTGTCGCTTTTAAGGACCAAATCCTGTAAAATAATGTAAGTTTTGACTCAATTTTCCCGATTCGATTGTCCCGATTTTTTTTCATGTCACGAAAAATTAATTATGAAACTTGGCCAGCCTAATTGCAGCTCACAGAGTATAAATATATATTTAAATTAGGTTTATGTATTAGATAGGTTCATTTGGTTTAATCGTGCTGTCGGCGAGCTATTTGCATGCGAGCACGTGCGTTTCCTACAAATGGCATTGTTATTCAGTCCAACTGACATCATTGATGCTATATTTGACAATGAAATTGAATTTGCAAGCTAACAGCGTCAGTTTTGTCCTAGGTTTCTATTCAATCGATATTTGATACTGAACACTTTGTTATTTGAAGTTTTACTTTGGGATTGTAATTTTTTATTTTATTTTACTGTAAAGTACATTGGTGAATTTGGAATCTATATTTTTTACCAAACCTACTGAAATGTGGTTTGGATTGCCGATAGAGGACCACCTTTGCTGGAACATCGTGGCTGGAAATAGCCCAAAACAGAGACATGTGGAGAAGTAAAGGGCCTTTGCCCAGGAGTGGGACGTATAACGGCTATTAAAAAAACTGAAGTAGGTAGTGGTGTACAAAAAGGCCAATGGGCAAGTTGTATGGAAAAAATACCCACCGCGAACACAATCGAAATAGGGCAGTATGTACCTACAGACAAATCGCCAGACCTATGCCTCGCTTTCCTTTGAACGAACCCATCTGTTATCAATCGAAATGACACGAGCCTATAGAAGATTCTACAGTTTGTATTAAATACGAGGCAATATAATTTTATGTAAGTTTATCTGCTTACTTGACCTGCAACTACGTTTTAACTACGCATTTTAGTCATTCATGATTGTAGAATTCAAAACCGGCCAAATGCGTGTTGGGCCACGTAAAATCTAGGGTTCCTTAGCCATTTCAATAACGAAAATTTATGGTAATCAAAGTTGTGAAATACAAAAAACAAAGTCGTGAAAAAGTTGTGAAAACCAAGAACCTCGCAAACGACACGTCTGATAATAAAATGTTATACGGAACCACTATTTGATTTAAAATGCCCTTTTCAACGATACCGCACATGATTGGGTACCTACCAAATAAACCTTTCATTCTAGGGAAATAATTTTATATTTTTGGAATAGAGATCTATGCCAAATTTTATATACTTACTCCCGTTAAAAATTGTTGAAGTTACCTATGACACTGTGACACACTGGGACGGACTGGATGGACTGGATGATCTTAGGGGTTCCTCGTAGGAACTACGAAAACCAAAAAGATTCAGCATAAATATTATTTTACGTGCCTATAATTCGCAATCGCTCGAGCTGAAAGAAGAAAAGAGACGTTGGCACAGTACCTATCATAAACTAACCACTGATTATTATTTTCAACATTTCCAACTACGAAATAATTTAATCAAAGCGGTACACAGATACCTAAATCACTATAACCCCGTGTTTGTATAACACACGTTTTGTAACACCTGTCGCGTTGTGACGTCATCAGCACGTGGTACTATACTTGCATTGTTTGTACTATAATGGCAAGTATCGCGACGTTTTCAATAAGGTATCCTATTGCCAGGGGCGGATTTGATACGCTGGCTGCTCTAGGCATATGGAAGATTGTCCTACTCCCTGTAAAGCACGAACAATTTAATGATATTGTAAATATAAGAATTAAAATAGGTATAACAAATGCCGCCTCCCCTACTCCCTGTGACTGTAAAGCACGAAAAATTTAATGATTTGTAAATATAAGAATTAATTAAAATATACATGATAAAATTTTCTCAATCAGTGTCCTTAGATACTGATGCATACTGTTTTTATTTTTGAGTTATGTGAGTTTCGCCAAGTTCTGCCGCCCCAGGCCCGGGCCTACTCGGATATGATAGAGAAATCCGCCCCTGCGTTGCTATTGGCTACGTCCTACTTTATGGCCACATTTATTCCATCTTCTGTATCCACATCATTCGATGCTGCATCACTATTCCTCGCATCATTTTGCTGCATCATTAATTCCTCGCATCATTTAACTGCCTCTGGTCCAGCCAACTCACGTCTCCTTTGTGTCTTCTGCGTAATTCTATTTTTAATTGTTCCTAATTTAGCTAGTGATTATGGAAGACTTTTCAAACTCTTGAATACGTTTTAAATAAACTTTTACAGGGTGTTTTAAAGGTCTTCAGACTTCGAGAAGTTTTAATATAAGTTGCTGAATAAGCTGAGAATAGCTTTGACATTAAACGAATGTTTTTGTTATTCAAAGAAACGAAGTTTTTGAAACCAGAACAAAAATAGGTCCATCACTTTTCCATTTAAGTACTTTACTGTACTTTATAAACAAGTACTTATTCAAGCAAGTGTTACAATTAAAGTATTGACAAACCCGTTTCGGCAGATTCTGCTATTCTGCCAGATTTGGCTTACTACTTTGATTTTGTAAAAATAATTGGGGTTCTGCGTAAAATAAGTAATAAAAACCTTTTACATTCGACGCGGGCTTAAACGCGGGTAATCTTTTTCTAAAATTTACGCGCTCGAAGTCGCGGGCACAGTTAGTATAATTATATTCTTACGGATGTAATAGAAGACCTTTTAATAACAACACAAATACGCACACGCCATTAACACATGCAACACAGTTGCAGTTCGTTGTCGTTGCAAACAGGCAGTCGGCTATTTTCTACACGTGCTAAGTATTCATACTTACACGTGTTCAAATGAGGACGCAATTACTTGTGCCATTATAAGCACAATGACCATTCAAGGTTTAAGTATCTATAGAGAGACATAATAAATTTAAACGTATTGACAATACGTATTGACGCCGATATTCTTTATTTTCTTGGTAGGTATGCACTATACTACTCCACCAAGCCAACTAGGAACCTGTCAAAAGTGTCAAATGTGACGTCACCCGCACAACAAGGCGGTGGCGCGGGCGGTATGCGGGAGGTGTGGCGGGCGGGGAAGCCGCATTTCATCCGAGTTCCTAGTTGGCTTGGTGGAGTAGTACACATTCCTCTTTTATTTCCAGGGGGCTTACCACCACCTCTTATAGCAGTTTTGTTTTAACGTTTCAGCGGCCATTTGTGCAATGACGTTTCTTATTGTCATGACAATAAGGTACGTCATTGCACAAAAAGACGCTGAATCGTTAAAACGTTCCTGTAATTGAATCGCAATAAGAGTTCGTGGTAAGCCCCCTGGTCATTAACTTCCACAGATTCATCTAGGAGTGAGCTGAGGGAGAACGGCGCGGCAATCTAACGCCAAAAAAGTTTTGCCAGCGCAGACAAAAATAATACCCTAAACGCAGGGGGTTTCGGATTTGGATGGACAGACAGACAATGCTCTAATAAATTAAATATGAAGTGACTGTGTGTATGTCGAAAATGTATTTAATAAGACGCCGAGGGGCTTGCTGGCCATTGGACCAGATAACTTGTGTCATGTCCAGTGCCAGTGCTCTTAAAATGTTAGCCAAATGCAGTGAACATGAATTGGCCAGCACAATACATTTTGCAATTTACCAACAAGTTCTTAAATGTAATGCAATGTAACAGACGGGAAGGAAACTCATAATTTACTCTTTAAAGAATAATGAGACACGTGCGAGCGACAGAACAAGTGTACTCGAGCTACCTAGGTATACTCCGTCCTCACGTTCAAGGCGACACCTGCCTCCACCTCCACCTCCACCCTTGTTGAACCTGTCCTTGACCTAGTTCCATTACCCCCGGGTTACTAAGCAGTGAAGGACAGCAAACTTGATTCAGTCCCGTTTTCTATCTTTGTACGGCGACTACGGCAATGTCAAAAGGATTAGATAGGTATAGTACGTTTTTTATACTTGTCCTATTTGGTAAGCAAATATGGCGTCCAGCGGGGCGATTGCGTAACTTTTTTGTCAATGTTTCAATTGGTTTCGTTCATCTTGTGTCAATTATATACGAAACCAATTGAAAAATTTACAAAAAGTTATGCAATCGCCCCGCTGGACGCCATCTTAGCTTACCAAATAAGAAAAGTATAAAAAAACGTACTATAGTTAGGTATGTTTTTAGGCACTGAGTTAAATGTTTTTAGCAGTCTATATACCTTAGCGCCTAAAATACTCATCCGATTTTGTTGAATGAAGTGTCAATAGATTCGTTATTATGATCCGGTTGACATACCTAAGTAGGCTATTTTTTATAATACCTATAAGTACTACCTACTAAGGCGGCAGACAAGCGCATAGGAGCATGTATTGGAGATTTATTGGCTAGAACAACTAAAAGGTCCTGTAATCACAAAGGTTTGGCAGGTAAACTAGTTACTTAATAAATATATCTGCCATCAAGTTAAGTAGGTATGTAGTTACTTAGTTAGGTTAATAAAACAAAATCCTCGGACGTGGTTAATTTTGTAAATAAATACCTACCTATACTCCATTTATTATAGCATTAGACAGAAGTTAAAAAAGGTTATTTTTAGTGTCCACTTTGTAACAAAAGTACAAATAACATGTTACAGTTATGATTGACGTCGAATTTATTATAATCTATTTATATACCAGCTTGTCACACCTAACTGTAATTATTTTAATTATTTATATTATAAAATAAATTGTCTTTCATTTAAATATTATCATTTCAGTCCAATTTAAAATTAAGTGTCAATGCTAAAAACCTAAAAGAAGCAGGGGTGAACAATACCGGGAACGTGTTTCGTTCCAGTATAATCCTAACAAATCTAAAATGTTACCTAATCCGTTCAGAGGTTATGACAGCAGGGTATTTCTATTTTTGTCGGATTATGTTGTCTATGAAATTGACGTAAATAATTTTCTGTCAGTGTTTGTCATTGACTCATTTCACTTTATTCATTTCATTTTATTTTTTCATTAACTTTTTGTTGTCAGCTTAAAATGTGTGATACGATGTTATTATAAATAAAACATGGTATAAAAAGTAATTTTATTTTGGTTATCGAAGTATTTAGCATTGTTTTATGTGAAAACAATTTTAATGTAACCACTCTAAATAAAAGTTGTTTTGACTTTGAAATGAAATGTTTTGGATCCCTGCTTCTACGAGCCTCTATTTTCTAATGTTATAATAAATGGGGTATATAATGAATAGGTATCTCTAATCCATATTGTACCTAGTTATCTTACTATCCACATCACTATACGTAGAACCTACTTAGACCTAATATGGTATGTACTACTAAATAGTATATTTACCTACCTTAGGTACCTACTGTAAGAAAATAAATTGGTCTTACGTAGGTACATAAAGCAGTATTCGGGAGTTGTTTGATATCGCGACACGTTACAATATCATGATTACATCAAGTCACATGTGCGAATTATTTTATAAAACAAGTTCAAGACACGTTTGGCTCCACGTGCGATATTATCGACATACATAATACTGAAAAAGGTAGGTATGGTGAGATAACTAAGATTAAGACGAAGTGAAAGCACTTCGGAATCTTGAGTTACGACTTGTTATCGAAAATTTCGTTGTATTTTACGGAGCTGCTTGTTTTGAAGCATATGATGTTCTTCCTAGCCCACGGCAACGGTGCTCAATATATTAAAAAAAAACCGTGAAATAAATAAATAACAGTCGAGTATACACCTCCAACTAGTCAGGCGATACAAACGTGACACAAAGGTGGCCTGTGTGTGCGTGCGCGATATCATTGAGTATGTGTGCGTCGGCAGTCACGTTTTGCACGGCGTGTGGAGAACGCGGTGGCGACGCGTGCAGTGCCCCCGCGCCCCGCGCCCCCGCACCCGTGCCCGCGCCTCTCCCGACTGTCGTCACGTGTCTGTTGTAAAATGGTAGGTATTTCGCCTCGCTTTCGCCCGCCACGAATCACATTTTTGTCGCCCTATATCGAGTTAATTGCAAACGTTCCTAGTTTTAATTGCGGATCCATTCCATTAAGTCAGCAGGTACTAGGTAGGTACCTATTTTAAGTAGAATTAAAATAAACGTGAATGTGTATTTTTGAATTTATTAGCTAGATTGAGTAGCTTGAATTTATTACCTATACAATGAGTTTTGAAATAACAAAAAACCTGAAAATAATTTAATCAGAATCGAGAGTAGAATAGATAACACTACTTTTTATTTTTAATAAGGGTTTTTCACAAAAAAAAAGAATACTTTTGTATCATGCTGAATCTAAAATGTTCATGGTTAATACAGAAACTTACTAATAGGTACCCATACCTATTTTGCAATAATTTATAGATGGAAATAATAATAACTTACCATATTACAAGAACAATTTCTTGGGGGCTGTCTGAGGTTTCTAGTTATTTAAATAACACTTTGTATAGTACGTTTTTTTATACTTGTCCTATTTGGTAAGTAAAGATGGCGTCCAGCGGGGCGATTGCGTAACTTTTTGTCAATGTTTCAATTGGTTTCGTATAAAATTGACATAGGATGAAAGTACTATATAGTCAGCAGTGATATTCTGTAATGACAAACTCATATCTCACACGTGAATCCGCGGGTGAAATGTCAAATGTCAATTGAGTATTAAAATTTGACATTTCACCCGCAGACTCACACATGCGATATACTAGCTAGATTTAATTTTGCAGGGGCATTTCTTAAGCCCAAAATCACGATGTGATTACCAACCGAATGATACAAAAATGGCAACATAATAATGATTATAGTAACTATGTAATAGGAACGTTTGTAGGTATAGAATGTTTGTAGCATTTAACTCTTAAGTAGGTATAAGGGCCTCCGCAGACTAGCTACTTTTAGCATCGGCGACCGGCGATTTTGTGACGTATCGATGCTGCGTCGCGTTTCTTCGAGTGCGAACGAGCGAGACGCAGCATCACAATCGCCGATCGCCGATGCTAAAAGTAGCTAGTCTGCGGAGGCCCTAAATAGACAACAACAACAACATTCGGAAATCTCTGAAGTGAAACAGTGAAAATTTGTCGTTCAGAATAGCGCTGCAGCTTATGCTGGAAATGGTCCTTGAGTTGTGCCTATCTTTCAATGGTCCGTACAATACAATACAACAATATTTAGAGATGCACCATACTATGCTACGATAAAGCAAGATAGCAATTTTACTGCATTGTTGTGCGAAGTTTACTAATATGACTAACTGTTTGCCGGGCGTCATATTGACGTAGGTGCAGTTACGGCAAAAGTCGTTTATTAATTCCGTTCAGGATGACATCAAGTCTACTCTAGATCTGGGTAGGTACATTTTGCAATGTAAGCAAAATACGTAGGTATAACATTCAATACTACGATTTAGGTACCTTTGACATGCCTTTGATTATCCATCACGTTTACCGTTAATCTGCCAACGTCACAAAAGTAAGAATGATTTTTGATGTTATATTTAATGATTGTCTAGGTAAAAAGTAGGTATAATAACTATGTAGTCTATGCACAAATAAAATAAACAAGCTTTAGTAATCATCATAATTAAAGCATTCGTCATGTCAATACTATTTGTGTCAAAGTAAAAAAAAACTAGAAGCGATGGAATGCAACAAGGTAAGTATTGGGAAATAAGCAGATGATTGAAACGTATAAGTACACCTTATGTAACATTGTTTTATCTTTCGGAAATTCCAACATAATGTTGACATATTGGAATACGTATTATCATAAAGAAATAGGTATGTTTTCTGTAATTACTATATTATTATGTAAAATATCAAAATAGAAAAACACTGAAACGGCGACTGAGCGAAATAAATTCGTACAACAACACGTTCTAGCATCTCCAAAGGGCCATGAACTGAAATTAGTACCTATCATGGTTTTATTAAAATTCATCCACAAAGCGTTTCATTAGATACCTAGGCATTATAGAAAACCAAGTAGAAATCTAACCCCGGATACTTTTTTCCGTTTACTTACATGTTACAATTAATAATTCATCATAAGAATACTATTTTGACTTGTAGACGCGAAAGTTCACGCATGTTATAGCACGTTATGTTATGTCTTATCATGTTCTTATGTCACCTATCATAGCGGTCGGATTTTATGTACATTTTAGAGGTTGGATTGAAGTTTATTCGAAATTTGAATAGATATTTTTGTTACCTATTTTTTTTTTATGGTTTCAGTAAAATATATGTACAAGAATGTGCGAAAATTTATAACTTATAAGTGTAGGTAACAACGTTTTATCACTCACAAACAAAGTTACATCGATGAAATCATGAATAATTTCGATTTCTGGTCAAGGCCAACATAAGGAAAGTTTTTTTTTAATAAAAATGACTGTTTACTCACAATTTACATGAACCTAATGCTTATCATTGATGTACTTGCTTATATTTATGATTATAATTATCCTTTTATCGATAAATCTGAGGTCGATAAACTATGAATAGTAAATATCTACGAAGAGAAGACACAAATTAACTTATTCGTTAATAGATAGGTACTAATAGTAGAACGTCATGTTTTCTTGATAGTCTTGATACCACCAACACTTATAGTACGTTTTTTTATACTTGTCTTATTTGGTAAGCAAAGATGGATTCATTCTGTGTCAATTATATACGAAACCAATTGAAAAATTGACAAAAAGTTACGCAATCGCCCTGCTGGACGCCATCTTTGCTTACCAAATAAGACAAGTATAAAAAAACGTACTATAGGATTTTTCAGTTAGTAAAAATAGCAAACAAAATTCTTACAATTTTTTTTTTTCGTTTTCTTTGTCGGGGAGGAAACCAGAGGCAGAAGGGATGCCATCTTAAGTTTTACTCTACCACAGATTACCTGAGTAGTTACCTTGAGTAGTTTTGAACTTCCTGTAGACCTATCTTTTTATTTTAAATCTGCGCGGACAAAGTCCCGGGTAAAAGCTAGTTGGGTAGGTAGGTATAATGTTGATAATGTTTTCGAAATAAGACCATAGATATTTGAGAAATGTACACAAGTAGGTAGATTAATTTAGACCTATGCATAAGCCAAACTCGATACCTACAGAATGTTTGTCAACAAACGATTAAAAACACCAACAATATAACAATAACAACAAAAAGAATACAAAATCGATTGACAAGAGTTTAGCTAAGGTGCCTACTTACTTACCTAATACTTCTTCAGTATCAACAGTACAAAATCATAGGTAGTAGGTACCTATTAGCTGTCAATAAAAAAATAGGTTGTGTGAGGCTAGATCAAAGGTAGTGAACATCCAACTTACTTGTCATACCTAACGGCTTGTCCGTTCTCCTCCCAATATTGTCGTGTTTCCATATTAACTTTCTGACACAACTAAAATAATGTCACTTTATCACAATCACTTATGATAAATTATCCCTTTGTACATCTTATTCAACCAAGGGTACAACACTATTCACTGAGCAGCACTTAGGTTAGGTCCTCGCAATCCATTTTCGGGTAGCGAACGCAGCGAATGCAAATTTTTGTTGTCGTGAGTAACTGCATGAAGGAGCGTCGCGACGTCGTCTCCCTAAGAACTTCGCGGCCACTCTGAGCGGATGTACTCTAAACACCGGCCGGCGTCATGTGATGGCGCGACGGCGTCAAAATATAGCACGAGGCATCGGAATGTAGGTACATTCTGACACTCCTGCGGTGTACATAAAATTGTAAAGGAAACATTATGAGAATTAGACCAAATTATGCATGTCAGGAGCTAACCAATGGTATCTAGCATTGGTTTTGTAGTTCCGTAGCGAGCAGGCACCCCGCGCCGCCCGCCGCCGCTCAGTCGCGGCCCGCGGGCCACGCTTGCCCGCACGTGACTTCGGTCACTTCGTTGACGTGACTCCTGCCCCGCCTCCCGCGCCGCACCGGTACCCCCGTTCTGCCGCACAATTTATAAACGCAGTAAGTACCAAAGCAATCAGTTGTACTTACTGCGTTTATAAATTGTGCGGCAGCGTTGATCGGTATACTCTACTAACTTTCGAGATACATAGGTATAACAATAATATGACCACACTACACCGGTCAGAAACTTTAAATTAAGCCCCGCTGATGTTAAAGCACATGGATGGACCAACGGATTTATGAACGATTTTGCGTAGTCAAGTGACCGTTTTGACCCTTAGTAAGCCCTTAACACCGCGCCTTAACATTGCTAGTGCATTGCTATGCTATACTCTTTGATCTATAGTACGATTTTTTTAAACTTGTCCTATTTGGTAAGCAAAGATGGCGTCCAGCGGGGCGATTGCGTAACTTTTTGTCAATGATTCAATTGGTTTCGTATATAATTGACACAGGGTGAACAATAGGACAAGGACAAGTAGGACAAGTATAAAGAACGCACTATACCCTAAGGCGCGGTGTTAGGGGCTTACTAAGGCTCAAAACGGTGACTTGACTACGCAACACCAAAATATGCGTCACCATCGTTCCATGCATAGGTTTTATAAACATACGGGGTGAATCTGAAAACATGGGCATCCTTTTGAACTATGACTGTACACATGATTCAGAATATTTTGGGATAATAATTAATAAATCTATTGAAAAAAAATATTGCTCTTGTAAGCAAATAAGAAAAACCAGTTAACTGTGACACCTTACCTGGGCAATAATTTTTTTTCAATTGATTTGTTAATTAATATTCCCTAAATATGCTGAATCGTGTGTAGGATCACCGTTTAAAAGGATGCCCATGATTTCAAATTCACCCGGCATAGGTAGGTAGTAACGATTTAATCTGTGGGTTTTATGCAAATAAATTGTAATAAAAGGGGTTTTATTGGCCGATTGAACGTTGCTCTATGTAGAAACTGAGAAACTATCGACTAGGGACACGAAAACGTGTCCCTACTATCGACTCACGTCGACTCATCTCATTCTGACATCGATCGATTGTCGATTGGTATCTATGGTAGGCTTACACCTTATCCAAGACATACCTACCTACCAAAAAAGAGGAGGACGTGTGAATGTCCTAAATAGTATGCGCTAGAAGTCCATGGACACGGTACGACTCAGTCGTTCGCAGAAAATAATGTCGGTATTGTCAATACGGCTCATCTTCGGGGTGCTTTGGGTCAGTTCAGGCAGAACAGAAAAATGCGCGAGCAATTTACTGGCACCATTGAAAATAGGACCGTATTTCCATTTCCTAAAGTCGGCTCGCGCATAATCTTGACGTCGTCGCGTCGCGGCGTCCTCGCGAGTATTTTTGTATGACTGGTAGGGTCCCACCCAGAGCCCAGAGCTATAGAGTACATCCTCTTTGTAGGGTGCAATAATGTTACCACAGTCCATGTTTCCAAGTCGCGTTTTCGAAGATCGATATTTTTCTTGTACAGGTTGGTTTAGGTCAAACGCACAGAGCTAGAAAACACGACAAGAAAGAGAACGCTAGAACGCTTTAAAAAGACCACTCCAAGTAGTGAGCTCGTCTGAAGACGTCTGAAAAATAACGCTAAAAGCAAATTAAAAATCAAGAATATTTGTGAACAATGAATGAATGCTTTTTATCTCTGTTTACACAAACAGAATTTGATAAGAAGGGACATATTTTCCTTTTATTCTGGGTACCTATATTTTGCTTTTATATTTGTTGGCAACAGTTAATTCAGTCATACGGTATTCACTCATACCAAACCAAAATGATCACGCAGGGAAGTTCCTTCTAAATGTATAATCAGACTACGAGGACGTACGTGTAGAAGCTGCCGATGACAAAGGAAAAACCGTCCAATTGCGTGTCGGACTCGCACTTAAAGGGTTCCGTACCACCGTAGAATATAAACAAACATCCTCAAAATTGTGATATTTAGAGTCACACGTTGAAGGCTTTTGTATGGAAATCGACCATAAGACAAATAAGTTTAAAATATTACGTTTTTTGTATGGGGACCCCCTTTATTTTTAAGTTTTATTTTATTTTTAGTGTTTATTGTTGTAGTGGCAACAGAAATACACATTCTGTGAAAATTTCAAGTCTCTACCTATTACGGTTCGTGAGATACAGCCCACTGACAGACAGACAGACAGACGGACAGCGTAGGCTTATAGTCTGATTTTTAATTAGACGAAGTAAACTGACAGGTGCAAATGTCACGTTTCGATATAAATAGAACAAATAAGGTTCAAATTCATAGAACAATGACATTTTCAGCTGTCAGTCTACTTCGTTTAATAAAAAATCGGACTATAGTAATAGGGTCCCGTTGGTACCCTTTGGGTACGGAGCCCTAAAACAATGTAATTCGTTTGTTTGAAAGGCCTTTGCAATAATGTTGCTGTAATTAAATGAATCGCCGAAAATAAGGAATGGCTCCTTAAATACCAATCTAAAAAAATTCTGTTATACCTACATACTGCACTTTTTAAATACTTTATTGCGGTAACTGTGGTAATACAATAATTTCTGGTCATAAAAGTATGCATGCATGTAACTGTTAAATTCAATTAGGTAGGTACCTCTATGGAAATTACATTATAGGCATTGGTCTTTTATTATGGCACGTGTCTCTACTAGGTCTTTTTTTATATTCAACTCGCTTAAATTTGTACTGGAATAGGTATGAGTAAGTTTGAGATAAAGGATCGCATGAAAGGGAAGTTAAAAAATAAGTTGGGAAGATTTAAATACATTACGGCAACATTATTCATGACACGTAGCTGAGCGTTTAGTTACTCGTAGAGCATTTAAAGATATCGTGATATTTTTTCTACTGGGACGGATTGTATTTTCCTTTATTATAAAAAATATATTTTCCAGTATTGAAAAACTTTTCATTAACCATCACTTAATTTGTGCCGTGATTCACCTAAATTAATTTCGCATGAACAACGCGAAACGAAACGATGCGATGCAACAAAACGCAAATTGATATCTGTCATTTCTGTCAATCAAATTGTACAGCAGATTTTCGGAAGAGGCGTTCATTAATTTACGTTTTTCGCTTATAAAACAGTGTTAAATATTTAAAAATGCTCGCTATAATCAATCGTATCCTTGATTGGATTAAAAGCTTGTTCTGGAAGGAGGAGATGGAGCTCACGCTGGTCGGACTGCAGTACTCGGGCAAAACAACTTTTGTTAACGTCATTGCCGTTAGTATTATCTGAAAACAATAATTTTGTGTTGTTCTAGCATCCTTGTACACATTACCGTCGCATTATACAGGTTTGCGTCGCATACGGGTCGTGGAAATGGCACGGCGATCGAATTTCGTGACTGATATGTACCGTGGATCCTATTGAATATTTTTCTGATGATCACGCGAGTACAGTAATCATTACGTGCTCTTATTACTCATTGTTTTTTGTTTCTGCGTTTTGTTGTATTGTGCTGAACAAAACAATGTCTAAGGCAATCTTATTAGAATCAAATTGGAGTCAGCATACAATCTGTCATACCCTATTCATATTTAGAGAAATTAGGTGAAAGTTGAGTAAGTACTTATTTATCATTACGATCTCACTCACAACATTTAATTAATTAAAATGCAACATCAAATATCAAAGTATTTATTTAGATATCTGTCTAAAACTTCAGTTCTACTTCAGTATTAACATTATAATTATTGACCAACTTCAAAAGGAGTACTTAAGTACTCAATTTCACCTATATTTTTTTTATTGGTCATTATCTCAACTATAACAGGACTAGCCCCGTTTATGCATGTATCTGTATATTATTTCAGTTTAAATTCCCAATTAAGAAATTTCATTGCCGGCTTTGCATTGTTGAAATTGCCCAGAGTCAGTAGCAATGCATCGAAATAACCTCTGTTATGTAACACATAATAGATGGATATGATATAGGTATCATATCATGCTATGTGTCAAGATTTATTCACTGGTTGACAATCATTATCACATCTGATCCCAATGTCACGATGATACTAACAATATATGCTGCCACAGAGTTCATTAACCCCTTATCTGATCTCAGTTATTGATTCTCAGTTCTCTGTAGTCCTTTATTGTGACTTATCTTTGTACATATTAATTTATTATCATGTAAGACATGGGAAATAGTATTTAACCATATCTCCGTTCTTCCGAGGGCACATAGAAAGTAGGTCCCGGTTGTTGTCATCTAGATGGCAGTAGTTAAGTCATGCCAGAGGCCTTTGGGCAGTTTGTACAACTGTGACACCGGGTTGGCCACTAACCACATGATAGGAAGATGATCTGCATTTATTTTGAATGTAGATTTCTATTAGTTAATGAATTTTAGAATCCGGTCAGCAGTTCTAGAGATAATCTAAAAAATTTACAAAGAACTAACTTTACAATCTATCTAAATATATAAGAATCAAAGTCCTGACTCACTGACTGACAGACAACGCACAGCCTAAACCGCTGGTCGTAGGGACTTGAAATTTGGAGGGTGTATTTGTCTTGATAGGTAGAGGTGTACTAAGAAAGAATTTTTTGAAATTCAACCCTTAAGGGCGTTAAATAGGGGATGAAAGTTACAATTATGAAAATTGGTGTTCAGCGTGGACGAAGTCGTGGGCAAAAGCTAGTTGTATAGAAAATCCCTTAAAAATATTAGTGTAAGGGATATTGATTTAAGTCTCTTGTCCACAGTCTGGCCAGTTCAGTGAAGACATGATCCCAACAGTGGGCTTCAACATGAGGAAAATCACCAAGGGGAATGTCACTATCAAGGTAATAAATGTGTTTTAATTAATTTATGTTCCACATTAATACTGCTTATCAGTATGTATTTCAGATTTGATTTGAAATTTAATATTTAACTTAATCATAACATACAATGGAATAGCATATACTATTTAAATTAATTGGATTGATTTATACCTATAATAAAAACCAATTGCATCATACTGCAGTACTGATGTTTGTTTTTTGATCCAGATAAGCACTGATAGGGCAAGATAGGTAGCTACAGTACCACTAAGATATCAGTAAGCAAATACCACAGAGGCATTAGCAATAGAGTTGCGAATGAGATTAATCTGCAAATGTATTATTTTGCCACTTGTGGGGAGATATAAACATGCACAGCCCACCAACATAATACTTGTTTAAATCAAAACTGTTGCAATTAAGGGGCCATCCATAAATTACGTCACACGTAAAGGGGAGGGGTCGACGAAATGTGACATTGTGTGACAAGGGGGTGGGAGGGGTCCTAAGTTTTGTGACGTCACATTTAAAAATCTAATATATCTAAGTATTAACACCGAAATTTAAATTGTTAACGAAACATTCTGAAATTCGAAAATTTCTGAAAATTGTAAAAAATATTTGACGTCACACAGGGAGGGGGGAGTCTCGCAAATGTGACCAGCTGTGACAAGGGGGGGAAGGGGTCTAAAAATCATGAAATTCGTGTGACGTAATTTATGGATGGTCCCTAATCAATCTTATATAATGTTGCACTTTTGGCCATTGTAAAACGAAGTTATTCTCAAAATTACTATAATAAAGAATTTACGCAGACACTAGAGACCTGTGGTTTTCCATTCGTATTTTGCTACCCGACCCGGGGCCCTGGCAGAGTTGGGCAAAATTTAATTGCAATTAATTAATTGAAAATTGCATGTGGTGTCACAATTAACAATGAATTTTGATTTGTTAGCAATCGCGAACAAATGAAAATTAATTGTTAATTGTGACACCACCTGCGAGTTGCAATTACTTAATTGCAATTAAATTTTGCCCAACTGGGCCTTGGGCCCTTGTCCCTGGCCCTCGGGGCCCAATTAGCATTTCGGCGGCCCAATTATCTGTCGTTGAAAAAATGTCTTTTGCTAATACTTCAATGATAAATACAATCTTTTTCTATGTAGAAATTATAATGATTGCCCAGTTTAATACAACGATCAATGACCATTGTGACCTTAACATAGACCACTGGAAATCGATTAAATCCGTCGGTACGTTTAACGGAAGGGTACGGCTATTTCCGGTGTTCGAGGCAATATGTGAGGTCACATATCAAGACCAATTCGAATGGATTAACACGTAAATTTATCGATTTAGGATTCAAATTGTTTAGAAGTTTTCAAGAAGAATGTTTAATAGTAACGATAAGTAATAGAAGAGCAAAGATGATTGGCCATCTCATACGATCTATAAAAGACATTGAGCGGGTTTCCTTAAGTTGTTTTCGACTTTTCGTATACCATTCCTCGTTCCTATTTTACGGAGTACCTACTTGCACGCGCTAGTGTGAGGTACTGTTTTTTGAAGTGAAAACTTCTTTAGCGGCGTTGTGCACTTTTCGTGAGATGGATATAATATGTTAAACTGGCGACAGGGTCATGTGTCCTGATCGAAAATTTCGACAGATTGCGCAGGGCGCGTGCGCGAATCTTCGTGTGTGTTTGTGTTACAGCGTGCCACGCGCATCCATGGATGGTGACTGCTGATGGCTCGACCGTCTATGTAGTGGCCAGATCGTGGGAAAAAGTTACCCCCACTTTACGTACCTTTTTATACTGAAGAGTTACCCCCCTCTCTCCCCCTCCCCCTCTTCCCCCTCACCCCCTGCCCCTCCCCCCACAATAGTTTTCACTTCTGCCGGCACTCCCGGAGTGCAACCTGGCCGTTTTTGTATGAATTGAGAAAGAGGGAGCGACACGGTGCGATATCATTTGTGAAATAAGGATGTTTCTTTTTAGGTGTGGGATATCGGTGGTCAGCCCAGATTCCGTTCCATGTGGGAGCGGTATTGCCGAGGAGTCAACGCTATTGTGTATGTATTGCTATCTTCATGGACTAACCACCCGTTGGACTCC
Source organism: Drymonia ruficornis (assembly GCA_947859195.1). Classification (NCBI taxonomy): domain Eukaryota; kingdom Metazoa; phylum Arthropoda; class Insecta; order Lepidoptera; family Notodontidae; genus Drymonia; species Drymonia ruficornis. Next base: position 12,489,920 of record OX401909.1, read on the forward strand.
GCATTGGAAAAACCTTTCATCTCCAAATAAGTTGTGGAGTTATGATTGGTCTATCGAAAATAATAAAAGACAGTGATTGGTAGATCGTCAATCTTACGCCTACATTTTATTAAGCGTACGTGTCTCTTTTTTTTCCTAGAGTGCGGCGTTTAAAGGGTTGTTGGTCCGTGTCTATTTTATACGTGACAGTAGCAGGCTACCACATTCGAATATTCCAGCAATGTTGACGCGTGTGTGTGTGTAGTTACATGGTGGACGCTGCGGACCCGGACAAGATCGAAGCGTCGCGCAACGAGCTCCACAGCTTGCTGGAGAAGCAGCAGCTCACCGGCATCCCCGTGCTCGTGCTCGGCAACAAGCGCGACCTGCCGCACGCGCTCGACGAGCACGGCCTCATCGAGCGGATGTCAGTACACTACACTATATGTATAGATAGATAGATAGATAACTCTATATTAATCCACCACTAGAAAAAAAACATTTATAAAAAAAAACATAATTTACACAGAAAGTGGAAAATGGGCGGCCTTATCACTAATAGTCATAGTATACAGAGTGTAGTGATTGACAGCCCTCCACATACTGATGGGGTGACTTCAGTATGTTATGCTAAGATGATCGGTACATGAAATAAGTCCAGGAACTTTATGGTATATAAACTCGGTTTGTTTTATTAGCTTATACGCAATGTATCATTACCGTGGCAGAACGCACGTAGCGAACAACCGCCCCCTCCGCCACAGGTTCAATGCTTGCCGTCGATCGCACTCGTACAACGTGATTCACGCGTTGTTCTGACGAGGAGTTCAACATCCATTGCTGTTTTTATTTTATTTTAGCTGTTCTATTTACAAAAATGGAATGCTGCGTACCGATAATGTAATTGTAAATTGAAATAAAGGAATTTTGGCTGAAAAAAAAACATAAAATAATGTCAATTTTCCGGAGAAAATTTCAAGTGGAATATGATTCAAAATAAGGTCCTGAATTCACCCTGTCAGTATGTGGAGTGCTGTCACTTACACCCTGTATCTATATAACTAGCTATACAATTTTAATTTTCATATGCTATGCGCATTTGGGTTGGTAATGATTTGTCAGAGGAGTGCGAGTTGCAAACTACACTTAACACATTTATCCCTTATTTTATTGGAATTATAATCCGCTTGCAATGGTTTAACAGGTATTTTTTTACGAACAAAGATGCTTTGTAATACCTTTTTAAACCGATTATAGCTTCTTTTTTAGGGATTGTAGGTCATTGACTTTATATTGTTTTACAGGAACCTGTCAGCTATCCAGGACCGTGAAATTTGCTGCTACTCCATCTCGTGCAAAGAGAAGGACAACATCGACATCACGCTACAGTGGCTCATCGCGCACAGTAAGTCGGGCAGCGCGCGTTAATCGCACACAAATATCGGATACCTGTACAAGACATCTCTAGCACTTAAGGCGCAGTTACTTCGCTGTTGCGTACGGTGGCGGTCGCTGAACAGATGAATTTTGACAATACATTTCTGAACAAAGATAACATTGGTGTCAAAACATGAACCACGGTTTAGACTTCGCACTAGGAATAACTTGCATCAAAATTATTATGAAAAAAGTTGCGGGGCGGGACGGAGGCAATGCATTGTGATTGGTCGCTCGTAAATTTTATATACCTCATTAAGCGTAGGTGTTTCGGTGTGTTAGGACCTAGAGTGCGGCGTCCAATCGGTGGTTGATCCGTGGGAAAAAAAAAACAGCTCACCAAATGTCGCAGTGGTGAAGAATGTATACAAATAAACAAAATTGAAATGTATGTCTGTAATTTCAAAAGAACAGCTTTTTACTAAATGCATATTAAAGAATATACAGTACTTATAAAAAAGAAAAAACTGTACCTGTCTGTCAGTTGTTCCGACTAATCTCGATTTTAGTGAGAAGCTGTTATTTTGACATTACAAACAGACACCATTTTTTTTTATTTGTGCGATCGATCTGTTCGGCGACTGCAGACCGACCGCCTCGTTAGAGTCGCGACCATGCTCACTAGTACTGCGGATTCAATAGGCTTAGCGTTTAGCCAGTGTTCGTGTACACTTCGCGCGATTCTAACGTTCCGAGATATACGTTATTCGGCTGTGAGAAAGTACCTTTATCTTGCTTTGGCCTTTACGCCTCGTGGAGAGAACATTTATGCCTCGGTGAGAGATAACATTTATTTCCGATACAGGGGGACTTGGCAATCGGTCAATGTTTAAATCCATGAGTCTACATGATTTAGATTATTTTAGGAATATTAATCAACGAATTATTTAATTAATTTTTAAATAAATCTAAATCTTAAAAGAGTATTGAAATCATTTGCATCTGAAATATTTTTAAAGTTCTTTGATTAGTGATTTTAAAACAATCAGAATTTAGAATCCATTCATTGTTTAAAATATTGCCAACAATTTCGATGTCACCCCGTAGTATTTATGCAAAAATAAATCGCTTCCTCAAACATTCCCGAATGCTGCAAACAAAGATGCATCTTTTCATTTACTGTTTTGGCTTATTTTTGTATCAATACTAGGTAATATGTTCTGAAATTTAAATTGTTTACATGACGATCGTATTATAATCATAATATGCTTATATTTGCTAAATATGACTCTCATGATATAACTAATAGGCGACTGCCTGCGTCTACATCAGGCAACTGCTGCGCCCGAGCACATAGTTTTAACATCGGAACGAATAGTCATAACATGAGTGCTCGGGCGAGGTATCTGAACGCACCAATTCCAATTTATCTTCATTTGTAGGTAGCTGTATATTTTGTATGATTTTATTGAAGCGACTGCGCCTTGTGTTGTAAAGAGATTGTCTTGCTTTATTATTATGTAAGTCGACCGTATTGTTTATAGGTTTTGTCTTCACAATGAATTATGATACATTAAAAAACCTTTTTTTACTTTTTTACACGGAAAGTGAGCACTTTTTCATAATGATTTTTTCATAAATAATGTTGAGTTATGCTAAAGCTTTTTGCGAGCTAGGTTAAATTAATTTTGTCGCACCATTAAAACTTACAGATTGGTGGCGTCCACAAGTGCCGAGCGGCACACCCGTGCACTCAGTTTTTACGTTTTTCTATAATGTCATAACTGATTGCTCGGGCGCGGTGCCTTGGGACTTGTAGACATATAAATATGCCTCTAGAAAAAAAAAACTTGCCTACTTACATAATTAATTGTAATTGATTGTGGACACATTACCGTCGAATTCGCGTCGCGATAAATTAATTTAGCTTGAGTTATGCACTCTCTAAAGCGATGGATGCGATAAATTTGACTTCTCACGACGCTTTTCTTAATTTTCTTATTTAGAAATGGTGCCAAGTTGACAAATTACTTAACGATATAATTTAAAAAAAAACCTTATTCTAAGTGAGAAGATAATGTTATCGCATTAAAGTCGTATACAGGCATCTAAAATGCAGTTAATTTTGACTAAGCGATTTAATATGTCCTAACTCTTACGGTGATTGACTATGCTTAAGATTTCAATAGTAAATAGACTTGTAGAGGTGAACTAGTGCTAATAAAGTCTATGAACTTTTGCTAGTGTTAGAACTATACACATGTTCCATTCCGATACGTGGAGTCTTACAGGTCTATCTAACATTATTGATCTTATATATAGCTTTTTATAAAATCGGTGAATTCAAGTAGCTAAATCTGCACATATCATTTCTACTCTTATAATGGTTGGAAGTCACTGCATTTTTGATGCTGTACTATCATATTAGAGTATTTAGATTCCTTAATAATATTAGCGTTATATATTATAAATATACTTCTCATATTGTTAGCTAAAAAAAATAAGTTAAAAAATATTTAGCGTGAGACTAGTTTTGTTGGGCGTTTATTCGATAGGAACAAACTGTATATAATATAGACAGTTACACGTAATTTATGTATGTAATATTCGAATGATGAATGCAATATTTTATGGTATTCTCCTTGCTTCAATGTAAATTAAAAACAAGGAACAAATAGAATACTTAAAAACAAATCTAATTGTTTATGAATGAAATTATTGAACCAAGCGAAGTTAACAATCATTATGTAGTTTGGAAAAATACTTTAAAATATTACAACCATCCTTGGAAATAAATATTGAAGTATAAGTAGATTAATTTTATTATTTAACAAAGTTATTCTCACACTAACAGATGTTTTGTCGAGTATAGAAAAGTCACTAGATGTGTAATTAAAAAAAAACCCGCTTCGACTGCACATTATGTTTATCAACGATTATTTATATATAGTTATATCTTGTAATATACGAAGATTAATAAACGCAACGTTCGATAGCTGGACGGCGTTATATTGAGTGGAGACTTGCAATAAGATATTACGAACCTTAAATTGAGTCGAAATTTAATAGCTTGACTAATAGCGACATCATTTATCGCTGAATACTGGGACGCAACTCGGAGAGCTGCTTTTTGTGAAGTGGGATCTAAACTTTTCAGTTGCGTCAATATTCACACAAACGTTGTAATTTTATGACCAAAACCGTTTATTCCAGTGTATTGGACTGGCAACTCAAGCCTTGTCGTTGTATAAAATTTCAGTGTTTTTTATACTAAGTATTATTTTATAATTGGGAGGTATCTCAAATAGTTTACATGAGTTGGTACGCATTATTGGAAATTTTAAAACAAATAGTAACCTTTGAGATACGGCCAACGAGTTCGTATCGGTCACCACTGAGCACGCCAACAATCGGGCCCCCATTTCATAAATTCGTGGTAAATTCTGTCAAAAGTGTAATATTTACAAATAAATTACAATTTATATTTAAAAATAAATGAAAACTAAGTAATTTAGAAAAAATAATCAACTTATTTGTATTGCTACGTGGTCAGTACTATTTATTGATACAAATTTATAGTTTTTTTATTATTTTCATAGCAATACCAATATTTTTTAAAGTATAATATTATAGCATTCCATATTTTTGACACTATTTGAGATATCTCATCAACAATTTTATGTTATCTTAAATGGTGCGTTTAAAATGACTGTAATTTTGTATGCTATAAGTATTTACTGATATCAAATTAACACAATGCATATAATTATGACTTTTTGTCGTAGCCTTCAAAGATGGAAACATGGTTTGCTCACAGTGCGATCTAGTAAACATCATGGACAGGGATATGCAACCCTTGTTAGTCCGCTTTTCTTCAGACTTCTATAACACTCTTACCTTGATTTTAAAATGTTGTGTACGACTGACATAGTAACAATTAGATGCTGAACTGTAGATATTTTAGTCAAACAGTAATAAAACTTTGAAACAAATAGTAACAAAAACAATGCAATTTGCGAAGTTAATGACACATTTGATACAATGCGCCTCGTTTTGGGTGGAGCATGCCTTGATGAGAGGCAATTATCTCAATTCGAGGCACTCTCTAAAATTTACTGGTCACAATAGAATAATTAATAAAAAAAAATGTTTTTATTATCATCTTGAAAAATGAGGCGTACAATTAAATAAACCCCATATTTATTATGTAAACAAAATTATCCCCGTAACGTCGTGCATGTAAATAAAATATTATATGAAGGTAATATTATGTCGAAAGTTCTCGATATTAAATTGTTCCGGAATTATTTATTATGTATTGAGGGAGAAATGACGAAAGGGTCGAATTATGTCTTACAAACTCAATAGAAATAGATTTCTTTTCAAAGCTGTCATTTGGTATTAAATCCCTTGCTGTGAAGGGTTAATGATATTTTGTAAATCTTAAAAACATATGTTTTATTTTGCGGCATTTTATTTATTCGAGACTGAGTTATAATAAATTATTGTGATTAAAAATGTATTTATTTTGTGTTTTAGAATAAAATGAATTTATGAGAAAATACAAGTGGCCAGTGTATTTACAAAATATTGTTGACCGTTACCGCTCTCGTTTGCACCGACTCAACAGCTATGTCTCTTGTCTCTATTTTGAGCTGTCTATCAATAGAGACAGGGTGTAAATATTGCGTCAGTGAGGGTTAGACAAGCACTTGTTTCACAGAAAATTACAGCATTAAGATTATAGTCACTCTCTAGACATTTGTATATTTCATTTGTATATTTCTCAAAACATGAATATGGTTGCACAGCCGGCCGCGATAAAACGCGAGTTAAAATGATTTTGTCTCGGTTTTCTTCTATGCATTAAGAGAGAGCGACTCGGCGCAACATAATGCGTGACAAAACTCTTGTCTTGGCGCGTGATCTAGCCCTGCAGTAAGTTCTCGAGGCAAGGCAGTCAGAGAAAATATGATGCCATTTATAATCACTTCGGTCTTGCTCTAGTTATTTATTTTTATGGTTTTGTTGCTGGGTCTGTGAGACAAGCGCTTATAATTCGGGCGAGTTTGTGATCAGTGTGTATAATACGCGTTGTAAATTTCCAAAAAGATGTTTCTCTCGATAGTTTGTACTCTGTTTTTAACAAAGAAATAAAATATCATAAGGGCTGCAGAGCTTGTGTTCATTTTATTGCGAACTTTTGACTCGACTGGTTGAACGACAAATCGCACATCTAGTAAAACAATGGCATATTTACCAAAATTGCGAAAGTGAGTTATATAACTCAGTATAAGGGCCGCCACATACATACGGAATTTCCGTACGGAAATCCGTTTCGGAATATCGAATCGTGGCTTCCGTACGCGATACGTCCATACATTTGGATGGATTTACTGCGTTCGGAATCCCCGATTCGATATTTCGAAACGGAATTCCGTATGTATATGGCGGGCCTAAGGTTTTGATAGGTGTGTGAAATCTTTATTTGTTTGACATATGAATTTGGCCAGTTTGCTAATTCGTATGAGCATGCAAGCAATTTAAGTAAGAATTCCTTTGGATGAGACCAATTTCTTCCATGATCCCAAATCCTATGTCCCTCATTCAATTAGGAATTACATAACAGATGCGCTAGTAGAATTAAAAATACATTTATATTTTGGGTAATATGTATTATAAAACATATAAAATGCACAATCAGTTACATAGACAAATGCATTACAATTATGTACTAATATTGGACATGATAAAAATACTTCGAATATTACCTATCTAAAATATATCTATCTAAATATAGGAATATAAAAAACCGTAAAGCTCATTCAATCTTGGAGATCACAATTCATGGAAAACATGTATAAATTCATTACATAAGTACGGTCCCCTCCACGTCCGGAAACATTTAATTTGAATATTTCACTTATATTTTAATACTTATATTTTAGATATCTCATCAACAAGACGCATTTAAATTACTGTAATTTTTATTTATTTACTGATATCAAATTAACAAAATGCGTGAAATGAGTTAGCAGGTCTCAATTATGGGTGTCAATAATAAATATTGTCCAGATTATGTTGTAAATGTTACCCATATGTCGTGTGTCCACTGGCAAGTAACTTCCGCAATTTCTTGCAGAAGTCACTTGCCGACGTGTTTCCACTGACTGCAATTTTACACAACCGTGTACATGTGGGACTTGCAGCAAGTTCGGCAAGTCGCAGAAGTCCACTTGCGTGAGTGTTTACACATTGGAAGTCGCTTGCGCAAGTAAACTTGTGCAAGTTTTCTTGCCAGTGGACACAGGACATTAGACATACAGGCGACCATACATCAAGTCAATATTAACTTAATTCCATTAAGTACATAAATAATAAAAAATATAGATTTATTTTTAGGGTCCGTACCCAAAGGGTGCCCTATTACTAAGCCTACGCTGTCTGTCTGTCAGCGGGCTATATCTCACGAACCGTAATAGTTAGAGACTTTAAATTTTCTCAAAATGTGTATTTCTGTTGCCGCTACAACAAATACAATATTTTTTTATAGGACTGCGTTGGCAAAAAAACTTACGGCCCGCCTGATGTTAAGCAGTTACCGTTAGTTATAATTCAAAAATAAAGGGGTCCCCATACAAGAAACTTGATATTTTTGACGTTTTTATTCTACGGTGGTATGGAACTATGTGCGAGTGACACCGACACGCACTTGGCCGGTTTTTATGATAATAATGCAATTGCTACATTGGATTTTGGATTGAAATTGTCAATTCAAATCATAATCAAACGATCACGACCCTGATCAGCAGTGGGAATGGAATCATTGCTCAAATCCAGCGCATGCGCTCCACCGGCTATATCTTTTGCCTTACCTCTCTCTATCTCGAGTCTAGCCAGTCTGTCCTCAATACTCCCAACTCTATCCGCCAAATCATTAACTTTCCGTTCCAACTCCACCAGTTTCTCGTCCGACACGTCCGTGCCGCGCAGTCCGTCCACTTCGCTGCTAATAGATTGGACTTCATCAGACAGCGACGCCTCAACTTTCGTAGTGTCGGTCACAGAAGAGCTCTGCGACAATTCCGGAGTTACAATCGCTTGCTTCTGATAGAAATCAGAATTTTTGAACTCTCTGAACTCATTCGTTGATAGTAGAAAGCTGATAACTTTATCCACGTTATTAGCCTTGACGTTGTCTAATACATCTTTCAGTTTGTCCGTATATATTTTCTGAAGGCTCGGTTTGAGGTTCCCGATCAGATTGTGGTGTTCGTTCCAGAAGAATTTAATGTTCTTCTGTTTGATAGCGTCGTGTAGCTCTGCCACCATTATGCGGAAGAGTTCGCTCAGTTTCGTCTCCCAGAATGTTTTGTCGTGTTTCCTCTCTTCTGTTTTCCATAGGAACAGTGTTTTGATGTAGTAACTCGCGATTGCTTTCATTTCAAGCGAGTCGCGGAGTTTCTTCACCTGTAAAATAAAATTACCATAGCACTATTTACAAATAGCGGCTGTAGCCAAAGGGCGAACAGGGGCTTACCACGACCTCTTATCGCGATTAAATTATAGGAACGTTTTAACGTTTCAGAGACCTTTTGTGCAATGACGTACCTTATTGTTATGACAATAAGAAACTTCATTGCACAAAGTCGCTGAAACGTTAAAACAATACTGCTATAAGAGGTGGTGGTAGGGCCCCAGGTTGGCCTAGCAATCAGAAGGTCCCTGGTTCGATCCCCGGTGGGACATGGACCAATGGATGAATTTTCATCTATGTGCATAATTTACAGCTCGCTTACGGCGAGGGAAAACATCGTGAGGAAACCTACCTATCCCTCGGGATTAGGTAATAGTCAGTTCCTGTATACACGGCGACAAGGGTCACCACCTGTCACGTTAGGTTCTGATTATCTGGTGAAACGTGAGCTTTGAGTGGCTTAATACCTCTACATTGTGGTGGTGTATGGCCACTCAAGCCTCTGGCTACCCCCGAATGGGGATAAAAGTCGTGAAGTACATTTCATTTTTATTTTTCCATTTACAATTACTTTAGAGGTGACATAGCCATTCTGCAAACGCTATTCATTTTTCGGATTTTCTAGCAGAATCCTTCCGCAAAATTTCCGTGAAATGGTCACGAATGGCGTAAAATGTGTGACTATTACTATTTTACAGAAAAATTTAGCGGAATTGCTAAGGATTCTGCTAGTAAACCCGAAATATGAATTGCATTTGCAGAATTTTATGTGGTGTGTACTCTGAATTAATCACCAGAAACTGAAGTAGAGCCAAGCTGTAGCCCATTGACTACAGCTCATATACCGGCCTCGCTCGACCGTGGTAATACCATCCTATCACAGAAGATCGGCGTAAAGCAGCTATCACAGCTGCGTTTCGTACGATGAGAGAGCCGAAAGCCCAAAACCCCCCCCCCCCCTTCAGGTCGGCAATGTGCGAGCAATGCCTTTGGTATTGCAAGCATCTATAGGCTACGGAACATCAGGCGGGCCGTACACATTTTTGCCACCGCAGTCCTATAAAAAAAAAAAACTATAATGTCAATACTGACGTCCGCGTCCGTTCAAATTGATGTTCCGCGCGCGACTGAGGGCCGGGCTCCATTAGCGCGTTGCGTTGCGTCGACGCAAGATTTTGTACTGGCGCATAACCTTCCCCCGCTTCGTCTCTCGCCCGTCGACCTTTTGATCCGCTGCGACGACGCAGCGCAGCGCACTAGTGGAGCCGCGCTCTGAGTCGCATTGTGGGCCCGGACTGCATTTTGTGTTGTTGACAATTTTGGACCGGATTTTGGTAAGTCTATGACTGAGAATAAACTTTATTTGGGCATAGTGAAACAGCCCATAACAATAATAAAGGTTGCGTCTCACCAGTCGGATGGTCATCTTGAGTCCCTTGCAGCCCTTGATGAGTTCCCGCTCCTGCTCCTGGAACGAGAGCCGCCAGCAGCGGTTCTTCAGCGCGTTGTCCTTCAACTCCTTGTTGGGTTTCGGGACCACGAACCAGTCCTTGGCCTTAACACCTTCCACCACTCTGGATGGAAAATAATAATAATATAATAATATCCAGGGACATTTTGTACACACGGCTACCTGATCCCAAACGCAGAGCTTGTACTATGGAAACCAGAAAACTGATATTACTACATATACTACTTTTTTATTTGTAAAAAATACATACTTAATATACATATACACCCAGACTCGGGACATACAGACATGTTCACGCACACAAATGCATGCCCCGGGTAGGAATCAAACCTACGACCTGCAGCGTGAAAGGCGCCTCCGCGCCAACCACGCTAACGGACCCGTCAAAATAAAATTCCTGTCAGAATGTCCTGTCGAATGGGGATAAAAGTCGTGACGTTTTTTTTTTTTTTTTCCTGTCAGCTAGTGTCGGTGGTATAGCCAAGCTATAGCCAATTGTCTGCAGCTCATAGGTATACGGGCTGGCTCGATCGGGGTAGTATCAGCCTTTCACAGAAGATCGGTGCGGTGGTCAAAACTTATTGCTCAGGCGCGCTGCTCGCCACGTTTAGACGCGCCCAAACAATTGTGTTTTCATTCATGTACTAGCTGATGCCCGCGGCTTCGCCCGAGTGGATGTCGGTGTTTCTCTACTATATTATGCATGTATTATACATATAAACCTTCCTCTTGAATCACTCTATCTATTAAAAAAAACCGCATCAAAATCCGTTGCGTATATTTAAAGATTTAAGCATACATAGGGACAGACAGCGGGAAGCGACTTTGTTTTATACTATGTAGTGGTAGTGATAGGGAAGTAAATCTAGAGATAAGCCAATAAAGCACTTATGATTAATCAGAATCTCCCACCAGTTCATTTCCAACATTCATCCTGCTATCCGCTATATCACTTTGGTTACGATTTTCATAAGGAAAACCTCTGCAAAATACACCAATAAACATAATTCAATGCAACAATTGACTGATCTAAATATATTACTTCGAATGGAATGGAAAGTTTCGATGGGGCTGCCCCGTTTCTGTAGCGCGTCGGGGATTTTCGCTCAGGACCGTGTCGATAGTTTCTTTGTAACGATGCGTAAGAAGTGCACGTCCCGAGCTGTGTGTGACCAGATTTGACTGCATGAGCAGGCAAATTGCAGCAGTTCACATGAGTGAACTGCTGCAAGCTTTCAACGTCTGTTGTGAGCCTGGCGAGGGGTTCATATACGTCAAAGTTGTAGGGAAGGAAATACTAACCACGGATGTAGAAAGAAGGATCTATAACTTGAGTTTTTCGTTAAGAAGAAATTCTACTTTATCTTCCTGTTTTAAGGTCTATTATACCTTGACAGTTCTGTAAGTAGAAAAACGAGCCGAGCGAGAGGCCCTAGTTGGGACCGTGTCCCTCTCATTTCGAGTTGCCATGCTAAAATAATATTATCGTTGGGTAGTGATTGATAGTTTTTAAATCAAGCAAATAAATTAATTTATTATTTATCGTGAGTATTGTTTTATCATATAAGCAATAGTCACGATAAATAATAAATTAATTTATTTGCTTGATTATAAACTAACAATCACTACCCAACGATAATATTATTTTGGCATGGCAACTCGAAATGAGAGGGACACGGTCCCAACTGGGGCCTCTCGCTCGGCTCGTTTTTTGTGCAGTAGTGAACAGTCCAGTATGAATTTACGTTCGTGATACTAACATAAAAAGAGAGTGAAAATGTTACTAAATATGCTAATAAAAGCATTTAGTCATTTAATATGCCGTTGCAGCTAAATAACGTCTTAAAGATTTTTCAATAAAACATAAAATAAAATAAGTTGATTTTCATTTACAGGATGCCTTAACACGATATAAGTGTGAGGACTTCCGGTAAGCATGTAATGCTCCAATCCAATTTTTCGGTTAGTATAGCTGTCATCAAGTATAACCAGCTCACGAGCTTAGGTCCAAATAGTCAGATTGCTATCCGTGGTGCGTTACAACTGGTCTTCTATCAGTTGTAACAGTCTTATTTCTATGACTAGCCTATACTGTTATTTTTGTATCTCGCTTCGCAACGGAGAGAAGTGGATAATCTTCTTCCAACTCCTATCCTTTCTTTTGATTAAATTCGTGCGGGTTCCAAGACAACTTAGCCAATTCCCGGGACTCGTCGAGGGTCAAACCTTGGCGTCATCGTTGGACACCATTGTCTTATAGGAGTAACAGGTGGGAGTGTGTGGCGGGTCTAGTCCCATATAAAATGCTGTCATCAGACCTTGTTAAAGCATTAAAGTAGTATCTTACCTATATCCCTCAGGCGACCTCGGGAACATGAACTTGATGACCGGCACTAGATCCACATCCAGCTTGAACTCCTTACTGTCCTTATCATTCCTGATGTTGAGGGTGTAAGCTGGACCGGACTCCTTGTACGTCAGCAGGTATACGTCATCGAATACAGTGATGGTGCCGTCCATCGCGTTCAGTGCCTTCTGCACTATGCTGTGCAGCCATTGGCGGAATTTGCTTTGGAGGAAGTATTTCTCTGAATCCCGCCAATCACGTGTCACCTTTAGACAGAGAAGTGTTTGTTTATTAACCTTTTAGTCCTATTCCTGGGTATTATATTAATAATACCTATGTATGTTAGTCTTTAAGGTATTTATAATATGGGCTGTAAATGCGTTAGTGAGTAACTATTGTTATGTACTACATATTTTGCTGCCTGAAATAAATGAATATTATTATTATTATAGGCGTCCCCTTAATGCGAGAGGTTTAAGGTCTCCACTCTATCTCAGTGGGGTTTGGCGGATTTGGCATTCGAAAATTGGTTAGATTTTCTAATTACGCGCAGGTTTCCTCATATTGAAATTATGATTATGTAAAAGAATGAACTGATAAATGAAAATAAAAAAAGTCGGTCCCGGTTGTTATCCAGGCAGCAGTTGAACTCTGACACCAGGTTGGCCACTAACCACACTATAAGAAGAAGTATATTTCAAGAGTCAAAGACGTCAAACATTTCAAGTTTCTTGTGTTTCTTGTTCCTTTATTTTTAAATTTTATTGTAGCGGCAACAGATATACATGTCGCCGCCAACTGGTTTAATACTTCATTCAATTGGGCAGCTAGGCCGTTCATTAAACGCCGGCACTCAATTCAATGGCTAAAGGACGCCTAGGCAAATTGTCGAATGCAACGTTTAATAAGGGGGCTGAACGTTGCTTAGCCGCTTGGGTGAATGACATTTGTGAATATTATTAGGGTGACCATGACTTTTATGACATAGTCGACGGAGCCCCGCTTCGCGGGGCTCCTATTTCTGCGTTCGGGGTCACCAGTAACCTAACACGAAGGAAATGATTTTTTTTTTCACATTTTGACATTTCCTTCGAACCTAACCCAGCCAAGTCGAGTGCCCCAAAGTCCCGAGCTCGCTTCGCTCGTTCACGCGTGCAATATGCAAGACATTTTAATTCTAAACATTGTTTTACTAAGGTATCCAGATGACGAAATGACATCTAGTAATCCTGCATAGGCGTCCGTATGCTTTTAGAATAATTCATGGTCACCTTAGCCTTTCGAACATTGTTGATAACCTCAATTGGTTTAAAATTCAGTTCCGTCTCATTATTCGTAAATAAATCCATGTTATGATCTTGTTTAATATTAATAATTATCAATAGAACTTTTTAACACACTATAAAATCACTAAACACGGTAATTCGCAAAAAAAAACAATACACATTTAATCAGCTGATGACAAATAGGGACGCCATATTTGTTAGATGACTACTGGCGCTGCAGTGGCGGTAAAAGGAATTAAATTTAAATGAACCGGCGGCTTTTGGTTCAGCCTTCTCCAAAAGGCTAGCTTTCAACCAGCCAACTCGTTGGACGTTTAGCAATATGTGTCAATTCATCGAACGGCCTAGGCGTCTAATTGAGTGTCGACGTTTAATGAACGGGCTAGCCGCTCAATTGAATAGCGTATTAAACCAGTTGGCGGCGACATACACATTATGTGAAAATTTCAACTCTCTACCTATTACGGCTCGCGAGATACAGCCCGCTACAAACAAATCGACAGCGTAGGCTTAGTAATAGGGTCCCGTTGGCACCCTTTGGGTACGGAACCCAAAAACATCTACGTTACTCAGAACTCATATTTATGTTCTCCTTCGTACCTTAGAAAATTCCTGATTTGCCCCTCCCTTGGCCACCCCATGCGTAAAACCTCGAAGTATAGGTACCTTATGACATTTCTCCCAGTCCTGTTGCTTGTCGAGGTGGTCGAACGCGTTCACGATCTTCATCTTGACGAAGCCGGGCTGCTCGTTCTCGAGCATGATGCCGTTCTCGCCGTGCTCGTAGTTGATGGGCAGCCGGATCACTACATCCGTGTCGAACTCGTCCATTTTGGACACCTTGATGCCGTCGTACACGCTGCCCGCGTATGTTACCTGCCACACAGTATATGATGGAACCAAAAAATATTGATATACCACACCACCAAGCCAACTAGGCACTCGGGTATAAATATCAAATGATCATAAGGCAATGATCGTCGGTCGGAGGTTAAGCAACGGTTGGCAAGGTCAGGCAGAGATGGGTGACCATTTAGTGGTATTTGAACTGAGCGTCTCCGTGCTTCGGAGGGCACGTAAAAAGTCGGTCCCGGTTGTTGTTATCTAGGCAGCAGGCGTTAAGCCTTGTCAGAGGCCTTCGCGCGGCTTGTACAACTCTAGCAAGGTTGGCCACTAACCATACGATAAGAAGAAGTCAATGATTCTGTGGTCCTCGAGGTGTCGACGATACCCATCGAGCGGAGGGCAGCGCAGCGCAGCGGCGCGCATATACAATACGATAAAGATAATAGACGTAATAGATGTCTTCACCAAGAAAGAGGGCCAACTTGGACTTTGACCGTCCAAAATAGTATGTCCTACTAAACTGAGCCCATGGACACCATACGGCTCAATCGTTCGCGGACAATGTGACATGTTGGTATTGCTAACACGGACCATATTGGAAATACCACTTCGCACATTTTCCGGGAACGACTGAGTCATCTCTCACGTCATCTTATCATCATGTAATCATCTCATTTGGTGAATAATACGCATCAACAAGTTGACCGTCTAATTGAGAGCGTGATGACAGATCACAAATCTAGCATCGCTGCATGTATAGGTACCATATCTGATAAAATCGCATCAATCGCCGGGCAATTACCTGGCTGCTGTATTTCTTGAAGTAGTTGCATTGCTCTCCCATCCGCAGCTTCACCTGCTCGAACACTACCTTGAACACCTCCTTGGCCTGCGCAAAGTCGTCATCCTTGATAGCTATGAACTGCTTGTATGCCTCCGACAAGTATAGATCCAGACTTCTCTTTTTAGACGACATTGCCAACTAAAATACAAGACAAGCTGTGTTTATGATCAATGTTGACAACATATTACTATTCTATCCTATCATACTAATCATACTAATATTATAAATTGACGGGCCCGTTAGCGTGGTTGGCGCGGAGGCGACATTCACGCTGCAGGTCGTAGGTTCGATTCCTACCCGTGACATGCATTTGTGTGCATGAACATGTCTGTATGTCCGGAGTCTGGGTGTATATGTATATTAAGTATGTATTTACAAATAAAAAGTAGTATATGTAGTAGTATCAGTTATCTGGTTTCCATAGTACAAGCTCTGCTTAGTTTGGGATCAGGTAGCCGTGTGTAAAAAATGTCCCAGGATATTATATATATATATTATATTATATATATATTATATTATATTATAAATGCGAAAGTGTGTGTGCAAAAGCTCCTTACCACATATCTCGATAACTACTAAACCGATTTTAGTGAAATTTGAAACGTAGATAGTGTAGGCTCTGGAATAAGACATAGGCTAATCAATTCAATTTTGACGCGGGCCACAGCTAGTAGAGCGTAGTAGCGTAGTAGCGCTTTATCTAAACACCACCCTTCTAAGAAAAATCATTCATGAAACATGCGGCAACTTATCGTCGCGGCACGTCAGTTTCATAGGTACATTGGCTGCTGACAGATGAACTGAAGTACCCCAACTTCGGCGTAGTATCAGTTGTTGGCCAGAGGATTGCTAATAGATTGCCCACATGTCGACCAGTAGTTTTGCAATGGACAATTCTTAAGGGACTCAAGGCCCATTTCCCTCATTCGATTAGGTAGTGCTCTATATCTAGTTGGAGCCCCTAGCCAGGGGCGCCGGCTTTTAAACAATCCCGTGGATGCTCATGATCACTCGTTTAAAAGAACAGACAAGTAGTAGGACAAAAAGGTGATGTATATTTTAAATGTAGGAAAAATAAGTAAAAAATTGATAGGGAAAATCCAATTGCATGCAATTTTAGCGTCGTACTAATTATTGAAAAAAGTAGAAAGTAATAAACCTAGTGTTGCTTGAAGATACATGTTTACAAAGTGCTGCTTACTGTTAATATAAGTGTGAAATTTAACTGCCAGCCTCCAATACACAAGTTCGGAAACTGGCCTTGGATTGAGTGAATATGTCCAGTTTGGGAATTTGATTTAGAAGCCTACACAAGCGAGTTATTGGCGAATTGATATATATATATATATATATATAACGTCACGACTTTTATCCCCATTCGGGGGGTAGTCAGAGGCTTGAGTGGCCATACACCACCACATTGTGGAGGTATTAAGCCAACTCAAAGCCCACGTTTCACCAGATAGTCAGAACCCAACGTGACAGGTGGTGAACCTTGTCGCCGTGTATACAGGAACTGACTATTATCTAAAATCCCGAGGGATAGGTAGGTTTCCTCACGATGTTTTCCCTCACCGTTAGCGAACTGTAAATTATGCACATAGATGAAAATTCATCCATTGGTGCATGCCCCACCGGGGATCGAACCTGGGACCTTCTGATTGAGCCCAACGTGTTCAGAAATATTGCTAATTTTAATGTCTGGGGTCATGGGTGCTCTGCACCCATTTGGCTTTCATGGGTGCTGGAGCCCCCGAGCACCCACGGAGTCGGCGCCCCTGCCCCTAGCAGAAATCAAAATCAATCTATGGTTGTCAATGATTATTCCAATAACATTACTTACACATTTACTGTTATCTTCCAGTGATTATAATGCATTGACTGATAAGATAAATACAGTCAGCTAACCATTGCAAAGAATAAATGAATACATTTCATAAATTCTTTTAGTTTTTTTTTAATGTTCTTATATAGGAGTACATTGTATAGGAGCACAATACAATTATGTATAACAGAATGGGTAGCCTTACCTAATTTGGACATGGTTTAAAATATGTGCAACTCATTGTAGGTACCCAATAAATTACAGAGAGGCACAATAATCCTTTGTTTGCTTTAACAGAACATTCCCATTAGTTATGTTGTTATCTCTAGTACCTAGTACATATTGGAATTACAAATTAATTTTAAATTAAATTCATTTTCAGTTTCAGTTTATTTACTCTATTGTTTCATCGGTTCGGCATCATAGGTGTCCCGTGGACACAAAGGCATCCTCCAGCATGTTTCAGGCATCACTATAGTCTTTATGCATAGATTTACTAGATACCGCCCTACTAAGAAAAATAATTTCCAGAAATGAGGCAACTTATTTTCGACGCGGCATGTCAGTTTCATACAATGGTTGCTGTCAGATGTACTGAAGTACTCAAAAATTTGAGCATTATCAGTTGCCGCATTTTATTAGTGCGCATGCTCCATCTAGTTGGAGCACCGCGGAAACTAAAATTAATCTATGTCTTTATGCTTAGATTATATATTGGTTGGCATTATGTCTTTGGCCGTTTTTCCACCAGCCGGCTCGGCACCGGCACTGGTAAAGTGACAGCTTTTTGCAGAGTTGTCATTGGTCAGTAACCAGTGACAACTAGTCTCTGACCAATGAAAAAGCTGCCGTGCCGGCAAGTGGAAAATCGGCCAATAGACAAGTTTCTAGTTGATAATGGTTGAGAATGTTTTGTCAGTACAAACAAACCCTGGTTTTTGATGTTGCTGTTTTTGTTGAATATTTGAAGCAAGTAGGTATTTGCTGTGAGCAAAAATGGCTCCCCGCATCATAATATTTATTAAGTATCATCATTCGCAGTGTACAGTGTACATTAAACCAAATACCTTGCAAATAAGGTCTAAACGAATAGTAGAACTATTGACACGAAAAGATAATATCCATATAATAATATCTATGGGGAAATTACTTAGCCAGGCTCCAAGCATTGTATTTAAGTGGTATGTGCTTCTGTTATGGATATACTCAAAGGGCCGAATACTCAAAGGCTACTTAAATATTTAAGTCCCACTTAGCAGTTTGAGACGTCGTTTTTGTATGGCGCGTCAATGCTCTCAAATTTAAGTTGCGTACGAGTATTCGGCCGTTAGTCACTTATTTAGTTGGTAAGTACTTATAATTACTACGTAAAGTACATCTTACCAGCAGATGAGGTTTTTATTTAGGTTATCTGAAGCAGCTAGCCGCTGAATTATTTTTAAATATTCACAAATAGAAGCACCAGCTCCATCCCCTATTGGCCCACGCACTGAACTCCATTTTCCTTTCACCTAAATAAAACAAAACACGTTTTTCTAGCCGAAATCGTATGATCGGGAATTCCATCGTCAAAACATATCGGTGTTACCGCGCAATGATAATTTTCACCCCAGTCTCCAGTTTTTGTTATACACTTTTGGTGCGTTCCATTCACTGTTAATTTTGTTATTTTCGTCCACAAAAACTGTTAAAAACGATAATAATTATCACTTTCAGTACAAGTTGGTGCGAGTGGAACGACATTTGTGGACGAAAATAACGAAAATTACAAAATTAACAGGGAATGGAACGCACCATTTATAGCTTAGTAGCAGGGCCGGATTTAGGGGAGGGCATTCGGGGCAACTGCCCCGAGCCTCCACAAAAGAGGGCCCCCACAATAGATACTGAAAAAAATATTTCAATTTTCGATGATTTAACAACTGTTCCGTTGATATATTTTTTCGCTATTTTACCTACAATATTTTGTACAAATATGATTAAATTGTTCTTAAATATTAACAAAAAACTATTTGTCTATAATTGTTCATCCAATCAGTTAAATATTAATAGGTATGTCAAATCATAACTTTAATATGATTATCACTTGCTTACGGTGAAGGAAAACATCGTGTGGAAACCTGCATGTCTTTAGACATGTGAAATCCACCAACCCGCATTGGGCCAGCGTGGTGGATTATGGCCTGAATCCCCCTCGCATTGAGGGGAGGCCCGTGCCCAGCAGTGGGACGTTAAAAGGGCTAAATTATTATTATTATTATGTCAAATGGCCCTGATAAGCAATTGCCATTTACTACCCATATTGATCGAGTAGGTATCACAATGGCTGAATGGGGCGGTACTTGCCCGTAACGTTCATTTTCAAAAATGACAATTATAAAAAATAGGCTTCGAACTACTATGGGACAAAACAGTCTATCAAAGCTATTTCTTCTGAGCATTGAAAGTGATTTATTTCAGGAACTGGATTTCAGCGAAAAATTATGATTGTTGATTTCATCAACATTCATTTTTCATCGAAAAAAGCTCGGAAGGTTCCGTTCGTTAACACTAAAATTAAATTTCCAATAATTATTGTCTTTTTATTATATTTATATAAATGTTTGTTGCAAGATTTCACATGGACACAATATATTATGTATTTAAAAATTCTCTTTAAAAAATACCATTTTATTTGTAAAATAATTAGAGGCCTACACTCTTTTGTTGCCCCAGGGCCTCCAGATCTCTAAATCCGGCCCTGCTGTAGTATATTGTTTGCGTTGTAAATCACTCGATAATAGTCTCTACAAACGATTGATCCAGCCAGAGTACATGTTGATGTTTGTTAGCTAGCTAGATGAAAAGATAAGTAAACGATCAACCAATCTTTCTTTAGCGCTGTTTTTTTAATAAGTATGATCGATGGATGGAATCCTGCATTCTAAATATTAGTTTTCTCCTAGATGGATTGCTATAATAATACTATTAAAATTAAATTAATCAATAAAAATAGAAAAATAAATTTAAACTATTAATTAATATTAATAAAAACTCGTGTTTATAAAATATTATTATTATAATATTTATAGTACCTACTGTGTTCAAATGTAGTCTACAAAACTCAGTGATCTAATACACGTACCAGTAGTGTAAAAAAAAGTTACATACCTTTTTTAAATTTCCCTACTCGCATGAATAGAGTTCTATCCTGGCAACTCATGAAATGTCATAATTTTGTAAACTCTTCTTCATGTTTTCTTAATTTTACCATCTCGGGTCTTGGATATGAGTCTTTTTGGTTTCCCACGAAATATGCCTGATATATGTTTTTTATTATTGTGTGTCAAGCAAGTTAATTAAACAAATAAAAAATTGGTTGAAACCGGGGTTCAAATATTACTGAAAGGTAAAGGTAAAGGTCTTAGACTAATTACTTGTCTAGACCGAGTTTTGCGCTGCAATCGCAACGAAAAAAACAGGCCAGATTTGAAAGCGATGTGTGCGTGTCACGCACACAAGTATTCGTAGACTATTGTTTGCAAGCGCGCTGCGTCACTGTTGATACGTGCTGAGTGATACCAGCTTTTGAATATTTCCCATAAAAGTAGGGAAAAAATATGTTTTGATTTCGAGGTGTCTAATTAAAATATAAATTCATTTAATTATGATTTTTATTATTCACATACCTACCTATTAGGAGTTTGTGCATTTGGATTACTAGGTGAAATATATTTGTAATAAAAACATTACTGTTAGGTTAAGGTTATTTATTTGTAATATTCTTAATATTCTAGTTCAAAAGATAACACTAAAACAGAGTAGAACTGTAGTGACACCATTCCTTCCATAACAAACCTTGAAGTACAAAAGGTTTTTAAAAAGAAATGATGATACCTACCTTATGATAGGAGTCCTGGAGAGGACGGTGTAATGACAGAAGCACTCAGAGTCCTCCTCCTTTTTTGAAGTCGTTTAAAAAAGGCATGTAATGAAACCGACTTCTTTTTTATAGCATTTTTGGCCTATAAAACACTCCCTTCGAACCTAACCCAGACAAGTCAAATGCCCCGAAGACCCGAGCTCGCACGAATTGAATTGAGCTCTCTGATTGGTTCAAATTTAGACAGGCGCCCGTCTATTTGATGTTTCATAGTTTAGCTTGAACTACATTTTTTGAAGAACATGTTGAAGCTTCAAAACGCAAAAATGTTGATGAGTTGTAAAATCGGTGGCTGAGTTAGTAAATTTGATGGCGACTTACCAGTCAAAAGGACAAGTAATAATAATTGGTGTTCTTTATTTGATGTTCTTATTTAGGTAGTGTTGTCACAGAATAGATAAGGAGTACAGAAGTTGCACTCCTTTGATCTTGAAGAAAGCCGACATTTTAAATTATTATTATTACCTAAACTTGCCGCGCCCGACCGCGCGCAATCTAAATTGTGCCTTGACGCAACGCGTTAGCGTATGTAATTCGCCGTCCCGCTGCCGCACGCTGCTGCACGCTACTTAACCTTCAATCGGTAGGGTTGTCACAATTAATAAAAATAAAATAGTACCAACATTTTTGTATTTAAATGTTAATTAAAACTATACATTTTAAAAAATTACAGTTGTTGCACTTTAATGTAATGCCTTCGATATTTTTTGTCTTTAAAATAGCGGTTATTAAATTTAATGGCAGCATAAATGCGAAATCTAACAAATAATTTAAAAATGTAGTCTGAAGGGAAGCATGGACATGGAGTGGTGAAATTAATATGTTTTAGTAAATTAATTAGCGCATATAACAGCACGCAATAGCATGGGAACAATACGCAATAGCATAGCATGGATGCATAGTAGAATATCAAGCAACAGCAACTGCAAGTCGCTCATTGAGTTATGACCGTTAACCTTGAATTTATAGTTCTCTCACTCGCTTTTTCCGCCGGTGGCCGAGTGCTCATAAAACGCTACGGCAACTAGTATCTACTTATATCGACTTAGGTAAGTGTCTAATACGAATATAGGTAAGTAGAAAAACTGGCAACACGATGGATCTCGTCAACTATGAAAGGAATTAAGGTAGGTAGGTATTCCGTAATCGATGCTAGTAGGTATAACGTGGTATAACCGTAAAAAACTGTCATTTCATTCTGTTCCAA